>JAHWGI010001421.1:0-123647 GCA_029379305.1 Frankliniella fusca | reverse complement strand
TAGCTCCGTGGGTTGCACCTGTAGTAAACTCAACCTTGTACTGCAACCGTCTAAGCACCAGCAAAAGGAATTCTAACGCTAACGCGTTAAACGGCCCCGTTGGTTTGAACACCTACCTCAAATTCAAAAAGAATAAAAAATATAAAGCCAGAACTATTGGTGAGAGGCAAATTATGAATTTTATTCGCCAGACCTCGGGCACACATAATGTCGCTCGGCGGGCCAGCTGTCAACAACGCGCCTCGACAACCACTAAATCGAACCACCAGCCAAGAAAGAAGGGGTTCTAGTTTCACATTTGTCCCGCACTTACCATAAAACTATTAGTACGTGCGGCAGGCACGTAGTTGCTGAGCGAATTGAGGGTTAAAAGAAAAATACCCAACCCAACCGCCGTTTTGGTAGGCAACCCAACCCACAAGTCAAGTCAGTCAATCCATCAATCACGGAGGAGGGGTAGAGGTCAGAGGGGGAGGAGAGGGACATCCTCCTCGCGCGCCGCAATAGACCTCTTTGCCGTTCCCACGCGCCTCCCTCCCTCGACCGCCGTTGCCTAGCAGCGCGAGCCAAACAAACCGCCGCCATGTTGGATTTGTAGCAGACGCGAGACCGATGCGAGACGTAGGCTAGGCCGGCGGGCTTTGCCCGAAGATATTTGGATTTTTTTAAAGGTGGTTCAATAAATGTAAGTATTCGGCACATTACTTAAAATTCATCTGATCCAGTCTTTCTTTCCTCCAATTTAGTAATCTGGTGTACACGATTTTATTGAGTTGGGCACCCCTCGCAGTGGGTACAGACAGCCCACACTTAGAACCAATGCAACTCTGGAGGAGGATTAATCATATAAACTTCCCGCAGGAGAATACTTACGGCAGGAATCGGACACCGCATACTAGGAGTAAAAGCTTCAGCAAAAGGCGTCCAAAGCATGCCCTTGGCTGACACCATGGGACATATTGCAGTCTTCCAATCCCACTTCGCGTAGTACTCGCAAAGACTCGAAGACACTCCACCCATACATCGGTAAATTATGACAGCAAGCTGCAAAGTAGTTTTTGTAAATACATTTGGTTAAGTATGAGTGATAGTGAGGACACGCGTCGAACTAAATCACTCATGAAAATGGGGAACGACTTTAACGTGTTGAGTGTAGTACAAAGATTAACGGAGAACTATATCCATGGGCGTGTTTTCAATCACCTCAAACAGTTGTCATTCTACTCTGTGCGAAGGGTAAAAGTCGAATTTCAACGCCAGCTCAGTTCGTTTTTCGACGCGTCCTATTAACGTTGTCCGATGTCTGCACGACAACCTAACGTTGTCCGATGTCTGTGCGACATTCTAACGTTGTGCTATCTCCCAGCGACGCTTCAACGTTGTCCGATCTCCTTTTCGGTCTGAGCGTGCATCGGTTTACTAAAAGCTCATTTCGGAAGGCAAATCTTGATCAAATTTGACGTGCTTTGGTAGCTTTTGATTCGTCAGAGACCAAGGAATAAAGATATCAGTTTATATTTTACAAAACTTGAAACACCGCGACGTGGTGTGATGTTAAACTTCATGTTTACGCCGCGCACCGAAAAGGACATCGGACAATGTTGAAGCGTCGCTGGGAGATCGCACAACGTTGAAGCGTCACTAGGAGATCGGACAACGTCGAAGCGTCGCTGGGAGATCGGACAACGTTAACAGGACCCGTCGTTTTGTAGAGACTCAACTTTTTAAATGGTTTTCTTGAAAGAAATATGGCTGTTTAAAATTTTGTTTTTGGTATGTATTAAAATGATGATCTTCCAGCAAAAAGTTTTCATATTTCTTTCTTTTGGGGCCATTTACAGTCCTCTGTAAAACAACAAGGAGCTGTAAACAATACGGGACTCTTAGTATCGTCAAAAAACGACTAACGTCTCTCCAGTGTTTGAGTCCCATAGACATCCCCCACAACTTTCCGGAGACACCTTGACTAAAAAAAAAAAAAACGCTTGCTGTGGGGAGCCAAATTCGTTTTTCACCTTCTCAATCAAATTTTTACAATTTTGACTACTTTATTAGGATTGGTGATATTGGGTCGCATAGCGTGAAGCCCTGATTTCTAGCCCCCGCTTTAGGAGGGCCTATTGCTCACGCCCTTTGAGTTTCTTTTCATTCCTCACGATTGTCCCTGATAGGCACAGCTGATCCGGTCGAACTAATTTCCACCAAATTCAAACGAAAAATACGATCTCACGAAATTGTGGTAGACTTTAGAGTCGTAATGCAAACTTGTCACTACATCATACTAAACAAAAGTTTTAAGCCGAGATGCGCTGGGCAGAATGGTCTCGCACGGGTCCCTGTTTTAAGCAGCAGCCTACCGAGATGGAGACCGTGTCTTCACCTCGCATTGTTTAAAATCAATTACAAAGAAAATATCCCTGAATCGTTCTGGTTTATCTGAAAATACAAAACACGATAGAAACGCCATAGAAATCATACAGAGTGCTGAAATTAATACCGATTCCAGGATGTGGACGGATAAAGATCTGAACTAAATTAAGATGGCAGCTTCTCAGGCCTTGAGTGCTGCTATCAAAATTCCTTATACGAAACGGGCAGCGCGAAATTCAAACGCATCGTGATTCTGACAGTCGTCTTTGACAGAAGATTCCCCCATGAATAGGGCTGCTGCAAAGACCTGCCTTAGGGTTGGGCGGTTTTTTCATTTCAATATCAATACTCAATATTCTAAAATATTAGAATATCCTCAATTTCAATATCGGTTATTGAACTATTGAAAGTAATTTTTTGACATATTAAAAGTATTGAAATATTGAGAGTGTTGAAATATTGAAAGTATTGAAATATTGAAAGTATTGAAATATTGAAAGTATTGAAATATTGAAAGTATTGAAATATTGAAAGCATTGAAATATTGAAAGTATTGATATATTGAAAGTATTAAAATTTTGAAAGTATTGTTGTGACTGGTGGTTTTGACAAAGGAGGCGAAGACAGCAGGCCTAGTCTGTTTCGAGGGGTCGACAACTTGTGTTCTCCTGTGTTACTGTCTGACCATACTCCGAATGTACTCCGTGTACTCCGAGCGTTCTCCGAGCGTTCTCCGGGTAAAATAAGGTGTGTTCTCCGATGAACTCCGGATGTACTCCGAAGTACTCCGTCTTTAAAACGCGTTCTCCGACTGTTCTCCAACCGAACTAACTCTGCGAACTCCACCTGTTCTCCGTGTACTCCGAACTCCTGTGTTCGGTTCGAAGCCGAGTAGTCGACCCCTCGGTCTGTTTATTGGTAGCTTAGGCTTCTACAATAGACAGCTCAAGACTGGGCGACGAGAGCTGAGCGCGGGTTTAATTTATAGGGGAGCGCCGGACGGGCGCTGGTTGGAGTGGGGGTAGAAGGAAACAAAAAGAGTAGGGGCAGGCATTGTAGAGACCTTGGAGTCGGAATAAGGTAAGACGGCTGCGGCCATAGGTGTGTGCAGGTTAGGTTAAAGAGTCCTTTGTAAATAAAACTGCTATTCACAACACCACTCCCTCCTTAGAAAAGTCTCAAATAGCCCGTTTTAAAACTTTAACAAATGCAATGAGTGACGTTAGATCTGAGTGAAGTTATACAAACTTTTCGATGAAAGAATTAATTCGTGCTCAAGAAGTTAAAAGGAAAATCTTAAATTAAATTGTTGAGTCGTCTTGGTTCTTCGCATGATGTCCTGTAAGAACCAAACGCCCATACACACGTGTGTTGATCTCGGTTTGTCACACCAGAGGTCACAGGAACGCAGGTTTTAAACAAAAATTAAAATAAAGGGTAGATCGAAGTCCATTCACTACGTCGTGTCAAGGGGAAACTAGCAGATGCCCTCTGCAGTAGGGACTGACACATGCCGTTGTTAGCCACTTGAGGGACTCGATCACAGAGGGTTAGTGGATGCTGGGCTGTAACATAAGAAACAGACAAAAGCTTTGCACAGATTAATTGTCCTACAACTACCTTTAATTCTTTCGAATTAAGGGTTGCCTTGGTGTCATTCTACCACTGTCTAAACCTATCTAAGACACCATCTCGTTCCTAAGTATCTTAACTAAGTTGACATTTTACCATACGAAACTTTGATTTGGCGGTCCTGTCCACTTGAAATCTGCGTTGATGTTTGTTCGCTGGTAGTCCTTCTAGTCGAGTTGGTCGAGATCTGCGTTGTTGTCTTCAGTGTGCAGATTTAGCGTTTCCAAAAAGGTTTTCTTCTTACCAGGCTAGAGGTTAGGGTTCTACCAAAGCTACGATTTCCTTTATCCAAAGCAACTGACAAGAGTTATTCAAGAAGAAACTAAGGAAGTATTCAATTTATGTAAAAACTAAAACTTTACTTATCACATAGAGGATTTTATGGCTCAAGGTATTACTTTAACGTTTGTTGACATCCAATACATCTTGGTTGTAAACATTGGAGACCGACTGCCAATAAGCACTAGTTGTAATAGGCAGCTGTGTGACGTCAGCGGTCCAGACTGCCCGTAACAGAAATTGGCGGGATAGCCGGCCTGAGAATGCAAGAGACGTACTGAGGATTTAATCTTTAAAAAGTAAGACTTAAGTTTTTATTCTGGCGAGTAGAAATAATTAATCTGATGCCTTTGAAATTTCCTTTAGATTTGAAAGCAATAGCGGAGACTAGCAAGTTAGACTCAGGAGCCGTTACAGTCCGGACTTTCAACTTGGCCAAGAAAGGTTAGAGTTGCTTTGGATTTCGGATAGCAAGATTTAAAAGGTAAGCGGATAAGTCTAGCCTTTTTGAATTAAGATTGAATTTTCTGAGTTTAATTTCATTTAATTAATTTGGTTTCGCTCATTTGTTTAGGTTATCTGGCAATACTGAATTGAAGAATTTTAAGAGAGGATTGGAGTGACTTGAATTGCTGCAAAGGAGCTAAGAGGATTTCTACACTGAGCCATTGAGGTAAGTATTTTTAACTCTAATTAGTTTCTTGCTTTCTTTAGATTTGTTAATTGAATCGTTACTAGAACCACTCTCTCCCAAAGTTGAGAGGCGAATTCGTTAAAGAAAAGTTTTAGAATTTTAAAAGTTAGTTTCTCAAATTCTTGAGTTCGCTTTGTCTCTCCTATTTTGACGAAGTCAAAAGAGGTCAGGGACACACTTGGCCGATCCGTCTAACGACTTATCATCAGAGGTTCTGATACACACCGATGATGAATCATTTTTGCGTGTTAGTGTTTGACTCATCTGTAGAGGTTTTCAGCACATTACAGTGAAATCATAAAATTTTGCCTAGCGAACTAGAGGTCGAGGACACATCAGTCGCGTTTTCTTTGTTTGTGTAGTCTAAGAGGTCAGGGACACATTTAAGACTGAGCGCAGTTAGAACAGGTAGTGACACAGTTCAGTTGGCGTGTTTATTTGGGTTTTTAGCTGTTAGTATAAGGTTAAGGAGAGACAAAGGAAATTGTAGTTTCATTTTTAAACAAATTGACTATTCAAGTAAAGAGAATATTTGCAGTCAAGAACGAGTTTTGAAAAGATAGAACAAAACTATAGTGGAGAAACAGACGCGACATTTACAAACGATATTAATAGAGTCTAGAGGCTAAAGTTACAGGGCAGATTGAAATCAAAAATTAAAGGCTAGAGGAACAATTGAAAAAGGTGAACAAACAATAATAACGATAAGGTAATAATGATAGGTTAAAACAAATTACTTTTCATCAGTTGCATCTGCCTTTCCAATTGCAGAAGGGTGGTATCCTGAGGTCCGCAGCTTCCTTATCTGGTAGAGATCCATTATCTCCTTGAAGAGTTCTGATTCGAACGCTCTGCCTTGGTCCGTGAGGATGGAGATCGGGGCGCCGTACACCGAAAATACATGTTCGATGAGGGCCCTGGCGATAGTTTCTGCATTCTGTTTCTTCATCGGGACCATTACTGGCCAGCCGGAGAATGCTTCGAGCGCTACGAGTAAATATCTGTACCCGTCCGCCGTAGCTGGCATGTCGCACACGTCTACATGCCAGCGCCCATGGAGCACTCCATCCTGGAAGATTTTTAAAGGGGCTTTACCCTTTTTAATTGGACCTTTGTACTTCAGACATTTTTCGCACTTTGAAATTTTTGCTGCTACATCAGTGCTCATTCCAGGCCACCAGAAAAACCTGTTCAAGTGGCCCAGGGTTTTGGCGACACCCAAGTGGTTCACTTCACCAAGCTGTGAGTGGTAATGTTTGATTGTACTGTCCACATATTTTCTTGGTAGTATTAACTGGAGTCTCTCCCTTTCAGGTAGCCCACTGGGATGCTGAGGCCTACTATTTCATTCAGGTGAGGGCGTTTGCCTTCTTCCACAGCAACGAGGATAGGCATTATATCCTGGTCTAGTCTTTGTTCCTTTATCATGTCCTCTGTCGAGACTCCGTCTGGGACGATCCTTGTCCAATTAACTGTAATATCTTCTGTGTCTGTAATCGGCTCACAGTGTCCGCATTTTATGTTACAGGTCTTTTCTGCTGCAATATCATAGAGACATTCCTGTGGAGGATCATAGTGATTCATCACTAGGGTCATATCAGTGTGACCGAAAACCTTTACCAGTATCTGGAGCAGGAGGCTGCTTTCCAGTTGGTCCAGACCACATCCAAGTTCAGGCAGGCACCACTCTGATATGTGGTTGGCTTCCAGCCAGTCTCGGAGTAAGAGGAAAGCCTGCTCTATGTCAGTGCTAGTTGGTTTATGAAAATATATTGATTTTGTGATAAGATTCACTATAATTCTGTTTCCTCTTTGCAGGGCAACATATCCGGGGAATCCTCTGTCTTTTTCTTTTAAGAAGTCCTCTCGGAGTCGGAATTCTTGCTCCAGTTGCTTGGCTAGCCCTTTGCCAAATTTTCCATCATGGCTTATTGCGTGGACTGTGGGCAAATCTTCCGGACTTTCTAGAATCGAGCCGTATGTATGCAGTATGGTGAATTTATCACTGCCATTTGAAAGAGTTGAGAGACGGTTTATTTGTGCAATTTCATCTCTCTCCTCTAATATATTGCATTTTCTGCAATCTTTACTGCAGGGTCGATCCGGTCTTCTAGAGAGGGCATCAGCATGGCCAATTCTGGTTCCCTTTTCATAGACCACTTGGAACTTGTAAGGAGCGAGTCGCTCTAACCACCTGGCCAATTTGCCAGTTGGGATTTTTAAACGTCTTGAGCCACTGTAGGGCTGCGTGGTCAGACTTGACTATGAAAGGCGCTCCAGCAAGGTAGTAGTCGTATGCTTTCACTGCTTCCACCAGGGCTAGTAATTCCCTGTGGGTGGTACAATAATTTCTTTGTGGTGCAGTGAGTGCCTTGGACCAGTAGGCTATGGTGACCTCCTTTCCATCCTGTTCTTGAGTCAACACAGCCCCCATTCCAGTGAGGCTACAATCCGTAGTGAGTGTGAAAGGACCCTTGGAAGGATCTGGAGAGCCCAGAATAGGAGCGGTGGTCAACTGTTCTTTAATTTTCTTGAAGGCGAGGTCACACTCTTCACTCTGTCAATAACGAGCTTGTTTTCAACTCCTCAAAAATTCTGCCCTCTGTCGGGGTCTCGAAAACCTCAAAGTGGTCGCCCTCTAAAAGGAACCGTAAAATCTCAAAATCTGTTTCTGTTTCCGCAGAGAGCGTGCAACCTTCCTAGCCCTTTCCCTGCAGTTGCCCAGGTGTTGACAGCAATTCAGCACCACTAGTTCCTGAGTCAGTTCTGGTCTGGCCTTCTGCGAGAAACACGTTGGAAACCCTTTCCAACTCATCAGCCTGAAAGTCAGTTTCCAAAAAGGTACTGATTTCTTTTTCCACAAATGGTTTCAATATCAGATCTTTTCCTGCTCTAACAGTATAGAAAAGCTTGCCGCTATCGAACTTGCCCTTTTCCTTGGACTTGCCCATCTCAAAAGGGGCTTTATTGTTTCCAAAATAAATTTCTTTATTTTTGACTTTTATGACGGCATCATATTTGTCCATGAAGTCAAACCCAAGGAGATTTTTCGCGGCTTTTTCAAAAGTTTAACTCGAGAGGAGACCCTGTGCAAAATAGGAGACTCCTTAGACAAGTGTAACCATACGCAAATCGCGTTCAAAGATTTTTGTCTGTTTTGGCGGGTACCGCGCGTACCATGTTCTCGGGGCCGCCGCATGCAGACGTCGCCGCCGGTGACGAAGTCCCGGCGTGTGGTGAGTACCTAGTGTATGTACTTTACAACCGACATGGTGCCGACCCCCCACCCCACCCCCCTGGGGACCCAGGGCGTAAATACCTAACATTTGGATATTTCGCTCTGGACCGAGTACCGTTGAACAATTTGAAAATCCGAGTGCGCGCGAAAGTAGCGGGCCAATAGGGCTATTGAACCCCGCATACCAAGTTCTTAACGTTTTCCTGCATGATAGGAAAAATGCTGGACGGGCCCATTGTTTCGTTGATAAGACTACACATCAGGAAAAACGAAAATTTCACATTTCGACACTTCTACTTATCTCTACTCACGTTTTGAAGCAGTATAAAAGTGTGTAAGGTGAAAAAAATATCACATGTAGACAACACGGTCGTTAGCCGCACCCAAAGTTCTGCTCATTCACGTACACAGCAAGGAATACCACTGTCTAAATTCTTTTATTTCTACTTATCTCTACTAACGATTTTGCTCGTAGAACAGAGAATGTGGTGCAAAATAGTTCATCTGGCAAAAAGTCGGCTGCCGGACGGCCCCCGCTTATGATATGGTAAATTTTTGGTGTCCTTTTTCTTCTTTAACAGCGTTTAATAATATTTTTATTTCTTCTTCTTATTTCTACTAACGAAAACGTTCGCCCCTAATGTCATTTTACGTCATTTTGTAGTCAGTTTTATCGCTTTACGTTTAGTTTTTTGGGGGTCCGG
The DNA here is from genome assembly GCA_029379305.1 of Frankliniella fusca. Lineage (NCBI taxonomy): Eukaryota > Metazoa > Arthropoda > Insecta > Thysanoptera > Thripidae > Frankliniella > Frankliniella fusca. The sequence goes on along the minus strand of JAHWGI010001421.1, from coordinate 114,730 downwards.
TCTACCTATCTCTGCTTACGAATTAGGATTTTTGATATGTTAGAGTACTCGACGAGACAAACAAAGTCCACAATCAAAACCTTGTTCTCCAATTTTGTCTAGGTCAAACACGATTATGCCTGGACTATTACAGGATGTAGTCTTCTGGAATTGATGGGTAAGGGTGACTCTACCTCATCAGAACTCCATATAATGGGGTCTGCTAACTCCTTTTCATCCATCTCTTTAACCACTGACAGCTACAATATCTGTAACACACAATTTGCATGAAATATGTCACTACAAACCTTTCACAATGATTACTCACTTTCTTGTACACTGGATCGTTCTTCATAGGGGAAATTAGAAATGGTTGCAAGCCAATAGGAGAGGACATTTTAGGCAATTTGTTCTGTTGTTTTTGATTTTGTTGATTGCTTTTCTTTTGGTACAGCAGGATGTACACATTTCTTTGAACTCCCTCTGAGTTTAATTCTGCCGTTTTATTCTGAAGAACCTGAATTTTAAAAAAGTAACAATTATTTGAAGCAACAAAATTTTAAAATCAAGACTGTGGTGCAACTGACCTCGGAGTCATTGAAGTAGCTCCAAGACAAATCAGGACACTTGGCGTATGATGCATATAGTGGCCACTATGGCGACTGGACCCTTTGTGTTCCATAATACTACAAAGCTCATAAATGGAACCACCAAATGTAATCCTGAGGTCAATGCCAATGTTTTGGTGGTCCTTCTCCATATTGTCCTTAAATCTGAAAGGGACAAAAAAAAACCTAGAGGATCATATAGTTAAAATAAAGGGTCAAAGAAGTGTCACACAAATTTACTTTCCTTCTCAGCTGAACGACAAGTATCTCAGGAGTTGTAAAGGTTGTCACCACACGAGAGCAAACGCTCGCCCTGTTGCAGGAAGAACATTTCATGGTAATTTCTTCACTAAGAAAGGAGTCCTGCAAGCCTTCAGCAATTATCTTCAAAAGTTTGATTTGGACCTCCATCATGAGACTATATGTACAAGATGTAAAGTTGCATAATTTGCAGGTCACTGTTAGTAAAAGTTATGATGGTTAACAAGTCAATTGCAATCAACTCAAAAAAAGACATTCTCGACTGTAAAATGTAAAATGATAGTTAAAGAAAAATGTAAAATGATAGGTTATTGAGAGGTATTCAAACTTACCTCGGAGTTTTCGATCATTGTTCCTCCTACCGTCCTCCAAACCTTCAACTATAGTTCTAGCTCCAACCCAACACGAAAACAAACACGTGAATGTAAACAAGAATACACGATCAAAACAGAAATGTCGATGTCGACCACACTGACCGACATAAAATTTGCCCTAGTTCCCCTGCATTGTACGGCATTTTCAGTTTTTTACGTTGGCAGCAAACAGATACGCGTTCCTAGTAGTCACCCCCCCACCACTACACACAAGCAACCGCGCTATACACAGTCGGTTCCCGGTCATTTCTCCCAATCGGTTTTTCCCAATTACATATTTTCCCATTTTTTCTTTCCCAAAAATAAGTTTCCAAAGATTCTTTTCCCAAAACGCGATTTCCTAAAATACTTTTTCCAATGAATATCTGGACCAAACTCATTCATTTCCAAATAAAGATAAGCGAAAGATGAGAGTGGTGTTGAATTTTTCAGAGGTAGTCAAGTCAGTGACGTCGTCACATGTGTCAAGGTCCTAGTCGACCTTCTGGATGCGCTGCTGCAGCACCTACCTTCAAATTCTTTTTGGGAGCGTTTTTGATCTTCTGTAAAAGCCAACTCATCTCATACGCAGACAGCAGCAATCTTAGGCTTCGGTTTTTGAGGACAATTTCTTTGATTTAAATTGTCTTTTCAATTTGAAGGAACTCATTTCCTGGTTCAAAAAAATGCATCAAAAAAACCAAGAATGGCAAAAATAAGGCGGAATTCGGCTTCAATCGAGATTTTTTTGGGGGGGCCGCGAGTTTGCAGCACCGCCTCGTGGAGCAGGAGTGGAGGGATGGGTACGTCTTGCCGATTATCGGCTGTAAAAACATTTTCTAAAACAAAAAAATTGTATGTGTTTATGGTTTATTCCCATCCCCCTCTTTTCCCACTGTCACCTGGGCCTGGAACCTCAGCTCGCGCACCATCCTCTTGTTTTTACTGCCTTACAGTTAACTGACGAGGCGAGTGTCGAGAAGCCACGAAAATTACTCATTGGGAAGTTTCGATTGGAAACTTTATATTGGGAAAATAAAATTTGGGGAAAAGTCTACATTGGGAGAATTGAAATTGCGAACATATTTTTTGGAACAAGTTTTAGGGAAAAATGGGCGGGAACGACTGGACCTGGACCTGGAGCCAACACCACACTGGAAAAAAAGGGTTGAAATCTCCACATTGAAAAGGCACTAACAAAGTTTAGTACCTTTGAAAGGCACTAAACTTTTGTGTCCCACACTGTTAGAAAAAAGATTGTGAACTAAACGTGAATTCGTTGTTAATTTTGATAGCGACAAGTATCGTTGTACAACAACATCACTCGTAAAGCAACAACGATGTTATTGAGCAACAACAAAAGCTGTCCACCAACGACAAAAAGAGTCTACTAATATATATTTTAAAAAGTTGTTCAGTTGTGACTGAAGTTGTCCAGTTACTAAAAAAAAGTTGTTCAGGAACAACATCAGTTGTTCAGGAACAACATCAGTTGTTCTGGAACAACATCAGTTGTTCTGGAGCAACATCAGTTGTTCTGGAACAACATCAGTTGTTCTGGAACAACATCAGTTGTTCTGGAACAACATCAGTTGTTCTGGAACAACATCAGTTGTTCTGGAACAACATCAGTTGCTCAGGAACAACATCAGTTGTTCAGGAACAACAAAAGTGGTTTACGAACGACAAAAGTTGTTTAAGAACAACAAAAGTTGCACAGGAGGATAACAACAAAGTTGTTTGGGAACATTTTTTTAATTTTATTTGCAATGCACAACAAACATAGTTGTTTTGCAACAACTTGTGTTGTTCTCGAACAAGATGCCTGTTGGCCAATAACACGGTCATCACAAAAAGAGTTGTTGCTCAACAACTATTTTTAACAATGCAGGAAAGGCTTTAAGCTGCGCCCTTGACTTTAGTGCCCCAGGAAAGGTGTTGTTTAGTGCCTTTGTTTTTCCAGTGCAGGACATCGGAAAATGGCAAATCTAGCCCAAACGCCCTACCCTCTCAGTACCACACATTGGGGAAAACTGAAAAAAAAAAAAAAAAAAAAAAAAAAAAAGGAAAGTGAATGAATACTCAATTCACTTTTACCAAATTTAGCTCTCCAAAACAAGGTATCTTTTCACCGTTTTTTTTTGGACTTAAACAATGTTATAGAAAACTCAGATGAGTTTTCCTAGGCCTACAAATTCGGGAAAATTTCCTGCCTGCATAAAATCTACTCTTGGTCTGTTACAATGGCCGGCCGAGAGGTGTAGTTTGAGCCCCATCGGGGACGTCGGGCAGAGTAATGGACATAATAAGACATTCGTGTGTACTATAAAACCGCAATTTCCATTATTTACAACATATATCCCAACATCACACAAAGCAGTGTGCATAATTTAGGTCTGGAATAAAAGTAGTATGACAATGGTTCTCAAAATAGCGGCTCGCTTTTTGGTACCGGTTTTATCTCAATATTTTTCGAGCTATGAAGCTAAGATTTGGCTGGAAGGTGCATTTATCATTCGTCTCGAGGTATGAATTGCCAACAAGATTTCTCTCGGATATAACTGCATTGTCGTATAAAAGGGTGGCAAAAAGAACCTCCCCCGCAAATTGAACGCCTGAACTTTACTTCTAAGAGTCCACAATGGCTGATTTTCGAGAAGTGGTTGGACGTTCGAAGACAGTTTAACGGGGATGCTCCGATCTGAAAATCAAAAACAGAAACCAAGGGAGGGTGCGCTCGGGGTGTTCCCACATGATTTCTCTGCGTGCTCGACCTACCCCTAAACTTACCCTCTTGAGAGGTTGGGGGTGAATGTGAGAGGGGGTAGTTGTTGTCAATCGCCAATTTGCATGCACAAAATTGAATCAATGCACGAAAAATCATGACACTCTGGGCACTTAAAGAGGCGTAATCAGGCTTCTGAAGATCGACTTTCCTACCCACTGCCCACAACTTGAGGGATTGGTTCGCTCCTAAGTGGTGGAGCAAGGGTTGCGCACGACGTGAGCCTCGAGACGAATGATAGCTGCACATCCCTGCCAAATCTTACATTCGCAGCTCAATAAACATTGTAAGAGATTCGGTGACAAAAAGTGACTCGCCGGTTATGAGAGGTATGAGTAACTCAACATCATGAGGGTTTTTCTAAAGAACACGCTGCATTTTTACCTTCAAATTAATTTTGAATTATACTTTTCCTTTGTTCGCAAAGGGTATCGCTTGTAAAAACGAAGGCCCTACCTTTACAAAATCGTTAACAGGTGAAAGGAAGTCAACAATAGCACTGCACATGGTATTTCCATCGGTGTCCAGGCGGTATGAAACGTTGTTGATTAGAATCCGACTCTCTTTATCATCGCAAACTCTTATGTTGTAGTATTTTGCGACGTATTTGAAGTTTGACTGAAAATTCAATGAGGCTAATATTACACTCTAAAAAAATACTTCAACATTTTGTAGTTGCATACAACGAAAGGATTTTCAATGCAAGACCATTATATCATGAGATTTTAACGATTTGCGCGGTAATTTTGTCGTTTGGCCACTTGCCCAGTTTGATTTGTTGGAGAATCACACGGAACAACCAGACCGATCGAGCTATTTTATTATTGAAAAATGCGGACTAGCCCGTGAAAGTTATTTTCATATTCTGCATTTTATTACTTCATAAACACGATTGGCCTATAGGTCTTATGCAGCAGCAGCGGTGGCAGTGGCCGGCCGCCATTTTGGTTACCTCGGAGGCGCGCGCTTTGCAAGGTATACGACTATTGCTTTCTATCGCCCTAGTAATGTAAAATCAGGCACAAATGAGGTCGGGACCAGGGGTTAAATTCCCATGGCTTCTCCTATAGGCACTGCTGTCCCATAGGCACCCATAGGGATGCCCATAGGGTCTGTTACCATGTAATTATGGCCCATCGGAACCCATGAGACTTTTCCAATGGGGATGGTCTTCCATGGGAACAATGCATACCCATAGGAAAAGTGTGCCCAAAGGCATTTTCTTCCTATGGGCACTTTCCTATGGGTACTTTCCCATGGGCGTTTTTTGGTATTTGAACTCACGACCTTTGTGTTATGAGTTTGTCGCTTAGCCAACTCCGCTACCTAGACATCTATGTTATATATGATCCGGGTTCCTATCTAAGTAAAGCCCATTGGAGACCTCTTCCTATGGACATGTTCCTATGGGAATGGTGGGCTTCCCATGGGAGTTACTACCCATGGGCACGTTGCCCATTAAAGCCCGCCTAGGCTGATTATACCCATGGGCATGATATCCCCATGAGGAGGCTATAGGAACTGCCTAAGGGCATGATGTCCCCATGATGTGGCTATGGGTACTGTCCATAGGTTTGAGCTCTGCCAATGGGAAGAGGGCTCCTGCCCATGGGAGGAGAGCTTCGATCCCTATGGGCATCATGGGAATTTTACCCCGGGGAGTGGATTTGAAATGAAGCTGGGACCTTTTTCTGTGTGTGGAGACGTCAATTTGGATGTGATGGGGCACCGGATGGTGTTAAATGTTGGTGGGGAAAAGTGCATGCATGGGCCATTTGAGCGCCGTCAGCACCTAGTGGATTTCTAACCAGATTTGACTATTGACTATCTTCTCACTAAATCTTAATTCCTCTCAAATATTATCCGAGAGTCCTTTTCCGTCATATTCTTGACATGCGGGTGTCTTTTTGACCGGCTAGACCCCCTCCCAGGTTAGGGGACCCTTTCCCAGTCCAGAAATCCCATGATTGTTGCCATGAGCCATGGGACATCAAGGAATGTCATGGGAGACATTTCCTCATGGAGGATAACTTTCCGTGTACTTTTTGCCCACTTCCATGTGAGGTAGTTTCCATGGAAATAAGGTTCCCTGGCAGCTGACCGTCTCCATGGAAAAGAGCACTAACTCCATGGAGTAATACCAAAATGTTTGAGTCCTCAAAAAGACAAAGAGAAGACTGATCCAAATAAACGAAACACGATTACAGGGTGTCGGAAACGAGGCGGAGCCAAATTTGGTGTCCGTTTTTGCTTAGCTCAAGCCGTTTTTGAGTTGCCAGAAAGAAGTTCTCAGATTTGAATTAAATTTTTCATCGTAGATGCTACATACCAAATTTCAGATCGAAATTCCAATAATTATAGATTCTACAGCCCTTTTAATTTTCATGGGAAATTGTTTCCATGGTAAAGATAGGCAAGTGCCATACGGGACAGGTAACCCTATGGAAAGACAACCGTTCCATGAAGTCCTCTCGCATTGCAAGCTTTTTTTTGCATGGAGCCTTTACCCATGGTAAGAAATTTTCCTTGGAGTCCTCACATGGAAAGCGATATTCCATGGAATCTTGTTCCAAGGAAATCACTTTTCCATGGTAGAACGCCCATGGAAACAGACACCACATGGAATATGGTGCATCTTACATGGAAAACAGACCTCTATCCTTGGAAAAGAGATCATGGAATTCCGTGGTGTCCATGGGATTTTTGGACTGGGTCCTGTCACCTGCTCTAAATGTTCCTTTTCGAGTGGGGTGTGCCTGGAAGGGACTTTAACTAAATTTTACTCCGTTTCTGCTTCAAAGGAGCTACAATTTAATTCCAATAGCTTGTCAAAGTGTTCAGTGAGGAACCGTCAAATCACTGGGGAGTTGTTGTATTGGGTGCGGTTCTTGTCGAGCAGCTACAGTCAAAAATTTAAAGCGTCTAGTCCCCTTGCCCCTTAATTTCTTCCTGTCAATACATGTTCTTTTGTGTTTCAGAATGTCGTGAAGACCATGTGATTACAGCGAAGGACGGTAATGTTTCAACCGTTTATAGAAGCTGATATTTGAGGCTTGTAGATCCAACCCCTAGTAATTTTACAGGTACAATCAAGACAAGCAGATCAGAGTGTCCTCAACTTTGAAAAATAATTTGTTCGGTAAGACTCTTCTTAAAATAAGTACTCTAAATTGTCCAAAAAAATCCATGCTAATTCTATCATAAAAGGCAAATTACATATGTACATTTTTATCTTAACGTGTTGTCTATTACATTAAAATAAAGTCTATTTGAATAGAACCAACAAAACTTTTAAATGATAACTGTATGCAATTCATGCCTTTGGGCTGATAAATAAAGTTTTGTGATCAACAACAGCCCTAAACGAAGCTAAGACAGTGAAAGAATGACTTACATACGAAGTGTTCAGTAAATAGTGCATTTGAGATAACATGTTAATGAAACAATAACATTAAACGTGTAGTAACAATACATTTTGGCAGATTGTAGTCCATATAATATAGGAATCAATTCGAACAAATTACATACATTTTCGTCATAAAATGTTCACAAAAGTCAAATGAAGGCCATCGGAAAAGAACAAAACAAGTGCAAATGAAAACTTCATTGCAGCTGATACATTGGATGTAATGGATAAAATCAGTATAGAAGAAAGCTATGAAAATGAAGAAAGGCCTTACACACTAAGTATTAAATAAATAAATAAATAATGCATTTGAGTGACACATGAATATGAAAGAAATATATAAAACAGGTACCAAACTTCATGCAACTTATACATTGGCTGTAATGGTTAAAATTCAGTACAGAAGAAAGTAGAGATGTGCGAATCACCCTTTTTCAAACTCGAATCGAATCGAATCTTAAATTTATTCCCCCGAATCGAATCGAATCTAGGTTTTTTTCCTCGAATCGAATCGAATCGAATCTTTCTATTTTGAATCCGAATCGAATCGAATCAAATGTAGACCTTAAAATGTAAGAGGTTTTAAAAATACTCTAAAAATAACTATACGATGGTGTATAGGTGGAGGAGGAGGCGGGGAAGGGGCGGGGGGAGGGGAAAGTGGGGGGGGGGAGTGGCACCTAGCGGCTGCCGGTGGGGGCGGTGGGGGCCAGAGGAGAGATGGGGAGGGTAGATCAGGGGGGAGCGGCGGTTCGAGCGCGCATCCTATGATTCGAATTCGAACTTGAAAACTTTACTTCACTCGAATTGTTCGATTTCGAAGCTGCTTGTTTCGAAATCGATACGAATCGAATCGGGACTGTTTCGATTCGATTCGATTCGAATTCGAAGTGTTCGCACACCTCTAGAAGAAAGCTAAAAAAAGAAAACGAAGGCCTTACATACACTGTGAAAAAAAATTTCATTACATTTTCATTACATTGTCATGAAGCAATTTTCATTACAATTTCATGACAATGTAATGAAATTTTCATTTTTTTTATGTCATGAAAATTAATGACGCGTGTCATTAATTCAAAGACACAAAATTAATACAGAAATTTCTTCCGGCATCTACTTTACTAATTATTAGTAATGCGCAGTACGGAATTTTATAGAAGAGGGTATCTAATAGGGTATTCCGGACAAGCCGGGGACCGGAAACGAAGGCGACTTCCACAGTGGTCGGATCTCAGCCTAATGGTTTCTGCATCCGGATTGTCTGCTGTGGACCGCCGCCATCTTTGTTCAGATTCACATTCGCATATCATGTTGTTTTGGTCGCGGAGGACTTCGCAAGTGATTTGTCACCTCTACGACTCCATTCCGTCCGTTTTGTTTTCCTAGAACACCCGCCGATATGCGAATGTGAATCTGAACAAAGATGGCGGCGGTCCAGCAGACAAACCGGATGCAGAAGCCATTAGGCTGAGATCCGACCACTGTGGGTGGACGTCGCCTTCGTTTCCGGTCCTCGGCTTGTCCGGAATACCCTATTGAACCACCGTCCTCCGCGGAGGATTGGTATGGATTGGGAGGCTCGGACACTTTAAAGTCTGAGACAGATAAAAAATGGAGAAAGCACGTGAGGACTCTATCGTCCTCAGCGTTCAATGCGTTGAAAATAGGCAGTGGAGGTCATCTCGCTGCCGTTTCTGGTCAGCCGCGCGCAAGAAACTCCATTCGGTTCCCCTAAGTAAATCTAGCGGAAGAAATCAATACTACGTTTTGTTACGAAAATTTCCTTAAAAGTAATGAATTTAGAGATGATATGAAATTTCAGTACAGAGTAATTAAATGATCATGAAATTTCTTTACACTGTAATGAATTTCAGAGTGTCATTAAATTTCATAACACTTTCATTAAAAGTAATCTACAAAATGTCATTAAATTTCAAACATTTTTAACAGTGTATTAAGTATGAAATGTATCTATACTAAGTAAATTAATAAGGCATTTGAGAAAACACCCAGTCCAAAAATCCCATGGATACCATGGAATCCCACAATGCTTATTCTATGGGTAGAGGTCTGTTTCCCATGTGCAGCGCATCACATTCCTTGTGGTGTCTGTTTCCATGAACGTTTCTACCCAGGAACTAAGGTTTCCATGCAAAGACATTCGATGGAAGACTGATTTCCATGGTTGTGCACCCAAGGAAAATGGAAACCGTGGGTAAGAGCTTCATGTAAAAATCATAACCATGAGAGAAGTCTCCATGGAATGGTCCTCTGCCCATGGTAAGAGCGATCCCATAGGACATATATCTATTTTCACAAGAGAAACGATTTCCCACACAAACTAATGGTGCCACAAAATCTATAACTGGTAGAATGCTGCGCATTTTTAGGCTGAGTGTGTTTAAAAAATTTGATAAAGATTTAAAGACAAAATGAATATGTTAGCAAAATTGACAATTAAATATTTCTATCCAAAACAATATCAATACAATAATCGATTAAAACCATGTAAGCTGGCAACACACTGCGTCATAATGACACCCAGTGCAGCAAACCTGGATTAAGCCAACCGAAACTAACCTAACCTAATGTAGCCTATCTTGTCTCAATGTAGCTTAGAGTACGTCTATATAACGCAACCTAAATTAATCTAACCTAATGTAGCTTAATCTACCTCCATGCAACCAAGACCAACCTAATAAAACCTTCCTTAGTGCAACCTCACCTAAAATAGCCTAATCCACCTCAATGCAACCAAGACCAACCTAACCTAATGAAGCCTTCCTCAGTGCAATGCAAACTAACCTAACCTAAAATAGCCTAATCTACCTCAATGCAAACAAGATTAACGTGACCTAATAATGCCTTCCTCAGTGCAACCTTAACTAACCTAATATGTAGCATAGCCCGTATCCTCCCACATGTAAACATAAGAGAAAGACGTCCTTCTCTCATGATGTGAACGTATCCTTGGCGCGGTACTCGCAGTACGTTGTGGTACGTCCTCGTATCTCAGGAACCCGACGCCGCCTAGGAAAACGGTTATCGGCGCTGGAATATCAGAGCCCCGAGACTGGAAAATCGTTTTCTGTTGAGGTGGTCATCAAGGGACGACTCGTGTCGGCAGCCACAGCCCGCAGTTACAGCCCAATATTTCAGGTGTTTGCATTAGGGGCCGTCTACATACCATGATAATACCTTTGGAGGAGAGGTGACAAGAAAAGTCCACAAATGTGTGCGCGAGGGGGAGGGGTGTGTGGTGCCCCGTCCACGGGGAATTACGTTCCACGTAAAACAGCATGCTAGACCGGAGCTGGGTTGTCTGCTAGCCTCTCGAAGTATCAGTGCGCGGCGCTGGCGTGATGTGAGGGGAGGCGGGCGAGCCGGGACAGGAGCTCCTTAGTATTGATTTATAATATTAACGCCATCAATTCCTTTTAAATGACGAGATATTTGAAAATTTCATACTTGAAAATTTATAGTGTGAGTCAAAAACAGTGATAGAGGTGAAATAATTTTTCCTCGTGGACAGAGAGAGAGAGAGAGAGAGAGAGAGAGGCGGGGGGGGGGGGGGGGGTAGGTAGGGTGTTTCATTTTGGGGGTTCAGGTCTACGATTTTGGTCAAGCAGCCTTCTTTTGAAAGTTCGTGTGTTGATATGACTCTGTGTTAAATTTGAGACCTGTGCGATAGGAGGAACCATCCGCAACTCGGCCCTAAAGTTTTTTGTCACTTTTGGCGCGTAGCACGACCAGCATGTTCTCGGGCGCGCTGTACCGAAACGGCTACGCCGGTGACAGTGCCTCAGCGAGTGGTGACTACCTAGGGCTTAAGTCCTGGATGGGAGAGAAACGCGAACCGCGTCGCGCTTTCCTATTGGCTGCCGCAAAACACCCACCACCACCTGATCTTACGTCATCGCCGGCCACCACTTTGACTTGCTGGACATTTATCCATTAACTCACTATTAACCTCCGTGTTCTCGTGTCGTCGTCATCGTGTCGTGTCATTGTGTCGTGTCGTGTGAGTCCAGTTTGTGCATTTGTAGGCGTAATTACGCGTAATGATATGTGATACTCACGGTGCTGGTCTCCGGGCTGTGGGAGTAAGCCGGGTCAGGGCCTCCTATTTAAATATTTCCCGAAAGAAGAGGTGTTGGCTGAGAAATGGCTCACCCATATCTCAACAAAATCAAATGTATCAACGCGATAACTTCGTGAAAACTTAAACTGAGATCTGATCGCAGTCAGCATAGCATTAACAGACGGCCGCCATTTTGACTCGGTGCGACCAGTTATGAGAAGCGTCAGCGGTCACAGGGATTACGTGCAACGTTTCACGAGTTCTCGTTTCTCTCCCATCCAGGACTCTACCTAGGGTATGTACATACTGGCGCACGTGGTCTGCATCGCCCTCTCCACCCTACTCAGGACTTAGGGCGTAAGTACTCGAAAATCAGGTACCTCGCTCTGGACCGAGTTCCATAGGAGATTTTTGGATCGGCTTGCGCGTGAATGTAGCAGGGCCCGAGGGCTATCGATACCCCCAATAGCGAGTTCACAACGTTTTCCTGCATCAGAGCGAAAACGCGAGTTGAAACGTCCAGGCACCGCCCGCCGCATTCAAACGGCGCGCGGGAGACAATGCCGCCGGCAGGCTGGGAGGGGGTAAAGTCTGCTCGCCGCATCATGCGCATCTCGGCTGCGCGGCGCTGCAGCAGTGGGGAAAGAGAGAGAGAGAGATTATATATAAATAGATTGAAATTATAATTCTACTCCTCAAAAAAAAAATGCCAAGCTCTGAGCTGGCCTTACTTTTAAAAAATAAGATTTTAGTTGTTGACATTTTGTAGTTACATTTTCTGCTGTTTACAAAAAATATCGAGGTAGTTCTCTAACGTTGCCTACTTTAAGGGGGGATCCTAGTGTAAAGGCTCAAAAAATAGGGTATTTTCGGGATTTTTTTCTCTGAAACTTTTAGAGCTATCGAAAATCGGAAAAAAACCGTTGTGTTCGGGCAAATTTACGCTAAAAAATCAAAAAAGGTCATCTTCATAGCTGTTGTATTGGCTGCTATACCCTCCCCTGAAGCACCCCTCCTCTTGCGTGCAGGGTACAGCTGGGCTCCACGCTCCAGCCCGACTCGAATGTCTGAAAAAGTCGCCCCGGGCATTTTTAGACTCGGGAGGGTCCTGGCTATGGTCGGAACTAGAACCAATGCTGAGAATTTGAGCAATCTAAAGTTTTAGTACCGAAATTTGGGTAAAATTTTCAAAGTTTTGATTTTTTTTTCCATATGAAGGAGACCTCCTATTTCAGATCTGCTAGTTCCGACCATAGCCACTTGTGAGAGGTACAACCACAAAAAATCGCTACTCTGTCGGATGAACCGTTTGGGCGCCAGAAGGGAGCCCAGCTGTAAAGATGGGGTTTCGAGAAAAACCGCGTAACGCGGCCAAAATTAATATATGCAGATGCCCTTTATCGATTTTGTAGCTAAGGGTTGCCCAAACACAACCTTTTTTTCCGATTTTCAAAAGCTCTTATAGTTTCAGAGAAAAAAAAATTCCCAAAAATACCCATTTTTTGAGCCGCTACACTAGGATCCCCCCTTAAATAAAAATATTCGTTATTGAATGTAAATGTGTAGTTCTACTTTCCATTTTGCTGATTCTATTTCGGCACAGCAAGGCATAAAGGAGAGGAAGGGGTAGGGTGGAGGACGGGGGGCGAGGGTGCGGTACAGTGTCCGGCCTATGCTACGACCTGCGAGTGGGTGGAGTGACGGTGCGCCAAAACCACCACAGCGCGCAGAGAACGGCGCGCGGCGAACGCACTATACCCCTTTCCAGCCTGCCGGCGGCATTGTTTCCCGCGCGCCGTTTGAATGCAGCGGGCGGTGCTTGGACCTTTCAACTCGCATTTTCGCTCTGATGCAGGAAAACGTTGTGAACCAGGCGCGGCGGAACGTTTTCAGGCCGGGGCAAGGCCTGGGAGCATTCGGCGCCCCCCTCCCGGCGTTTTGGCGCCCCCTTCCCAAAAATTGCATTCCCGGCGAATTTAGCTAAAAAACAGCATACAAAAAGTGTGATTTTTTAAAAAAGAAATATTGTTTGATTTTGGTAGTTTTGCGCATAATAGATGTGCGAAATGCTTTTCCTCCTCTGAGTAAGGAGGGGTAACGGTTAAGAGAGATGCAAACATTGATAAGTGCATCTGCTTGCTGGAAAAGTGGGTGATTAGGTTGCATCAAATAAGAAAAAGAAAAAGAAACGCAGGAAGACAAAACAGGTCAAAAGATGTATGAATGGCAGCTCTGGACTAAGCAGGGGGCAGAAACGCACTAGGCTGGGCTGGGGTTGGGGGCAATGCGCGACCACATGCTTCCAGCTGATGGTGGAAGCTCTAACTTTTAAACACCGAAACATATCGTCAAAACGGAAAGAGCACTTGAAAGAGGGATGTATTCTGCGAGAGGGATAGACGCTGTGGGAATTTCGAGAAATGTAACCCTACTTTTCAAAATGCGGTGTTTTCTAAAGCGCATAAAAACGCGGGAAATTTTTCGATTAAAATATCAAAAATGACACTTTTTACGGACTTCCAGGCTTCAGGTGACAAGGCTCTAACAACTGCCACAACGTCTATCCTCTGCAGCAAACCTTCCCAATTGAAGATCCATTTTGGAATTTGCAATTACTTGATCCGTTTGAAAGTTATGTTTTCCCCCATTGACCTCCATTTCAGGTGATTCACCCGGTGTCACGCATTGCCCCCAGCCCAGCCGCCCAGCCTAGTGCGTTTCTGCCCACTGAACTGAGCGTCTATAAGCACGAGCAGAGTCTGAATGCCACTTCACTGCAAAGGATGTTTCAGAGTGGAGGGTGAACGCCCCCTCCTCCCCCTCCCCCAGAAAGGAACCCTCGCACCGGGGCCGGGGGTGCTTCCCCCCCCCCCCCCCCCCAAAAAAAAAAAACCTTCGATCCGGGGGCGCCCCGAGGAGCCCTTGCACCGGGGGCGCCACCAGGCAGGCGCCCTCCTACATAAGGCTCCGCCATTAATTCCCTTAAAACCCCCTTGGCGAGCGCTGGGAGGCACCGTTTTCCAGAAATCGCTTCCGTTTCCTGCTGGCCTGCGGGCGCCTGGGGCGCCCTCTAATGGGAACCCAACGGAATCATACTAGGGGCGCCTGGGCCATTCTACAAAAAGTGTCGTATTTGTGTCCCTGGCACTTTTTTCTCAAAGTTCAAGGTCGGCAATTTTGCTCGTGGCCGAAATACATCTTTATCATCAAGATGAACTAGGATTCAGGTTCACTTACAAAACATGTCACCCCCCTGGGTTACGGGGAGGACAGAAAGGGCCAAAAACCACGATTTTGGAGTGTCCCTAACTCCATTTTCAATCTTATAATTTGAAAACTACAGAAGGCAAGACTGAAAAGGTCAAAATCTAGTTACGTATTAGATGTAGAACTGTTCAATGAACAAAACAAAAAAAAAACGGCCTCACTGAATCTTAAAAATTGGCTCCGTAATGCCAATTTGAATAGCTGTCCCTAAGTTTTGCATTTTTAACAATTTTATCTTATAATTAAAGTTTAAAGAGCTTTTAAATGAGTTTCACTTTGCACTATACATAAAATCTAACACTCCATACTATACCGTTGAAGTACCAAAAAAGTTCAGATCTCCAAAACAAGTTTTAACATGTTAATTTAGCAAAAAACAAAGCGTATAAATTGAAAAAAAAGAGCCAAAAAAGCCTGACCCCGCCGGATGAGAGGAACTGGCAACAGGGAGGACATAGGAATTGCTAGGGAAACAAGGGGTTACAGGGAGGACATGGATGGTTACTGGGGGGACAAAGGGTTACAGGGAGGACATGGGTGGTTACTGGGAGGACAGAGGGTTACAGGGAGGACATGGAGGGTTAATGGGGGTACAATGGGTTACAGGGAGGACATTAGGTTACAGGGAGGACATTAGGTTACAGGGAGGACAAACGGTTACAGAGGGGACATGAGTGGTTACAGGGAGGAAAAGGGGTTACAGGTAGGACAGAGGGTTACAGGGAGGACATCCCATGTCTAAAAATCCACTAAGACCACAGCGGATCTGCTACGTAAGGGGTTGTTTTCCACATATCGGATCCGCTTACGTTTGCAGGATCCGGTTTGTTTAAGGATCTGCTTTACGTAAATCCGGTCTCTTAGAGGATCCTGTGTGAAAGCGGATCCGAGTCCCTATAGCGGGTCCTCTTAGCGGCGGACGATATTCTAAGTCTTTAGGAGAACAGCACAGAGCCCGTATTTGGTCATGAAATATCATACCCGGGTAAACTTTGTGCGCCGAACACGATGGCGATGTTTAAATTGCCGTACTTCAACCCGTTCTCGAGATATTGATCAATAGTCATAGCAAGTTTTTTTTTATTTCACAAATCCACAAAGCTTTGCTAGTAACAGATACCACAGTTTTCGGTAATGTCCTGCGACGTAAACTTTGAGGCGTGGCAAAGCCTCAAAGTTTTGAAGTTGGTTCCGGTTTCGTGCCAAACCGGATCCGGCAAAGTTTTAACAGATCCAGAAATGCCAAACCGGATCCGACAAGGCCACAGCGGATTCGGAAAGGTAAAACCGGATCCGCCAAGGTTCAAAGAGGATCCGGGAAGGACAAAGAGGTTCCGGCAAGACAGAAGCGGGTCCGGCAAGGCAATAGCAGATCCGCCAAGGATAATAGAGGATCCGATAAGGCTAAAGCGGATCCGTTAAGGTCCAAGTGGATCCGGTAAAGCCAAAGCGGATCCTGTATAATATCAGCGGATCCACTAAAATCTTAGTGGATCCACTAAAATCATAGCGGATCCACTAAAATCTTAGTGGATCCGCTATTTTCATGGTGGATTTTTAGACATGGGATGGATGGTTACAGGGAGGACAGAGGGTTACAGGAAGGACATGGGTGTTTACTGGGGGGACAAAGGGTTACAGGGAGGACAAAGGGTTACAGGGAGGACATGGATGGTTACAGGGAGGACAGAGAGTTACAGGAAGGACATGGGTGTTTACTGGGGGGACAAAGGGTTACAGGAGGACAAAGGGTTACAGGGATGACATGTGTGGCTACAGGGAGGACATGGATGGTTACAGGGAGGACAGAGGGTTACAGGGAGGACATGGGTGGTTACAGGCACGGCAAAAGTAACCCCTCGGATTCCCAGGAGCTTTTTGGAATTTCAAGGCACGACAGTCCTTTTCCAGGAGCACCCTGGGTTTCGCATATACTGTTCCCAGGAGCAGCCTGGGTTTGCGGACTCTTTCCCAGGCGCACCCTGGGAATTTTGTGCCGAGCGTCTCTTTTCCAGGCCGCGCCTGGAAAATAATTTCCGTTTCCGGAGTTGTTCCTGGGAAAACGTGCAAAACGGCAAACCCCGAAGCTCCGACGGTACTCTACGTCCTTGACGTCATCCAGGGTGGACCTCGATGGGTTTCATCAAGACCACCAATCCGGCACGTGTTTTCCTAATGTCGGGGACCTGCTGAGGTCGGCCTCGAAAACCGTTTTGCGCTGCGGCCTTCGGTTCGCGAGATACGAGGACGTACCACGACGTACCGGGAGCTCCGCGCCAAGGATACGTTCACATTTGGGAGGCCAAAGTGACCCTGGCGCCTTGCTCGTTGGGTGTCCGGGACTTCTGACTTCAGAATTAGGTTCCACAGGCTGTAGCGCTTCTTTAGACACCTCTCACACCCTTCTGTCACCTGACATTTAGGTTCGGCGGCGGCCTAAACCTGTGCTTTTCTGTAAATATGCTGTGATCAACAGGCTCAGACTGTTAGGGACGCCGCCAAACCCCAATGTCAGGTGACAAATGGGTGTGAGAGATGTCTAAAGAAGCGCCACGGCCTATGGAACCTATTTCCGAAGTCAGAAGTCCCGGACACCCAACGAGCAAGGCGCCAGGGTCACTTTGGCCTCCCAAATGTGAACGTATCCTTGGCGCGGAGCTCCCGGTACGTCGTGGTACGTCCTCGTATCTCGCGAACCGAAGGCCGCAGCGCAAAACGGTTTTCGAGGCCGACCTCAGCAGGTCCCCGACATTAGGCAAACACGTGCCGGATTGGTGGTCATGATGAAACCCATCGAGGTCCACCCCGGATGACGTCAAGGACGTAGAGTACCGTCGGAGCTTCGGGGTTTGCCGTCGTTTTCCACGTTTTCCCAGGAACAACTCCGAAAACGGAAATTATTTTCCAGGCGCGGCCTGGAAAACGCTCGGCATAAAATTCCCAGGGTGCCCCTGGGAAAGAGTCCGCAAACCCAGGCTGCTCCTGGGAACAATACATGCGAAACCCAGGGTACTCCTGGAAAATGACTGTCGTGCCTTGAAATTCCAAAAAGCTCCTGGGAATCCGAGGGGTTACTTTTGCCGTGCCTGTAACCACCCATGTCCTCCCTGTAACCCTCTGTCCTTCCTGTAACCGCCCATGTCCTCCCTGTAGCCACACATGTCATCCCTGTAACCATTTGTCCTCCCTGTAACCCTTTGTCCCCCCAGTAACCATCCATGTCCTCCCTGTAACCCTCTGTCCTCCCTGTAACCATCCATGTCCTCCCTGTAACCCTTTGTCCTCCCTGTAACCCTTTGTCCTCCTTGTAACCCTTTGTCCTCCCTGTAACCACTCATGTCCCCCCTGTAACCGTTTGTCCTCCCTGTAACCTAATGTCCTCCCTGTTATCCTTTGTACCCCCAGTAACCCTCCATCCCATGATAACAGATCTGTACAGTAGGGCCCCGGAGGGCGGCCGGTTGGGCACCCAGTTGAGGCCCGGTACAGACCCAGTTGAGACCCGGGGAAACCCGGTTGGGACCCGGTTGAGGTCCGGTTGATATCCGGGTGGGGCCCGGGTGGGGCCCGGTAGGGTACCAAGTTAGGGCCCAGTTGGGTATCCAGTAGGGGGTCCGTAGGGGTTTGAGTTGGTACCCGGTTGGGTAAAAATTGGCCGCTGTGAGGGGCTCCGTCGGCAGCGCACCAGGATGCCCGGTCACGCCCCAAGGGGGCACCAGTTGGGGCCAGATGGAGCTTAACTGGCCCCCCTCCTGGGCCCACTCGCCTCTACACCGGGTTTTCAAGCAAAGGGGTCCCCCTTCTCTGTTATTAGGTGAGGGTGAGTTGTGCGATCCGTACCAAATTTGGTAACTGGTTTTTTTTTGACGCGCTGAGTCCGAATCTGGTGGTGCCGAGGCCATCCGGGCATCCCGAAGGACGTCATCGGAGTCCTCGGAGCACAACGACGACGCCACCCCGCACTAGCGGTCTTGGGCGCTCTGGGCGGGCCACCGTCTTCACACAGATGCTTAGAGCGAATTTATGTAAAAGCGACAGGACCTGACATCGACCATCTCGGATTCTGACGATATTTGGTGGGCAGGTTGCGTACCTAGGTGGGAGTTTCCAACCAAAATTTTAGATCGAAAAAAAAACTTTATTGACTGAGCTGTAGGCAATTAACGTTTTTTTACCCTTAATTTTGGGTATTTTGGATAACGTCCAGGTTTTTAGTCCGAGGTGGTTAAAATTTGGTTTTTCCATGTAAAATTGACCAAGGAACAAGAATATGGCCACAGATTGGACCTATCGGTCGTGCACGACGAATAAAGTCGATATTTTGGCCAAAAAACGTCTAAATTTGCCTTAAAATACCCAAATCTTGGGTATTTGAACTTTTTCTCGGAATTTTGACATTTCCTTGACACCTTCTAGTAGAAAAAGAGCCAAGGAAGCCAATGAGCTTTAGCTCATATTTTTAGGACAAACCGTTCAGGAGCCACAGCGCAGCAAAGTTGGGCCTATCTTGTGGGATCTTAACAAAGCAGGTTTTGGGCATCCTGGGGCATACAGATCTGGTCCCTGAAATTCTCTGAATTTTTCAGAATTTTTTTGAGTTTTCCTGAATTTTCCTGATTTTTTTTAAAAAATTCTGAATTACGAGGTGTGCAAAAATTTAGAGTTGTTTCCCCCTCGGTTTTCCGCCTTCTTTCGCCGCGCGCTACTAATGCCGGAGGCAGGGGTACCAACTCAAACCCCTACGGACCCCCTACTGGATACCCAACTGGGCCCTAACTAGGTACCCTGCCGGGCCCCACCCGGGCCCCACCCGGATATCAACCGGACCTCAACCGGGTCCCAACCGGGTTTCCCCGGGTCTCAACTGGGTCTATACCGGGCCTCAACTGGGTGCCCGCCGAACCGGCCGCCCTCCGGGGCCCTACTGTACAGATCTGTTATCATGGGGGACATATGTCCTCCCTGTAATCCTTTGTACCCCCAGTAACCCTCCATGTCCTCCCTGTAACCATCCATGTTCTCCCTGTAACCCCATGTCCTCCCTGTAACCCCATGTCCTCCCTGTAACTTATTATGTCCTCTCTGTATCGTAATGTCCTCCCTGTAACCAAATGTCCTACCTGTTACTGTCTGTGTCCTACCTGTTACCGGAGTGCACCGGTGTGTTTTCTCGATTTCAAATTCGACACTTTTTTGAGAATGACCCGCCTGTGGCGCCTCCAGCCGGGCCCCCGTGGCGCCCGACCCAGGCGCCTCACGGCGCCCCTTTCAGGGTGCCTTCGGCGCCCCCTGCTGCGCCGGGGTGCTTCCGTGCCCTCCATGTTCCGCCGCGCCTGTTGTGAACTCGCTATGGGGGGATCGGTAACCCTTGGGCCCTGCTACATTCACGCGCAGTCCGATTCGAAAATCTCCATTGGTACTCGGTCCTGAGCGAGGTACCTGATGTTCAAGTACTTACGCCTTAAGTCCTGAGTAGGGTGGGAAGGGTGATGCAGACCACGTGCGCTAGTAAGTACATACCCTAGGTAGGTAGTCACCACTCGCTGAGTTACGGTCACCGGCGCAGCCGTTTCGGTACAGCGCGCCTGAGAACATGCTGGTCGTGCTTCGCGCCAAAAGTGACAAAAAACTTTAGGACCAAGTTGCGGATGGTTCCTCTTATCGCACAGGTCTCAAATTTGGCACAGAGTCATATCAAGACATTAACTTTCGAAAAAAGGCCGCTCAGGTATAGGTCAGTTTTTTTTAAACACCTTGGTCGAGTCATTTTCGACGGTACGGTTGTCCACAAAGAGCGAGGGGGGGGAGGGGAGTGACTCACAAGTGTCCACGTGGTATGTGACAGGCCCCTTACACTTCGTGTGAAATATCGCACTACCAGGAGTAAAAAATGCACTTTTGGACCGTTTTGTCTATTCCGCACCGGAATGCGATTAACCAATCCGTTCGCACAACAAAGTGCGAAATTAGCACCGCTAGGAGTGATGTGTTTACGCACTGCCACAGAGTAAAAATCACACTGACACGTGCGATTCGAATTAAACTGATATTACGTCCTTATATGTTTTAAATAAAGGTAAATTAATGCTTTATTCAATCGAATTTCGCGGGTCTGACCTCAAACATTTAGTGAGCAGGTAGCAAACTTATGCAATTGATACATTGAATGTAATGGATAAAATTAAGTACAGAAGAAAGATAAGAAAGTGAAGGAAGGCCTTACATTCTAAGTACTAAGTTCTTATACACAGAGTCAAAATTAGCTTTGCAGATTCACGATAGATTTTGTTAACAACGATTTACGAAACATGCTGTAAATTTACGACAACCCATTCTTGCTTGTAATTGAATTTCAGGTCGATAGGTGGTGCTTGTAATTTTACGATTTGGAACTGTAATTTTCCAACACCACATCGTGAAAATTTTTAGCGTCAACATACGACTATTTTTCATGGTGCACCACACCACACTACACAGTCCCAGTATTATCAACTAGTGGCCTTTTAACTTTGATGGGTCTGGTACCTGTTGCCAGTCCTTTTTTTTTTTTTTTTTTTGACACCCAGTAAATGAACGGACTAAATAAGAGAGAGCAGCAATTTTACTCGATTATCAACCAAATGGCGTGATATGATCTTATGAAAGGCACACCGCACTGTGTTCAAAAAAATCATCGAAAATTGCGAAAAATATATTCTGTTTTAAACTCCCTGAAAGTGCATTGCTTTTATTTAAAATTAATTTTCTTTAAGGAATTAGAACTGGGCATTTTTTAAATTGTTAAATAAAAACGAAGCCGCTTGAAACAAACCGTTTACTGAATAGTCACTAGATTTTTGTCAGAATTGAAGAGATGGACCTAAATGACATCGAAACCCTGCTGAAAGATTTGGCCAGAGGTAACACGAGGCTTCCCCAACACGTCAGAGGTCGCATCGCGGCCAAAGTGATGAGATGAGATTACAGCTAAATTGTCTGAGGCATCTCATTTCCAGCCCAAAGGTACCGAAAATTCAAAGGAGTGCCCCACTATTTTTTAAAGAGGAAATTACTCATCGGGCTGGTAGCTACCCTACCACGTCCCTAGGGACGTGGCCAAACTCGTGGAACTTAAACTTGGTGCAAAGTTCTATTATATTTACCAGTTGTACTTACGCCTTGTGTTTGTGTGAAAACGAGGAAGAAGATGAGGCAATGATTGACATCATAAGAGGAGCGTATGTAACTGACCTTCTTAATCATTGCATACTAGTGCGGTTGAACGATTTTGCTGATAAAAAAAAAATTACAGAAATTATTGTTTTCGGTACCGACAATAGGCTGGCCCATATTTTACGCGTCAACCCGCAAATCTTTTGAAAACGCAGTTAAAATGAAACGACAGGTCGAGCGCTTTGCAACGATACCACCCAAAATTCTCGATGACGTCCGGAACCATGCACAAGTCACTATTTTGGACTTCAGCAACTTTCGCGCCAATTCGCTACCTACATGTTCTTCGCCCTGTTGCACCGCGGCTACGCGTATGGTGGTGATGCCCCGCTGTCCACAGACACCCTAGGGTAGGTACACTGTAAAATTTTTGACTGTCATTTGACAATTATCGTCCGGATAAAAGTGGAACATGATAAATTTGTCATAATGAGCTTGAAAATTATTTGTCATTAGCCAATGACGGTAAATTTGTCTAAAATCAATCGATTTTGATAATTTTCTTGTCAAAAGATAGATGTTCTGTAAAATATCAGACAAAAAAATAGTCTTAGGCAGACAATTTACTTGTCATTCAGTAAAGACAAAAATATTTTCAACAAGTAAGTTGTCACATAAACATATCATTTGTCATAAACACAACATGAATTAACTGTCCCAAAATATGTTGTCAAATGACAAAAATTTTTAACAGTAGACTTGATACTCGACAGATCAAAAGCGATCTGCGCCGTAACGTTTAGGATCGGCGTCACTCTAAAGTGGGGACCAGTCACAACAGCAACATGTAGAAAAGTAGGAAAATCCCAAAATTCTGGGTATGCGAATGCCTAAAAGGCCAACAGCGTTACACGCATACATTAGGAGTCTGTCTAGCTGACAGGCAAATTTCGAGAATTGGGAATTTTTTTCTATTTTTCTGCCTGTTGCTGTTGTGACTGATCCCCACTTTAGAGTCACGCCAATCCTATACGTTACGGCGCAGGTCGCTTTTGGTCGGTCGAGTATAAAGTACCTACCCTAGGGCGTCTGTGGACAGCGGGGCATCGCCACCGTACGCGTAGCCGCGTGTTAAGGTGGAACGAACGAGATGGAGGGGGGTCAAGTCAACAACTGATCATTCCGTAATTTGAACTCACTTGCACTTCTAAAAATCTTTATGGACATTTATGAGTGATAAAAATGGGAAAAATTTGTACTTGGAGAGTACTTAATGAGTTAATTTAGAAAGAAGTATTTAAAGTATGTATTGTTTGGAAGGTCAGTTGACTAGGTTTTGTGCTTTTGCCAACCTACTCTCAAGCCAGGGCACGAAATATTTTAGACAACTAGGTACATATTTTTTGCAACTGATGTAACTTTTACTTCACTGGGACACAAGGAAATAATTTACTGAACAAGAAAATATACACGTTATTTGGTATTGGTGCGTATTTTACGACGAATGATCGGACGCGAACCTCAGTTTTTTGTTGGCGCACCACGGCAACATCGCAAGCCTAGCGCGCAGCCCTGCGACCAGCGAGCCTCCTTTCGAAGTCCAGCCGTCGTCGAGTAAACATCGTAAACCGGTAAACCATGGCCTCTGTTCAACCAAGGAAAGGTGGTCGTTTTATCAAAAAGACTGAACGAGAACGCCGAGAAAAGGCGAAAGAAAGCGTTGTGGAAATCAATGCGAGGCGTAAAGTTCGCCCTGAGCCCGAAACTTGCTCAAATGTTGTAGGCAGACGAATAGTAGATCTCTCCATGTTGGCGGAGTTGCTGTGGTGTTTTGACTGCGAAAACCCATTATCTCTCAGAGATATTCAGGAAGAGAGGACATTTGGGATTGCTTCAGTGCTAGTCGTGAAGTGTCGCGAGTGTCTAGATTTCGTCAAAGTGCCGACTTCGTCACACGTTGTCGACTCGACCGGCCGGTATCCTTTGTATGCCGTGAACTGCAAAGCAGCTCTTGGTAAGAATAAAAGCGTATTTTCTCTCTAATTGTCCATGGGTTGTGTACCAATATTCTTTAGAGCTGCTATCCATAAGTGTTATGACCAAAACACGTGTAAGTAATAAGGTTATGTTTCCCTTGTGCAGGCTGCCTGAACTCTGGTGTGGGCCCAGATAACCTGAACACGCTGCTGACTACAATGAACATTCCTCCGCTCTCCCTGCCTACGTTCAAGCGTGCTCAAGATCGAGTTGGTGAGGCGTTGAAGCTCTCTGCTCAAGAATCCTGCGAGAGGGCCCTGATTGAGGAGAAGGCACTAACAACTGCTGCCAAGAGGAAGGAGCGGGATGAGCCTAGTTCTGTGGAGCAGCCTGACCAACCTGACCCACTGCAGTAAGTAGCCTAGAAGTTAGTTTGAGTGGTAGTTTGGAATATCTTTGTACCTCAAGTGAACTGATGCCACCCGTTGGTTGGTTCAACAGGAGGCAGACAAAGCGAAGAAGGATCAACCAGACCTCTTCTCGGAAAACCTCAAATGGACTCTGAAGCAGCGGGGTCAGATTATTATTAAAGTTCATTTCCTTTTGACGTGTATTTGGGAGCAACCAAGTTGTCCTTCCAATACTTCGAAAACTTAAAGAACAATGAAAGTCATGATATGTGTTTCTAAAAATAAAGATAAAACGTACTTGTAATAATTCAGTTCCTCTTTTTGAGTACTTGATTACTGCTTTATATTCTACCCTTTCCATTGCTTCAGAGTCTTTTAGTGGTCTTTATGGTAATGCATTGGCTGCTGTTTATTTATTTATTTATTTATTTATTTATTTATTTATTTCCAAATGTCCCCCTTGATAAGAAATGCATGTCCTCAGTGTAAACTCATGTGTACATTTGATAGAGTTTGCTTTTGTTTTTGTATTTTTATTCCCACTGGTTCAAGTGCTTTCTGCTTTGTGGTTACATGCTTCTGTTTGCTTCCTTGTGGTTGCCTGTTTCAGTACTTGCTTTTCTATCACACATTTGTGCTCTTTACTTTCCTAATTCAAATTGCATCTGCAGGTTTGGTGAAGATCCAGTGGCTTGCAACTTTTCCTTCGACCAAGCCTGGCAACTCCGTGGAAATGGAAGGGAATTCAACAGCCAAACTGGTGAGAACTGTTATTATTTTTAAATCAATAAAACCTCTGTTTTATTTTTTTTTGTTTACTTCAGGCGATTATTTTCATGAAAATTATTCCTTTTGAACTCATATTTTGTGTTTTGTTAAAGGTCACGGATCTGCCATTGGAGTCAAAAGCAAGAAAGTATGCGGAATCCATGTCATGACAATGGCTTGCTCGCTGTGCCGGATAGGAAGAAAGCCAGAGGATCATGTGTGCAACAAAAACTACGAGGGCAGCTCCAAGGGCATGGAACCAGCAACAGCGGTCAAGTTACTTGTGCAGAATCCAATGTTTGAGAAGCACAATGTCATCCTTGGTGCCCTGGTTGGTGATCAGGACTCATCTGTCATGGCTGCTGTCCAGAGGCAAGCTACCCACCGCATTGTAAAGATGTCAGATGTCAACCACGTAAAGAAGGGTGTGAGCAAGAAACTTTACAATATCCTCAACAGCAGAAAGTATCCCGGCTTCACATCACAACATCTAACAGCATTGAAAAGGTACTTTTCTTATGCTGTTTCCAAGAACACTGGAAATGTGGAAGGAATGCAGCGTGCTATCAAGAACATTCCCCAACATGCTTTTGGCTTCCACGATGAGTGTGGTGATTGGTGCAGTTTTGCCCTGGACAAGGAGAATCACCGTCACAAGAATTTGCCAGGAGGAAGGCCGCTTCATGGAGAGGAACTGAAAGTTGCACTGACCGCAGTCTTCACCAGGGGTGGGCAAGGTACTCCATCTTCGGTACCTAGGTAAGGTAGCGGTAGTATCGGAAAACCAGTACCTAGGTACTTTCTAGGTACTGTACTGAGCTCAGTACCTAGGTAAGGTATCGGTAGTCTAGTCCAGTACCTAGGTACTTTTAGGTACTTTTAGGTACTATTCATATTTAAGCTAGTATTTCGGTACGCTACAATTATTAAGTCTCGCTGCACTTTACAAAGACGGTATAAGGTGACTTCTATCTCGGTTATGAAAAGAAAATGAAAACATCAGTTCCGGCAAGCGCACGTGCGGGGGCCGAGGGGTGCGGGGGCGGGAGTGCGGGGGCGCGTTGCTAGGACGGTCCGGCTCGGTC
The DNA here is from genome assembly GCA_029379305.1 of Frankliniella fusca. Lineage (NCBI taxonomy): Eukaryota > Metazoa > Arthropoda > Insecta > Thysanoptera > Thripidae > Frankliniella > Frankliniella fusca. The sequence continues at coordinate 88,598 of JAHWGI010001421.1, read as the reverse complement.
GGGCGGCAGGAATCTGCACTTTTCGCGCCACAGCACGCCATTTGCTGTATCGTGTCACGTGGCCTAGTCCTCCTTCCCCCGACCCCGATAATTTTTGACGTCCCTCTGCTCTCTTACGCTAGCGCGCGTAAACAAGTGCAGCAGCAATTCGTTACGCAGAGCCGGCGCGGTCTCCTCCCCCCTACCCCCGCTCCACCCGCACGAGCCCCGTTGCTCCCCCAGCAGCTGAAGGGGACCATCTCCTGACTGACCTGTCCTTCGTTTATAATCGGCATGCTGGACTGCGAATGGAATGGAATGCGGCTGGCGAACGTCGCTTACCGACCAGCCCTTAGGGACTCCCGGGAAGTGACCGCCGAGCCGGGGACCCGGGGCCAGGGAGACAGGCTCCGGCAGGCTCATAGACCAGATGTCTGCAAGGTCGTGGCCTGGCCACATGAAGGCGGAGGGGAAGGGAGGGGGAGGGCGGGGGAGGCTGGAATGGGAAGGATCAAAACAAAACCACGCACTCAGCTGAGGTGCTCGCTCAGCTGTCTTGCACCGACGACGTCGGCCTTGTGGGATGGGAGGAATGGAGGGAGGGAGGGGGTGAGGGGACTGTCTTCTACGGAAACGTTCTGCATCCTGCCTTGCCTCCCCTCCTCGATTTTCTCCTCTTTCGAATAATTCTCGGTAATTTTTTGGGGGAAAAGTACCTTGAGCAGTACCTAAAAAAATCCGGTAACGGTACTCCGAAAAGTACCTAGGTATCGGTAAGGTAGAATTTTATTTCCAGTACCTAGGTAAGGTAAGGTACCGAAAAAAGTACCTAGGTACTACCTAGGTACTGTACTACCTAGGTACTGCCCACCCCTGGTCTTCACCCAAGTGTCCAGGATTGCAGACCGGATGGCTCATGGCTGGTCATCGCAAGGAAATGAGTCCTTCAATCACATTGTGTGTTCCAAGACCCACAAGGCCAAGCACTATGGAGGAACAGAGGCACTAGAGTACAGAGTTTGCACAGCTGTACTTCAGAAAAATGAAGGAGCGCTTGGCATCATAGACGTAAACAATAAGCTGCTAATGTCCCCTGGCGGCATCACAGAAAAGTATATGCTGAAGAAGCAGCAAGAGAGGCAGCGGCACAAGGAATTGAAGCAGTCAGTGAAGTACAAGAGGCGAAGGCTGCAACTGAGACAGAAGAGAAAGTCAATAAATACCAGCAATGAGAACCGTGAAGGAATCACATATTTTTCTGATATGGGGCTCAGTTGTGATACAAATGTGGAGCCGTTGCCTGCTGATGTTGTTCCTGTGAGAGGCTGCGTATTTGTTGTGGTTGACTTGGAAACTACTGGACTCTGGACTTGATGTTGCCGCTGATATTCTGCAAATTTCTGCTAAGTGTGGTGAGAAAGAGTTCGACAAGTACATGCTGCCACTAAGAAACATCTCTCCTGAAGCAGCAAATGTGACAAAAATGGAGATGATTGCTGGTGAACTGTGCTGGAATGGAAAGCCAGTACGAGGGGTGCCCAACTGAGGTAATCTGGTGTACAAAAAGTTGGTAATCCCTGGTAATCCTTGGTAATCTTTGGTAATCCTTGGTAATCCTTGGTAATCCTTGGTAATCCTTGGTAATCCTTGGTAATCTTTGGTAATCCATGGTAATCCTTGGTAATCTTTGGTAATCCCCGGTAATATTTGGTAATCCCGAGGTAATCGGTTGTATGTCGTTTGCGGCACTTATCCCCCAGGTCAGAAGGGTCGAGTTGCGATTGCGGCGCGCCCGGGAGTCATGCATCGTTTGCGGCGGGCGAAGGGAAAAACCGAGGGAAGAAAGAGAAATCTCTCTCCAGGCTGCGTGCGGGCGAACGTGTCGATTGCGGCGCTGGAAGAGATAGGCTGCTGACTTGCACCGAGCCACCTCTGGCGAGGCGAGGGGGGAGGGGGAAAATCTCTCTCTCTCTCTCTCTCTCTCTCTCTCTCTCTCTCTCTCTCTCTCTCTCTCTCTCGCCAATTCTCAGCAATTCAACTCATCACATCCCAACATTAATCTGCTGTGTGAAGGTATACTTTTAATCCAAAATCAGACTTACGTTACCATCAACACAATCCGAATCCGCAAAGGGCGGCTGCACGAAGAGTTACCGCAATCCAGGGAACGGCGAATAAAGAGTGTAGGGGCTTACATGGAAATGTTGAGGCAGGAGAAATCAGTAGGCAGTTATTTGAGGTTCATGGGGAATATTTATACTAAGTGATATTTTTTACCTGTTTTTAGAGATTCATGGGGAATATTTATACTAAGTGATATTTTTTGCCTGTTTTTAGGTATCTGTGTTTCTATTTTTTTATTATGTTTCATTGACATATATCTGTTTAGATATGTATACACAATTATATTTTGTATTTGTTTAGAGACTGAGTAAATAAAGTGCATCCTTATTACTATTATACTTATTCAGATTAAGTGAGAGAGACGCCCCTCCCCTTCGGTGCCTATAGCGAGCGGCCGCCTGCTCTCTCCCTCACCTCCAGCGCCGCAATCGACACATCCACGGTGCCGTACGCAGTCAGGAGAGAAATTTCTCTTTCTTCCCTCGGTTTTTCCGCGCCCGCGCCGCAAACGCAAATCCGGACCCTCGGCCGCGCCGCAATCGCAACTCGACCCTTCTGACCTGGGGGATTAGTGCCGCAAACGACAATATGCCAGGTAATCACATGGTAATCCTTGATGAACCCCGGTAATCCCTAGTAATCCCTGGTAATCTTTGGTAATCCCTGGTAATCCCTGGTAATTGTAGTGCACTGTCATAGCCCGAACAGCGCTCGATCTGATATGGGATGGACTTTGTACACTGGAAAAACAAACGTTGCGTCCGCTACACCAATTGGTGTGTTCTATGGCAACATTTCAGTTTTTGTGGAATATTAACCAACCGAGACTTTAAGTTTCATTTCTGATGCGCCTATCAGATTCCCCATGAAATTCCCGTTCGAACGAGCCTACATGTGATGGGGTTCAGATGCATGGTTCATTCAACATGTCCAATTCCCCATTTTCTACAAATCCTATTTAAAGTCGTAGTATTTAGGCTCGCAACCCCATCACATGTAGGCTCGTTCGAACGGGAATTTCATGGAGAATCTGATAGGCGCATCAGAAATGAAACTTAAAGTCTCGGTTGGTTAATATTCCACAAAAACTGAAATGTTGCCATAGAACACACCAATTGGTGTAGCGGACGCAACGTTTGTTTTTCCAGTGTATGTTAGCGCCGGCGCCACATGTAAGGAGACGGCGTTTTTTATTCTGCAGCGCAATCGTAGACGTGTAGTGTAGCGCCGGGGACTTCTCCCCTTCCCATCCCCACGTCCTCACAGCCCCGACGCTCATGGAGCGGCCTGCCGGTGTGGCTCTTGTTGGCGGCGGGGGGGGGCCCGTCCGTGTCGACCTGGCGCAGGCATGGCGCCTACGTAAGCGCTGCTGCGGCGCACACGGTGCGCGGTGACCGACCCGGGCCACGCCGAGCAGGCCTTGGCGGGCCTCACCATGGACACCAAGGCTTCGGTCGTGGTGCACGTCTATCTGCACCAGGGCGGGGGCGGCAGGCCTCTCCATGGACACCAAGGCTTCGGTTGTGGTGGACGTCGATCTGCACCAGGGCGGGGGCGCGGCAGGCCTCACCCTGGACACCATCTGCACCAGGGCGGGAGGCGGCGGGGCAGCGGGCCTCTCCATGGTCACCAAGGCTTCGGTTGTGGTGCACGTCGATCTGCACCAGGGCGGGGGCGGCAGGCCTCACTATGGACACCAAGGCTTCGGTCGTGGTGCACGTAGATCTGAACCAGGGTGGGGGCAGCGGGCCTCTCCACGGTCACCAAGGCTACGGTCGTGGTGGATGTCAACGTGCTCGACCCGCACCAGCATCACCAGGGTGGGGGCGGCCAGGCGGCGCGCGACCATCCATCTTCTCCGCGACCACTTAGTCGCCTCAACCTTGGTGCTGGGCTGGCGCAGGCTCGTGTGCGGGCCCCCAAGGACGACTATCTTTTTAAAGATATTTAGGTATGGTGAAATCTGGTAAGCTGCCTATGCGCTATAGGACGTGGCAGCTTAGTCACTCCGTGGGTTGCACATGGAGTGATCTCTACTTTGTACAATAGCCGTCAAAGCACCAGTAAAATAAAATAAGAACGGTTCATTATGTGTTTCATTTCATTGGCACAAAAGCTAAACAAGCGAACGACAAAGTGACAAAGAGTGGTGATAAATACTCTCAAATGGAACAATATTCCAACACAACATCAGTAGATACTCTCTGGTCTGTTCGGACGTCGTCTGCCCAAATAAGACAACTTCAGAAATTTTTTTAATGTGGTTAAGGAATGCGCTGACTCATGACAATTTCTCGTAATCTCTTGGTAATCCGTGGTAATCTTTTGGTAATCACCTGTAATTTGTGGTAATCCCTGGTAATCAGTGGTAATCCCTGGTAATCTTTGGTAATCCCTGGTAATCTTTGGTAATCCGTGGTAATCTTTGGTAATCCATGGTAATCTTTGGTAATCACTGGTAATCCCTCCTGCTTGGTAATCTGGTGTACACGATTTTTTCGAGTTGGGCACCCCTCGAGCCAGTAGACACAACTCCTCCGCAAACAGTTGCTCAAGAATTTGTAGCATTTCTGAAAAGCGTTGGACCTCAAGTTATTCTTGTTGGGCACAATATCAAAAGCTTTGATGCTCCCCGGATACTGCGGCTCTTACAACGACACCAGATGGCAGCTGAATTTGGAAAGCAAGTTTGGGGAATCTCTGATACCCTATCTCTACTTGGGAAAGGCAAGAAAGTGAAGAGGCAGCAGGTGCTGGCCGAAGAAATTCTGGGGGCAGAGTGGGCACTGAAACTTGCCAATTCTCACAATGCTCTTGTCGATGTTCAAGTTCTCCATGAAATGATTATTAAAAGGCAGCACACCATCCATGACCTGGTAGCCAACGGACTGACTCTAAGAGCATTCATGGAAGGCAAGAAGGCATCAATGGAATTAGCCGCAAAGAGGAAGTCTTTGGGAACGCTGCCAGGTGTGACCCAATACATGGTGGGCAAGATTGCTGCAGCTGGTATCACAAGAGAAGCCTTGCAAGAAGCTGCAAGAAATTCCCAAGAAGAAGGAGTAAGAAGGCTTCTGAAAGAAAGTGATAATGGTAAAGTAAGAGTGACCAGCAAGGAAGACATTATCACTGCTGTGTACAATGCGACTGCAAACTCGACTTGAGTTGGTGATGTTTTTTGTTGATATTGTGACCATGTTCCTGTGATTCGATAATTTACTTGTCTAAGTGTAAAGTACCTCATGCATTTATTATTTTTAAGTTTTGACTTGACTTTTTGTCTTCTGCAATTATGATTAAAATGTGTTTTATATTGTGACGTGTGCAGTGCTTGTATAATTGTGATAATTTTACGTCTGCTACCAGGCTTTGTTACTAAATTACTTGTTACCTTCTGTTTTTTACCAAGTGTATGCCCTGCCAAAGACTTTAGTTCAAAATTACTAATTATAAAATGAAACCTGATCTGAACTTGTATTGTATCTTACATAATTCTCCCCTACCTCAACCAGACATAAGAGAATGCTCCACACTGATTGATACCACATAATGAGATTTGAACAAAAGAAAATGAATTATTTGTGCAGGCAACAGAACAACCTTAATCCTTTTCCAATATCGATAGGCTACATGATGAAAGCACTAATTTGAGATTTGCAAATACTGGCTCAAGCAACTGCGCAGAACTTTCAATTTTACTTTACCTCATAAAGTAAATAGAAGCACAAATTTGAGAGGTTATGAGAAATGAGTTAATGCCTTCAAGCTTGTATCTACCAATTCCATTTTTATCACTCATGCAAAAGTAACCGCTGGTTGTCATGCAGCCTTTTGTGTCTATCTAATGAATTTACATACTATTTTGTGGAGTTATTTTGATTTCTGCCGTTTCAAATCATGAAATAGATTCTTAAACTGCCCACAAACGCTTCGAATCAACGCCTGATGGAAGCATCTGGCTGGTTCAAATCGAGCGCCCTGGTCCCGGCCCTGCGCCGACCCTCCAATCCGTGCCCTGTTGCCGCACTTCTCTCCGCGCACCGGGAGCTGGCCGCCATGACAGCCCAACACGGCTCCGTTTCGGGCTCGTTATTTGTAATTTTTAGGACAATGCGACGGTGAAAATCCAATCTTGGTATTTCAAATCTCAGCTAAATAACCAAAGAATCGGAGACATAGTTCTTTTGCTAACTTTCACCGTCAACGAGACTCAGCGTTTTAAATTTAGTGGCGAAGCCCAGCTCTCTCCCATAAGAGCCCGTGTATTTTGGGGTCAAATTTAGAAGGAAATATCTCGCGAACGGCACGGTAGAGGTCAAAATAACTTCACACAGATGGGCAGGGGGGTTAAATCTATCGATTAAGCCTAAAAACATGCCACTTTCACCGTGACAGCCATCTCGTTCGTTCCACCTTAAATGATATTGAATCGCGTTTGGTCACGGCTGGCGTGTAGGATTCACTACGTTTTCGCGCAAACCCGGTCACCGATCGGCACACGTGAAAGTCCTCACAGTGCAATGACTGGTCCCCACTAAATCGTTATGCCCAACCTAAACGTTACGGTGCTTGTCATTTTTGACCTGTCGAGTAGCAAGTACCCACCCTAGAATGTCTGTGGACGGCGGGGCATCGGCACCGTACGCGCGGCAGCGGCAGAACAGGGCGAAGAACATGTTGGTGGCGAATTGGAGTGGAAGTTGCCAAACTCTAAAAAAGTGACTTGGGCATGGTTCCCAACATCGTAGAGAATTTTGGGTGGTACCGTTGAAAAAAGCTTGACCTAAAATATCAATTAAACTGCGTTCCGGCATATCGATTTTTTTTTAACACCCTAACCGACAATGAAGGAGGATCATAGAGAAAATTCCAGTTTTATGAATATCCCTCTTGCCGGCTGTGTGTTTGAAGCTAGTTTTTCCGCACGAAAGTGAGTTCTTCGAGTAAATGAATAAGTTATGGAGATAATTGCATTTCTTGTGAATTGTTAAAATAGAAGGTAAAACAAGCACAGGACAGTAATTGAAAATTCCAGTAGCAGTTCTGAATTGAGTGAACGTAGCTGAATAAAACGAGGGGTGCATAACTTCGAAAATCTGTGCACACCTCCTCAAGCAATCCGTTTCTCATCCGCTCCAATCTTCCCAATCCTTTCAATCCCAACCAATCCCTTTGAATCCCTCTAATCCCTCCAATCCTGAATCTCCAAAAATCTCTTTCAATCCTAAATATTCTGATATCTTACTGTGTCAAAGTTAGTTTCAGGCAGTAAAATCATTGTGCTATTCTTTTATTTCTCAGTTACAGACAAAACAGTCGTTTCTAACGTTCTTTGCTAACCATTTCAGACAACCTCGGATGACACTCTGTGGGAGGGTATGGGTTTGACTGCCTGCCCTGTCCGCCTCCGGTGGAGGTGAGGTTGTGTGTTGTGCTTTTCCTTGGCAACCTCGGGTGACACTCTGTGGGAGGGTACGGGTTTGACTCCGTGCCCTGTCCGCCTCTAGTGGAGGTGAGGTTGTGTGCTTTGCTTTTCATTGCTAAGTATATTACAGTATACTGTGATGACGACACTACTTTTTCTTTTTATATGAAAATGACTTTAGATGAAATAGGACTCTTTTTGTTTTAGATGAAAAGTGTAACTTTAGATAAAAAGCGTTTAGATGAAGAAATGGTCTTTAGATGAACTGGGCGTAGATGAAACGGAATAGTCTCGTTTTATTATAAGCGTGCAGGAATGGTGTGACAGATTTTGCTACAGCTCAGCTACACTGGTATTCCATTACTATGACGTCACATTCTTTTTCACGTGAAAACTGTCACATTCCTTTTAATATTAATGTCACATTCTTTTTAATGTGACAACAAAATTTAGCCCGAATATTCTGACCGATTCACGTTGAAAAGAATGTGACATTACATTTTAAACAATGTGACACTTTTCACATGAAAAAGAATGTGACGTCACAGTAATTGAATAACAGTGTAGTAATAAGGTAAATGTCCGTCAGACCAAGTCCTGCATATCAGGCTTCGTGACGTGAAGTGTAACGTAGTAACGCGCCTATGTGCTGCGCACATCTACCTAGGCCTGCGACGCTTTCAGTATGCTAGGGAATGCAATTCGGAGTCCTAAAGTGGTTTTTGCGGCTTAATGCAAGAAAATGCGGCCAACAAGCAAGTTTCAGCAAAAGCAAAACGGCCTCATCTCGACGATCTAGCGCGTAATCGGCATACAACAATTTTTTTTTATTACTTATAATTCATAAGAGAAAAAAAGGACTTTTAATTTTTACCAGGAAAAATTTTGAGCTTGGGCTTTCATACTCAACCCCCTCTGAAGGCTATCGTAAAAATTTAATCTCGTTATCTCTACTTGTTTTGGGGTCATCGTGAGAATAGGCTGACCGTCAGATAGGCCGCGGCAGACAAACAGGCAGACAGACGGATGGACGGGCAAATAACATGGAGAGCTCTAAAGTTGCGTATTAAGCTACACTAACGCTCAGCACAACTATTATTTTTTTTTCCTCCGCGAGGACTTTAAAAATAAGCTCCAACAGTTTCGAGCACTGCCTTAAGCCCTTCAGTACTATCCAGCTTTTGATAGTACATGTTTAAATGAGAGTCGAGAGCACATGGGAAGAAACTTTGTTTAGGTGAGGTTCATGAGCAGTTTGAGAAAAAAGTAAAAAAAAAGTGAATATTTTATATGCCACTTGTTTCTTCTTTTTTTTCTTTTTTTTTCCGCTAAAAGAAAACCATGGCTAATTTGAAAACATGTACAAGATCCTTAACATTCTTTACCTGGAAATTTCGCTGGCCAGACACGTGTTGAAAGAACTGGATCTGTTTCAACTGGACCAACTATTGCAATGCGAATACAATATGACCACGTACACGAATGTGGACAAATGTTGCAGCTAACAAAACAAGTCACTGATAAACCATATGCTATATTGTAGCACGTTATCCTACCGCACTGTTTCGTGCAACGAATATCAGTGCCATCAACACTGCGGGCTATTGTCAAATCATAGCGGCACCTCGGAAAGAATGATCTCTCTTCAAGTTGCGGCACCTGCAGTATATACCTAATCTTGCAGACGTGTCGTGCTGAAACTAGAATGTTGTGCCGACCGAGGCACAGTGCGGCGAAATCGCAAAAAAAAGCGATCAAAATTCAAATTTCGAAGTCTGAACTGGACTGGTATTGGGTGTTAATTTGAGTAGTTGAATGTTTGGACCACTCATTTCCGCAAAAACTAGTGCATGACCTCATACAGATAAGCCGGTATGAGCCGCCAAACTTTCGGTGTAGTAGAGCCGCATATCATGGCGGCCATTGAGCATAAGAGATACATGTTTTCAAACGTATTCGTTTCGCTCGATGGAGGTTGTGTTTGTAAAAGTCTTATAGCCTCTGATAGCTTGAAGTGTCCTCTTTCGAATGGCATGAGTCTCATTTTCCTGCGGCTAACAGTTTATGAATAAATTCGTTTTTCATCAAGGCGTGTCATTGCAGAAAAACGAAACGTATTCGTTGCTTTACATTAGACCAACAGAACGATTTACGAATATTTACGAGTTGTTCGGCACACCGATCAAAAGCTTGGACCATATAGTACAAGATTCTGGGTGTATATCGTTTGTCTGACACGATTTTGTCCGACACGACTACATTGCGATGAAAGAAAAATTTTGTCCGACATCGTTTTGTCCGACACGCCCGCCCCGCAAATCGTATTATTTTTTTGTCCAACAGGATTTTATCCGACAGCGTTTTGTCCGACACCTTATATGTCATCGTAGGTTGGCGGGATGCCTACCAGCAAGGGGCACCACGTGACGAGCTTGCGTTGCAGCAGTCACAAGTGCGTCTTGCGTCTTGTTGTGCCCCTTGCACACTACAAACCCAACAGGCAAATTAGTACAGTGTTCCTAATGTGTACTTCGAAGAACGCATTATGAGATGCATGCCTGCCAAGGTATGCACTAGGAAGTGCATGCCTGCCGTGGCATGCAGTTGGAAGTGTACTTACCATAGCATTCTGCCATGTTAGGTAGTAGGCATGCTCTTCCAAGTGCATACCATGGCGGGCATGCATTTCCTAATGTGTGCTTTGAAACGCAAACACTGGGAACAGGGTACTAAGTTGACTTTTGGTTTTGCAGTGCAGGTAGGCAGCCCGCCACGCACCCCTCTTCACCTGCTTAAGAAGTGCCGCTGCATCGCAAGTGCATCTCGCGGTGCCCCCTGCAGATAGGCAATAGATAGATAGCTCGCCACGCTACGATGACATAAAGGTGTCGAACAAAACGCTGTCGGACAAAAAGATTCACGATTAGCACGTTGGGCGTGTCGGACAAAAAAATGTCGGACAAAATCTTTCGACAATTGGCGCATACTCGAATTTCGGTCGTGTCGGACAAAATTGAGTCGGATAAACGATGATCTCCAGGCGAATACTCGAATTTCGGTCGAGTCGGACAAACGATGATCTCCGGAATTTCGGTCGAGTCGGACAAAATCGAGTCGGACAAACGATGATCTCCGAAGATTCTGAAGAGATCGGATGGCGGTTTTTAACTATTTCGCAACAATGAGCAATAAAATAAAGTCGTGTCAGCGCATGGACGGGCGCTCGCGGCGCCCGAGCCGGACGTACACTGGGCGAGGGGGCAACACTCGTGAAATCTTGTGTACATACCCTCGGAAATCTCCATGAAATCCTATGAGATCCAGCAGAGAAATCTCAAGAAATATCATAAAAAATGTCGCAGAAATCAGTGAAATCTCATGAAACCTTGAGGAATCCCATGAAACCTCGTGATGTTTTTTAAAATTTTGTGGAATCTGGTATATATTTGTGAAATGTACCCGAATGTACTATATGAAATCTTTACAAAATCCGGAGAAATCTTTACGCAATCCATAGAAATCCCATATTATTAGAAATCCTGTGTACACTAGGATAGGGAGTGGATGCCCCCTCGACACTGGGGCAAAAATCGAAAGAAGAGGGTCATAATATTAAAATATTAGGGATTGCACAAAAATTCGTTCGAGGGGGGGGTTCCGGGTGTGCCTGGTCGATTTCCGGTGTCAGTTTGCTTGCACCTCCCGGGTCTTCTTGGGGGTGTCATCGGGGACCTCATGAGGAATCGTCGGGAATCATCGGGAATCGCTGGAATCACGGAAATCACGGGGAATCGAAATATGGTTACCCTGATGGAACTCTAGGATAAGATCTGGACAGGACGTTCATCCAGAATGTATCCTGATACGTCCTCGGTGTCTTTGGACGTCCAGGTCGCATCCCATTCATGTCCGTATCCTGGGTATCTCAATCCCATCCAGACGGGACGCGTCCGGGGCCTATCCTAGTGTTATCCACAACCTATACGGTGTCCTAGTCTTATCCTAACCACGTCCAGCATCCAGAGTGTCCCAATCTCACCCTAAAGAGCCGCGTCCGGGGCCTATCCTAGTGTCATCCCCAACCTATATGGTGTCCTTAATTTATCCTAACAACGTCCAGCATCCTGACTGTCCCAATCTCATCCTGACGAGCCGCGTCCGGGGCCTATCCCAGTGTTATCCACAACCTATACGGTGTCCTAGTCTTATCCTAACAACGTCCAGCATCCTGACTGTCCCAATCTCATCCTGACGAGCCGCGTCCGGGGCCTATCCCAGTGTTATCCACAACCTATACGGTGTCCTAGTCTTATCCTAACCACGTCCAGCATCCAGAGTGTCCCAATCTCATCCTAAAGAGCCGCGTCCGGGGCCTTTCCTATTGTTATCCCTGACCTATGCGGTGTCCTCAACTCATCCTAACAACGTCCAGCATTCTGCGTGTCCGGACTTTTCATGTCCCTTCGAAGTGTAAAGGTATGAACTATAACGCGTCCAGGACGCAACCAAACGTAGCCACGGCTTTCCAGGTATCGTTAAGGCAAATCCTGACCAGTCCCAGAACGCGTCCGGGCGTAACCTGGCCCGTCCAGGACGTGTCCGGACATATCCGCGTTCGTCGAGGACGCGTCCGGACGTATCCTAACGCGTCCAGGACGCGTCGTTTCGTATCCTGACCAGGCCCAGGACGCGTCCAGACGTATCCTGGCTCGTCCAGGACGCATCCAGACGGATCCTGGCTTGTTCAGGACGCGTCCGGACGAATTCTGACCAGTCCCAGAATGCGTCCATGCGTATCCTGGCCCTGGCTTGTCCAGGACGCGTCCAGACGTATCCTGGTTCGTCCCAGGAACAACTCCGAAAACGGAAATTATTTTCCAGGCGCGGCCTGGAAAAGAGACGCTCGGCATAAAATTCCCAGGGTGCGCCTGGGAAAGAGTCCGCAAACCCAGGCTGCTCCTGGGAACAATATATGCGAAACCCAGGGTACTCCTGGAAAATGACTGTCGTGCCTTGAAATTCCAAAAAGCTCCTGGGAATCCGAGGGGTTACTTTTGCCGTGCCTGTAACCACCCATGTCCTCCCTGTAACCCTCTGTCCTTCCTGTAACCGCCCATGTCCTCCCTGTAGCCACACATGTCATCCCTGCAACCATTTGTCCTCCCTGTAACCCTTTGTCCCCCCAGTAACCATCCATGTCCTCCCTGTAACCCTCTGTCCTACCTGTAACCATCCATGTCCTCCCTGTAACCCTTTGTCCTACCTGTAACCCTTTGTCCCCCCAGTAACCATCCCCGTAAGCGGCCTTGCGCGCCGAGTGCACAGCGCTGTGCGCTGATTCGCACGCACCCCCTCAGACTCCCGCGCTGCGCGGTCGAGTGACGCCCGCTTCGGACCCAGCCCCCGTAAGCGCCCTGCGCGCCGAGTGCACCGCGCTGTGCGCCGATTCGCACGCATCCTCACCCTGATGACGTGTTGCTAGGGGAGGTCAACTTAACGCGTACGATTTCTCCCTCAGGATTCAGGATCGCGCCGTCGCCGATGACGCCCCCGCCGTCAAGGACGCCCCAGCCACCGCTGAGGAGGCCCCCGCCTTCGTCGAGGACGCCCCCAGCCGCCAGTGACACCAGCGGCGCCCGGAGCACCTCCAGTGACACCGGTGAGGACGCCCCCGCTGTCGTCAAGGACGCCCCAGCCTCCAGTGACACCAGCAGCTTACCGGGACCCTCCAGCGACTCTCCTGACCTGGCCGCCGACCTCGCCCTCTCTTCTACACTGGAGATGGAGGAGGATGAGGAGCCTGAGGTGAGAACTTATTCTGTTTCTAATTTTTTGCCAGTTTTGTGTCTAACTGGGGTGTATTTCTTACACTTCTGTCCTCTTGCTGCCGCCCTTCTCGTCCTCACCCCGTCCAACTCCTGGGAGGGCGAGGGCCCGCCCCAGCTCCAGCCCTGGCGCCGCCCCAACCCCAGTGGGCACTGGAGATGGACTGTGCTGTAAGTTCTCTCTCACTAATGTATCTTTTTTCCCCAACGGATCAGGTAACTAATTTTGTCACTTTTTTCCAGCCACTCCCAATGCTGTCGTGGGAGCTCTCCCCTCCTCAAGGGTTTTCAACCCCCCTGAAGGTGAGATGGTTTCAAATGAGTCAATTGAATAAAATTTAGCGTTTCCACACTAACATGTGATTTTCTTTTCCAGCCTGATGATGTCCAGGGGTGCCGCCCCCCCAAAAGGCTTTGCCTCGAGCCAGGCAGCGGGCGCCAGCCTACGGCTTCAACCCGCCCACCCACCCCTGCCCGCCCAGGAATACAACTTGATCCTGAAAGTAAGTTTGCATGTGCATGTGTGTGTGTTATGTTTATGGTCGAGTACTTATGGTTCTTTATTTTGTTTCAGATGACAGCAGTGATCTAAGTCAGATGTATGATGAGGAAGAGGAGGAGGAGGAATAAGAAAAATAATAAAATTTTGTTTCAATCAAATGATGGGTGCTTTTATTTCTCACTTTGACTTATGCGATGGAGTCCAAATATTTTTTAAAGAGTGCAGGTAAACATTTCACTTACATGGTGTGATAACTTGGAGTGTCAGATAATTTTTTCAGGTATCAGTGCGTGATTTTTTTAAAGTCTGGTTGCCTCGGACATGGTGTCGTAAAATGTAGGGTGCTTTGATTTCTCACTTCAACTTGTGTGGTGAGATTCTACTATTTTTTTTCTCAATCGCATCGTGTTTTGTCTTTTTTTGTGCTTTTTTCTTTTATTAGTTTGGTATTGCGTTTTCCATAGTTTTTTCTTAAACAGCATTTACAGCATAGCAAAAAGTTTCTCTTTAAGAAACTCAAAGGATGGCTGATTGAGTGCCTCACTGAGCACTTCAAATTGCTGTTCATAGTTTAACTGCTTGAAACCTCTGCTCATACAAAAGTTTTTGCATTGCAAAAGTAAATCAGAAAAATATTGCTGAGCTTGTGTGCACATTGCCTGTGTATAGGCTAATCTATTTTGCATGATGTTTTTGGCCTTATTTATCATGAGACACGAACTACCACCAAGGTAAATTTTAGGTGGAGTATTTTCTCGTTCAACACACACAGTGGTAATGTAAGGTGGTCGCTCTTGAACTCTGATGCTTAGTGTGAGCCCTCCAATAGTGAGTGGATCAAGGCATGTTTTAGAGTCCACACCATTTTTAATTTGACTGAAAACCTCAGTAGAAGTGAGCACTTCAAATTCATCAGGTGTGATATTTATACAAGGGCGATTTCCCTTGGGGTTTGCATCACCCATTCGCAAAATGTAGGGAGTGAAATGTTTCACATCCATGCCAATTCTAATTTGTTTAACACTATTTTTTGTGAGAGCGAAATCTCTGTAGTCAACCTCAAGAGGGAACTCATATGGTTTAGGAGCGACAACCATTTGGGGTGCATTGCTGTTGAGGCCAAGCTGATCGAGTATCTCATTTGAAATAGGTTGATCACTATTGCATATGGCATCTAAATCAAAGTGAATAGTAGAGCCAGGGGCAGAACCTGGAGGAACAAAGCCAGGGGCAGAACCTGGAGGTTGGTAAGAATTGTCCACACTCCGCTTTGCAGAGGGGAGAGCAAATGTGGATGAGCGTCTGGAAGCCATGTTCACTTGAAGACAAGACAGTTCAGAATGATACTTTGGTACTCCAACAAGGTCTCTTTATATACTAAATCTGCAGCGACACTAGCGCCGCCTATAGTGATTTTGATGAACTGAAAAATACTTGTCCGAACCTGTTACGAGGGTCCAGCCTTAAAACACTTGTGGGGGGAACATCCTTAATTTTTTTTTATAGTGTTTAATTTTTTTAATTTTTTTTTTTTTACTTTCAACTCTTTAATTTTTTATTAACATTTTTTTTTTTTTTTTTTTTAAATTAAGCGGCCTTTTTCACATATTTTTAAAGCCTTATTGAACTCGTACCACTGGCCAATTCTTTTGGCATTGACAGCTGCGCATGATTGGAGCGGAAACATGGTATGTTCTACACAGTGTGCCCTTACTGGCAGGTTAGGAAGTGCATCCAGTTTTGGGCATCCCATTTCCTCAAGATCAATAATATGACACTCAAGAATAGATTGTAGCAGTGTTTTCTTTTGCTTTCCCTTGACATAAAGTGTCATGTAGGGGCACATGACTGTGCGTAGAATGTTGGAGAGTAAGTGGTAAGGCTCAGTGCCACAGTTCCACCTCAGACCGTGGAAATTGTAGGTCACAAAGTAGTTTTCTCTCAAAATGTTTGAGCTGAGCATGGACTCTGCACAAGGCGGCCCGAACACCACCGCTCTGCTTGCGTCCAACGAGCATCGTAGAGACTGAACTCCTTGATGGTGTATTCCCCCTCAACCCCCCTAAGCATTTGGATATCAACCGCTGCGTGAGACATGGTGCTGTGTAAGGTGCTGTGTGACAAGCCAACCTAACCGATGTGACGTACGTTCAGGCGCCGACCCGCCTTTTTATGCGTGGGCGGCTGCAGTCGCCGGGCGCGCTGATTGGCTATAATTAACTGCGCTCTGATTGGCTAAAATAAGACGTCATCTGATTGGTGGTTGCAACGTGTTACCGAGCCGAGCAGGCAAGTGAGCCGGGCCGAGCCGAACCGGAGCGCTACTTCCACCACCCGCCGATAGGTGGCGCTAGAAGTGCACTGCGGCGCGGTGGCCAACAGGTAGCGACCGGTGCAGCGCGTTACCGAGCCGAGCAAGCAAGTGAGCCGGGCCGGGCCGTGCGTAAGAGCCGAGCCGAGCCGGAGCGCTACTTCCTCCACCCGCCGATAGGTGGCGCTAGGAGTAGTGAAGTCCCGCGCATAAATAGAAAGCGGCTTTCCACAAGGGTATCATTGTCACTCCGGCTTCGTCCGCGATACATCGTCACTCCGGCCTTGTCCGCGATACTTCTTCTTGCTTTCATTGAGTCTTCGTGCTCTGTCACACCTGCTTTGAGTCTTCGTGCTCACACACACACACACACACACACACACACACACACACACACACACCTTGCCGCCATTGACTCCACTCTGTTGGAGATTCTGGACGAGTAGGAGGAAGGGGATGTTCCCATTCCCCGAGTTGCTCACAGAGGCCTACTCCACTTTCCTAGGGCATCTCATCGGTGCAAGCGCTGCAGAGCGAAATAAGCCCAGAATCATTCCCTTTTTGCTCGCGGGCTACACTGCTTACGCCCAAGAGCAGGCAGGGGCAGACCCACACGCTGCACACACCTACCGCATGGCTCTTGCCATGTGCGGCACTGGCGCTAACGCCCCTCCGCGGCCCTCCACGCCCTCGCCGCCGTGCCCCGCCACGCCTCCATCGCACCCCGCCTCACCTGGTCCCTCACGCTCTACGGCCAAGCGCCTGAGGGAGGAGGACGAGGAGGAGGTCACACCTACACTTGAGGTGCTCAAAACTCGTGAGCGGAAACTGAAGCGGTTCAAAGCCAAATTCAGGGAGGAAACCATGCAAATCAATGGTCTCGGCAACACTTTGCCCTCAGAGGAGGTTATGGAGGGACTATTCAGCACAGTACTGCAGCAGCAAAGGGAGGCTGTCGGCGCTAAAGACGATGACCGCGTCATTGTCGAAATTCAGAACGCGCCGGCCCTCTCCAACCATGTCCGCCACGGCCGGGGGCTGAGGCTGAGGCTCCCACCTTGCGACTTTAAATCATTGTATTAAGTTATCAAAACGTTGACAAGTCGAACTGAATGCGTTTATAGTGGTTTTGTACCTGCAGAAAAATGTTTGGGAAGTTTGACTTCAATCTGGCGAGCAGGATTCTTGAAATGGTGTACACTTACGTAAGTAATTTTACGAATCCATATTTTTACCTTCTTATTGAACCTCTGCGAAACTTTGGGAAATGATTTCCGTGGGTCTGAAACTCTTGTTTTCACAGTCATTTCGGCTGTATAACAACATTTCGTTCGGCCAAAATAAATAGTTAGATTCTATTCGTGCGCAGGTGGCTGTATCTCTTGGTAGTGGACGCGAGTTACGTCGCGAGGAGGACGCGTGAGCGAGCCGCCGACCCGCCGAACCACCGGCCTTCTTTTGTTGAGTGGAGGTCCCAGCCTAGAACCTAGAGAAAACAGGACTGGGCACTCACGCCTCAAACGCGCTCCGTTCTGTCGAAGGCCGCGGCGCCTCCCCCAGCCGGCTGCGGATTGTCTAGCCAGCGTTTTCCCTGCGGCCAGGAGTGCCAGCGAGCCAACCCGAATCGGCATTGTCACAGGCTCGGGTGCTCGGGCTCTGGCGCTTGGCCCCTCTGCCCCTCTGGGTGGCGCGCAGGGGAGGAAGGAGGACCGTGGTATATTCAGTTACGTAACCAGAAATTAAGAAACAAAAGAAAAGAAAATAATTGCTTAATTTTTTGGACTTCTGTTTAGCAGATAAAATTCGTGATGTGATTCTCACAAATAGTTCTGACTTAAGTTCTTTCTCATTATGTAGCTAGTTTTAAAACCTAGGGGGCCGTTTAACGCGTTAGCGTTAGAATTTTTAGGCCCCCGTTAGGGGGGCCTATTGCTCACGCACGTGAGTTTTTTTTTAGTCTTGACGATGGCCCCTTATGGACGCAGCCGATCGTGCCGAGCTGATTCGTACAAAATTACAATGAAAAATACTACGAAAAATTAGAAAATTTTGGAGGCAGGTCTGATGTCGAACTGTCTGTCCAGTTTTGCATAAAAGTAGTTAGCATCGTCAGTTTCTATGGTAATTGCGAGCCGAGCACCCTGTGCCGAGCCAAAATTGACACTCTCCAAATTGCTCTGGCCAATAGAGATGTTTCGCGCGAAAATACAACCAATAAAAACGTCCGCCTGTTTCTTTGTACCTCGATATCCAAAAGTTTCACCGTACGGAGTGGTCACGTCAGAATCGTTGCAGATTCACGCCATGTAAAAGGGTTCACCACCAGGAGACTTTCAAACGTGACCACTAGCTAGCCGCCGCAGCTCCTGATTGTTGGCTGGGACTGTAATTTGGCCGTGGGCGGGGCTTGTGACAATACTGCCAACCTCAGAGTAAATCCTCAATTCATGTTTTCACTGAAAGATACAAATAGGACAGCCCGTGAGTTCCGTGTTAATGCGTGGAGGCTTGCACCGTTGTTTACTAAAGGCCTGCAACATCATTTTACCTAGTTACTTAATCTAAAACTAGCAAAATATATTTTGTGTTGGTTTGAGTGGACACCAAGCCGGCGTTGTTTATAGCTGGCCCGCTCGGCGCCATGTTTGTGTCTTAAATATGAGGCGGATAAAATTCACGATTTGGGCTCTCACAGAAAGTTTTGACCTAATATTTTTAATTTCTATTTCATTTCCCTTACGAAAAGAAACCATACCGAAACTTGCCCTGGGCAGCACCGGAACCGGCCCGAATCGTTCGGACAGTACCAGATATGTTCCAGGGCAGCCCGGAATTAGCCCGAGCCCGTGCTTGCAGCACTCAGGGCAGTCCGGAATATGCCCGGTGTTACCGGACAGCCCGGCAACCATCCGAGAGAAAGAATTTAGGGCTGTTTTCGGGCTGTTCCATCACCCCGCTGCCTCGCACAGGATTCGGCGGGGTATTTTCCTTCCAGGAATTGCATCGGCCGGCGCGCTGGGTGGAGGTGGGAAGCGGAGGGTAGCCTTAAGCTTTGGGGTAATTCCTGGTGCCCGCTTCCCTTTGGACCAGGAGTCGTAGGCTTCCGGCTACCTGGTGGGTGCTCGGCGAGCAAGGAGCAGAACAAGCAAGCACAGCTCGCTCGCCAGTGCCAGTGTGCTGCTGACAGCCGTTGTGTGCGGACGTACATGTGCACAGCAGGAGAGTCTCCTGAGGAGACCACGGACCACGGCACCACGCATACTTTTTGCAGCTATCGCGGACGACGTGTGACTTCGTATTATTGGCACGGTTCAGGATGGTAGCATGTCAGAGGAAGAACGTCGCGACGGACTGCCCAAGTTTGCTGGCGGGAGAGCTTCGCGACATGAACTCACAAGCAGTGTACCTGATATTCTAATATTTTTGTTGTGTTCAACCATGAACTATTGATCTTGCCTTTCTTTCCAAAAAACTAATTAGTTGTATAAGTGTATGTGTTAAAAGCGGTGGAAAAGTAAGATACATTTATAGGAAATCGGCCATGGAGATTTTTTACACACTGTAAAAACCTTGCTAAGAAATGCTTCGCATCACGAAGAAAATCGTTCGTAAGCTGCGAAGCATTTGGCTGCTTTGTACTGCGAAGCATTTTCTTCGTAGTGTGCGAAGAAATTTCTTCGCAAGGCAGAGCTTGCGAAGAAAATACTTCGTATTGCGAAGCCTTACGAAGCAGCCAAATTCTTCGCAACGCTGCGAAGAATTTTCTTCGTAAGAATTTTACAGTGCAGTTTGTAGGCTTCCACCCTTATGAGGCGGGGAGCAGGAGGGGAGGGGGAAAGCTGGGGTAGCAGGGGGTGAGGGGGGGGGGCGGAAAATTAGAGGGGATTATCGAGCCTCACATTCGGATTCATTTCGGGCTACCCGTAGTTCGGGCTACTCCGAAACTCATCCGCGGGCTGTACCGGAATCTTACAGTCAAGTGCCCTAATTTCGGACAAATTTAGCGGTTTTTCCTTTCTTACGTGTAGGCATGATAAAATATGAAAAATCTGTTGCGATTGGAAATACTGTGGCTCGAGACACGTCGGATGATACCCATGTCGAATTTCTATCAACAGATGGGAAGCTACAGCAATCATCGGAAGAGTGTCCGAAATTAGGAACGAAAGTGCTCTAATTTCGGACACGTGCTCTAATTTCGGACACAAGCATGCATTTTGGCCTAACCGAACAGGTTTACTTTTCACTTAGGATAGCCTAGGTCACAATTCGTTGAATAACATCCAAACCGATTTTTTGACTCAACCCTGAGAGATGAAAACTGGACAGAAAAATGGGATGGTTTTGTGAACGCCTTTCACACTGGACAATTGTGCTGTAACTTCGGACAAAATTCAGATGAGTGCTAAATTCTCCCTATCTTAGCCGTTTTTTGAGGTATCTCAAATCCGGAAACGGCGTTGTAAAGGTGATAGTCAAAAGTACAATTTCGCTTCTTCCTGGTGGCGAAAACATAAGTCTTTTGGCACAAACATGGAAACAAATGTAATTCTATGCCACAGAATTGGACTGTCCGAAATTGTAGCACTTTCGAAAATCGTTCCGTACACGCTAACTGGCAATGTACTTTTTCGTACATGTGAAATGTACGCATATAAACGTGCGGATTTATGTAAAAAATCGTGCAGAATTATGTAGAATATTGTACATGAATCTGTTTATTATTGTGCATTTTTTCGACATGTAATAAATTCTGCAAATCTATGCACAATATTTTACATAATTCTGCACGATTTTTTACATAAATCCGCACGTTTATATGCGTACATTTCACATGTACGAAAAAGTACATTGCCAGTTAGTGTGTACCGAAAAACGGTTTGACTTAAAAAATAATAATTTACGTAGTTCTGTAGCCAAAATACCAAACATTCATTCGAGAAAGGACCACCCATAGGGTAGCTCACACCTACATGAGCCCCGGTTTTTGGGGGAGCTTATTTCAAATCAGCAATTTTGTTCTTTATGCTTTTTTTAACTTTAAATTCCTGTGTGCTGTAAAATTTTAAAGGTACTTCAACCGACTTGACGAAATATGGTGCTCTATGCTGCAAACTGTACGATGCCGTCTTCGGATTTCAAATATCTCAAAAGGTGACCGAGATAGGCTGAAAGAAGCACTTCTCTGCAAACTGTCCGAAATTAGGGCACAAGTCCGAAATTAGGGCATTTGACTGTACTGATTTTTAGCAAATCCGGATGTATTTTCGGTACAACCCGGGTAGTTTCGGGTTGTACCGAGGATCGCCCGATTTTCGGGCTGATTTCGGTACAAAACATTTCTGTAAGGGTTAATGGTAAGTGTGTGGCAAATTTGAAACTAGAACCCTTTACTTCTTGCCTGGTGGTTCGATTTAGTGGTTGCCAAGCGCGTTGTTTACAGCTGGCCCGCTCCGCGCCATGTTTGTGTTGGAAATGTGAGACGGATAAAATTCACGATTTGCCTCTGTGTCTGCCTCTGTGTTCCACGTGAATGTGTAGTGGCTTCCATAACTGTGTGCTAAAGGCCTGCAACATAACTTAACGTCGTCACTAAATTAAAAACTTGCCAAATATATTCTAGGTTGGTTTGAGGTGGACGCGTGAGGCGCCGTGTCGCCGGCCCCGCGCCGGCCTTCCCCAACCATAGCCGCCACGGCCGGGGGCTGAGGCTCCCACCTCGCGACTTTAAATCATTGTATAAAGTTATCAAAACGTTGACAAGTCGAACTGAATGCGTAAATATTGTTTCTGCGCCTGCAGATAATGTTTTGGTAAGTTTGAGTTCAATCTGGTGAACAGAACAGTTGAAATGGTGTGTATTTACGTAAATAATTTTACGAATCCTATTTTTTTACCAACTGATTAAACCTCCTTGAAACTTTGGGAAACGATTTCCGCATATCTGAAACTGCCTCTTTCACATTCATTTCGACTGTCTAACATAATGTTCAGTTAAAATAAATTGTCGCTGGGGCGTTAGTGGAGGTCCCAGCCTAGAACCATAAAAGCGACAGGACTGGGCACTCACACCTCAAACGCGCCCCGCTCTGTCAAGGGCGGCGGCGCCTCCCCGAGCCGAGCCACCGGCCTTCTTTTGTTGAGTGCGTTGAGTGGAGGTCCCAGCCTAGAACCTCGAAACGACAGGACTGGGCACTCACACCTCAAACACGCTCCGTTCTGTCGAAGGCGGCGGCGCCTCCCCCAGCCGGCTGCGGATTGTCTAGCCTACGTGCTTACGTTTGCCCTGCGGCCAGGAGTGTCAGCGCGCCAAGCCGAATCGGCATTGTCGCAGCTCGGGTGCTCGGGCGCTCGGCCCCTCTGCCCCTCTGCCCCTCCGCGTGGCGCGCAGGGGAGGAAGGAGGACCGTGGTATATTCAGTTACGTAACCAGAGATTAAGAAAAAAAAAGAAAAAAAAATAATTGCTTATTTTTGGGGACTTCTGTTTAGCGGATAAAATTTGTGATGTGATTCCCACAGATAGTTCTGACCTAGGTTCTTTCTCATTCTGCGGCTAGTTTTAAAACCTAGGAGGCCGTTTAACGCGTTAGCGTTAGAATTTTTATTTATTCGTCTTGACGTTGGCCCCTTATGGACGCAGCCGATCGTGGCCCAAGCGATTAGTATAGAATTACAATGAAAAATACAACGAAAAATTTGCAATTTTTAGAGATATGTGTGATGTCAAACTGTCTGTTCAGTTTTGCATAAAATTAGTTTGCATCGTCAGTTTCTATGGTAATTGCGAGCCGAGCGCCCTGTGCCGAGCCAAAATTGACACCCTCTAAAAGGCTCTGCCCAATAGAGATGTTTCGCGCGAAAATCCAACCAAAAGAAACGGCCGCCTGTTGCTTTGTACCTCGATATCCAAAAGTTTCAGCGCAAGAAGTGGTCACGGCAGAATCGTTGCAGTTTCACGCCGTGTAAAAGGATGCACCACCAGAGCAGTTTTAAACGTGGCCACTAGCTGGCCGCCGCGACTCCTGATTGTTGGTTGCGACTGTAATTCCGAATTCCAATAATTTTCTTGAAAAGTGGGCGGGGCTTGTGACGATACCGCCAACCTCAGAGTCAGTCCTCGGTTCATGTTTTCAGTCATTGGTAAATAGTTAGTCTGCCTGTTTGTTCCTTGTTAATGCGTGGAGGCTTCCACAGTTCCTTGCTTAAGGCCTGCAACATCATTTTACGTTGTTACTTAATCTGAAACTACTGAAATATATTTTGTAGTGGTTTGAGTGGACACCAAGCCGGCATTGTTGATAGCTGGCCCGCTCGGTGCCATGTTTGTGTTGGAAATGTGAGGCGGATAAAATTCGTGATTTGTGCTCTCACAGAGAGTTTTGACCTAATATTTTAGATTTCTATTTTATTTAATGGTAAGTGAGGGGCAAATGTGAAACTAGAACCCTTTAGTTCGTGCCTGGTGGATCGATTTAGTGGTTGCCAAGCGCGTTGTTGACAGCTGGCCCGCTCGGCGCCATGTTTGTGTTGGAAATGTGAGACGAGTAAAATTCAAGATTTGCCTCTGTGTCTGCCTCTTTGTTCCTTGTGAATGTGTAGAGTAGAGGCTTCCATAACTGTGTGCTAAAGGCCTGCAACATAACTTAACGTCGTCACTAAATTAAGAACTTGCCAAATATATTCTAGGTTAGCGCAGTGGGGCTAAGAGGGGGTCTGAGGTGTAGCAGCCGATACACCTCATTTCAAAATAGGAGGGAGGTAAGAAAAAAAGAAGGGAGGTAAAGGGAAATAGGAGGGAGGTAAGAGGAGGGAGGGAGGAGGAAGGGGTGAGGAAGAAAAGGAAGAGAGGAGAGAAGAAAGGAAAGAGGAGAGGGAGAAAAAGGAGGAAAGAAGAGAGGAGGAGAGAAGGACTTTAAATGCTATGATGGCAGGGTAGGGGCTCCCTCACGTACAGTCTACGGCTAGGCAGGCTGCGGTCCTTGCTGCAGCTGCTGCTTGTGCGCAGCTCCGCAGCTCTGAAAAAGTCTGAAACTTAATGTGGGACCGGACCGGTGCACAGTGGGACAGAATCCCGAAAAAAGTGACAAAAATCAAATTTTTGAACAGTGCAGCAGAGCGATTGCGACATCACAGTCGGATAGACCAATGTCTGAACTATCAGAAACCAGTCTCCAAAATTTTTTGTGATGGTCGCCCTTCCCTAGGGAAGCCCCAGACAAACCGGGTTGCGGACTAGACCCGGGGGGGACCCGGGGGGGGGGACCCGGGAGGGACCCGATTAATCACCGGAGTGTCCCGGGACAGACCCGGGAGGGACCCGGGTACCTCCCGTGAAACCACGGGGTGGGCCCCGGAGGGACCCGGTAAAGTCCGGTAATGTTCCGGGTAGGTGCCGACGTTTTGCCGTAAGCGCGCCGCCGGCGACCGCCGGGGCCGGTCGCAAGGCTCAGCCATCGGCCGATGCCTGAGGCGGTGGCGGCGCCGTCGCTGCGGTTCGCGGCAGCAAAGCGATGCCGACATAGGCGAGGGAGAGTCCCGAGGTAGAGCCGGGACGACCTTCCCCGGGCCTACCCCGGCCTCAACCGTGGCTCCTACCGGCTCAAGAGCAAAATTTTGCCCTGATACCCCATCGGGCTGTCGGCCAGCTCAGGGCCAGCTCGATCGGACGAGGTTCGTACCTTCCACGCGGTTTAGCCTGACTCCCTTCTGTGACCCACCCGAGCCCCCACCGAGGTTTCATCGGATGGCCTTCGGGCCAGTGCCGGGTCCCTCCCGGGTCCTTCCCGGGGTGTCTCCCGGACCCCTCCCGGGCTGTAACAAGCACGGCTAAAGCTAGGAATAATACACAAACGCTTGGCGCAGCTCCGACGCAGGGAGAGGCAGGGGACGCGCAACCAGCGCAACGTGCCACTTGGCCCGCCGTGCAGCTTGGGCAACCATTTTCGCAAGGATGTCTTGCGGGCCTGCCTACACCAAGCCACGGCAGGGGCTCGAGAGGGACTCCTGAGACTCGGTCGCCACCCCGCGCGGAGAGGCGATTGCTGTTCAAATTCAGTATTTGTAGGCTGTCAGCATGAGAGAAGGGCAGCCCGGTGACAGGGTGCAGGTGTTGAGCGGGTGGCGCGCACACCCGTCGTCCTGCCCGCATTGACACCTGAGTAGCACGCCCAGCCTAGCCCAGCCCAGCCACTGTTGGTGTAAGTGGCAGTCGAAGACGCCTCAGGATGGCGATGGTCCAGCCGGGGTGGGTTGCCTTCGCAAACTAGGGCCGGCGGGGTCGGTGACGTGCAATGACGTCGACGCCCCACAGGTCCTGGCCCTGGCTGGTACAGGTGACGGTTGCCTTGCCTCCAGCGAGCACTGAACTGGGAGAGAGCGAGGAGCGAGGGGTGCGGCGCCACGGATGGCCACAATGCTACCCGATGTGTCCGCAGCCCCGCCGTCACCTCATAAACGCGCTCCGGGGCCGGCCGCGGGTCGCCTCGCCCGGCAGGGAGCATCGAGTAGGTACAGACCACTGTTTCTCTTGCCTGCAGTCAGTGGTGCCAAGACGATTTTCGCCAGGTGATGCAAGCCAGCGGTACAGGTACACCCACCCATTTATTCCATTCACACCCGGTTATTATCGATTATTGCCCTACCCCCCCCCCCCCCCCCACACTGCAAAAAATAATGACGGTCAAAGTGACGGTATCAACCGCTAATTATTTTCCGGCAGCGTCCGTCCTTTGAAAAGACGGCAATGCCGTACCTTTAATGTCACATATCTATGGCATATCGCAATGTACGGGACCACCGTAGAGGAAACAGTGTGCAAAACAGGGTACGGTGGAGCCGTATTTATAGACTGTAACGTGGAAAACCTGGTCTTCTCGGTGGTACGGTGACGCCGTAGTTCGCTTTCCGTACACGAGGAGCGATGTCCAAGATAGGCATGTACGGCGACACCGTACATAGACTGTCATTTGCCTCTAAATTTTTACAGTGCAATCCCTATTTCCTATTTTCGTTATTTTACCAGGACCATTTTCAGGGGCGGATCTAGCTTACAGCAGAGGAGGGGGCTAAACGTGCAGGTTGCCTACTTTCAGGGGACACTCAACAAACGACTGAAAATGTAATGCTGCAGATATTAGAGTTCCCATTGGAACTGAAACTTTTAAAATTGCTTTTTAAGAATCAGTGCGTACCGTGTAGACCTAAATCCATAAGCTGAATGGCAGAAAGACGAAGTGCCGAGCGAAGGGAGGAAAACTTTTTGATTTTATGTTGTAGTAGGTGTCGTGCAATGGGTCCTGTAGCAATCGTTCAAAAACTGCACGCTAAATCGGGTTAACAATAACAATGGGCGTTTCCAGGCCGATTCAAACGGGGTCCGACCCCTACCCCACAGATTTTGACCAAAATAGGCTTGATTGACTAGTGCTGACTCAAAACCATCCCCAATTTTGGGGGGATTTTTCGGACTTAATTTGGCCGAGTTAGAGACTATGTCCATTTTGATCATTTTGTAACGGCTTTTAAAAGTTTTCATTGTGATTAGGAGATAAATAATGTGTATGAGAGTAAGTTCTAGGGCTTGATACCAACCAAACCAGGTATAAGGATAGTGTTTAGCCCCATAGACCCTACATTGACCTAATCTGTTCAAAAAAAAATTGGATCTATTATAACAAATATCTTAAAAAATCAGTTTGAGCAAACTTCCACAACACTAAATCTTTATATTTTTGGCTCAAAATCAAGTACTAACAGCACTCAACAACATATCAAAAATTTGTGACGGGTATTTTTCATATAAGGGAAACGTTCTAGAAAGCGTAACCCAGAAATCATTTAAACACCTAAACTAGGTATCGGATAAGGCAAAAGGGATCAAAACCTTTTTCACTGTTATGTTAAGGTCTGACCATACTACTTATTCAGTGTATGACCTAGCACTATAATTTCCTATGTTTTTGTTTTCAGAAAAAATTCATATAAAGTAATAGAAGGTTAAAATTTTGGGAATACTACAGATTTTGAAGATGAAATTTTTGAAAGAGACAACTTGAAATTATAGACAGTCAGGGCAGTTGTCATCACATGGGTTTCGATCACTTTTACCTTATCCGATGCCTAGTTTAGGTGTTTAAATGATTTCTGGGTTACGCTTTCTGGAACGTTTCCCTTATATTAAAAATACCCGTCACAAATTTTTGATGTGATTTTGTGTGCTGTTAGTGCTTTATTTTTAGCCAAAAATATAAAGATTTAGTGTTGTGGAAGTTTGCTCGAACTGAATTTTTAAGATATTTGTTATAAAAGATCTAATCTCCAATCTCCCTGCGTCGGAGCTGCGCCAAGCGTTTGTGTATTATTCCTAGCTTTAGCCGTGCTTGTTACAGCCCGGGGTCCGAGAGACACCCCGGGAAGGACCCGGGAGGGACCCCTTATAAAAATATTCTGTACCGAAATCAGTCCGATATTCGGACAGTCCGACACGACATCCCGGACCTTGCCGAGAATACTACCGAAAATGTGTCAAATCAGCAAGTTTTCGGACTGTCCGAAGCCCGCGACCGGACGTCTATCGGACTGTCCGCTGCCCATGGCTGGACGTCTATCGGACTAGTCCGAATGGTCCAACCGGCTTAAAAAAAAGCTGGACGTGTGGGATTCGTTCCCTTACCTGTCGGTCATCGGACCCTTCGACCGACGCTCTTACCAACTGAGCTACGCTGACGGCTGAGAAGAGATGACACAGGAGAGCCTCTTTAGCTAGGCACAGAATCTCTCCCGAGACGAGCGCTGTACACGACGAACGAATCGGCGCATCGTCATGCGAATTTCGGCAAATGCTTTTGCATCGCATGAACAGGACAGGATGGACGACCTTTTGTAAAATAAAATGTGCCTGTTTAATTTACTCAATTTAAAAGAGGCAAATTTATCAGCCAGCACAAAATAAAATAAACTTTTGTCCTATAATTCATCTGGCCCTTTCAGTGCTAAGCAGAAAGTTGAATATGCTTAATAGGAGGATGAAACAAATTTTCATATTTGCACTGATAAACTAAATGTTCAACTGCTCAACACTTGTAAGTGTGCAACTGCAAGTTGAAAACTTGCAAGCGTGCAACTCCGTAGTCGTAATTACACTTGCAAGTGTTCAATTCGGTAGGTGTGCACTTGCAAGTATTTAACTCGCAGTTCCACACTTAAATGTGTTGAGCAGTTGAACACTTAGTTTATCAGTGTGATTAAAATCATTGTTTAGATATAGTTTGCAAGTTTTCACAAAAAAAATGTACAAGTCTTTTGTGCTTGAACAACCCGAGACTGTCCTGTGATGATAGTCGGACTGTATTCGGACGGTCCGGACCGGACTACCGGACTTATTAGGGACTGTCCGGTAGCATCGGACTTATTACGGACAGGCCTGGATGCCGCGGGTTACTTTCGGGCAGTCCGCGATCGGACTCGGACTGCTGACGGACTGTCCTGGAACATATTTGGAAGTGTCCGAGACGATCGGACTGCTTTTGGAACAGTCCAGGACGAGTTTCGGAATGATTTCGTTTTATAAGGGACCCGGCACTGGCCCGAAGGCCATCCGATGAAACCTCGGTGGGGGCTCGGGTGGGTCACAGAAGGGAGTCAGGCTAAACCGCGTGGAAGGTACGAACCTCGTCCGATCGAGCTGGCCCTGAGCTGGCCGACAGCCCGATGGGGTATCAGGGCAAAATTTTGCCCTTGAGCCGGTAGGAGCCACGGTTGAGGCCGGGGTAGGCCCGGGGAAGGTCGTCCCGGCTCTACCTCGGGACTCTCCCTCGCCTATGTCGGCATCGCTTTGCTGCCGCGAACCGCAGCGACGGCGCCGCCACCGCCTCAGGCATCGGCCGATGGCTGAGCCTTGCGACCGGCCCCGGCGGTCGCCGGCGGCGCGCTTACGGCAAAACGTCGGCACCTACTCGGAACATTACCGGACTTTACCGGGTCCCTCCGGGGCCCACCCCGTGGTTTCACGGGAAGTACCCGGGTCCCTCCCGGGTCTGTCCCGGGACACTCCGATGATTAATCGGGTCCCTCCCGGGTCCCCCCCCCCCCCGGGTCCCCCCCGGGTCTAGTCCGCAACCCGGTTTGTCTGGGGAGCTCCGGAAGTTGCCGCTTGGAGCGCCCACGTCAGCGCGCCTTTTCTGTTCCGATTTCAAACAATTTCTGTGAGCCTCCGGGCGAAGTTATTTGGTGCATGTGCGCATAAATTGAAAGATTGGACCCTGCTCTACATATTCCTTGCACTTAGACCCCCCTCTTTTCACTTCCAAGCACCGTAAAATAGTGTACTTCCATAACCTTGTCACTCATCTCAGTCAAATCGTTTTTTTGGGCTACAGTTCGATTCCTGTGGTTTCATGCGGTCTTCCTGGTACCAAACTGTAGGGGACGACCTACTCTATGATACCGAATCGACCCCTTTTGCGTAAAGATGCGAACAGGCCGCTGGCGGCGCTAACAATTTACCCAGGCGGGTGCGGCGGGCCGGCCAGCTCTCGTCATGGTGGCCCCTTTTTACCTGGATCCGCACCTTTCACCTCAAAATTATTTACTTCAAAAACAGAAAGCGCAAATCCGATAATCATAGTATTCCGCAAAAGACCAGAAAGTAACCGTAAATCTGCAAAAAAAAAAAGTATGTTCTTTCGTCTTTTGATACAATTAGCAGACTTTAGCAATTTTTTATATCAAATCTAGCCATTGCATACCAAAACGGACTTCAGATATGAAAAGAGGGCCAATTTTTAGCCCGCCCTTCTGCTTTGAAAAAGCTTCAGAGCGGGCTTATGCAATCGATCTGGTGTCTGTCTGTCTGTCTGTCTGTTCCACTCGAAGGAGTTGAGCTAGAGAGTTGAAATTTTTAGGGTATCTTAAGGGTCACTCCTGGACACCGAAACGCCTGGTGCAAATCCTGCCAACCCTCATTAAGGCACTGAAAAAAATTATTAAAGTTTTCACGGAATAAACAAAAAAAAATTTTTCAACTTTTTCCAACCCCGTCGACCCGTACCTCTCCGGAAGCGTCTTTTCGCGTCCAGTTCAATGGTGCACACCCTTTTACGAAAAAATGGACCCAGCTCGCGACTACACTGTAAAAAGCACCCGTAATTGGTCCAGTTTTCAACTTTTCTCAACCCCGTCGACCCGTACCTCCCCGGAAGCGTCTTTTCGCGTCCAGTTCAATGGCGCCCACCGTTTTTCGATAAAAAGGACCCAACTCGCGACTACACTGTAAAAAGCACCCCAAATTGACCCACTTTTCAACTTTTACGAACCCCATCGACCCGCACCTCTCTAGAACCGTCTTTTCGAGCGCAATTCAGTGGTGCCAACCGTTTTTCAATTTTCAGTGTTGCCAATCGTCAAAACTCAAACATTTCGATTATTTTCGACATTTCTCGATATTTTCCGATGTTTTTCGATATTTTCGACATTTTTCGTTGTTTTTCGATATTGTTCGACATTTGCGATATTTTTCGATATTTTTCGATAATTTTCGATAATTTTCGATAATTTTTGACATTTTTGATAATTTTCGATGTTATTTGATATTTTTCGACATTGTTGACATATTTCGACATATTTTGATATATGTAAACATTTTTGACAATTTTTGATATTCTTTGACATTTTTCGACATTATCCCTCATTTTTCGATATTTTTCGATGTTTTTGGACATTTTCCATATTTTTCGATGTATCTCAACATTTTTAAGATATTTCGAGATTTTTCGACTTTTTTGACGTATTTCTACATATTTCGAAAATTTTCGACATATTTCGACAGTTTTTGAAATTTTCGACACCCCTCGACGCATATATCGTTAAAATCGTTTCGACGAGCGTAATTCAGTGTTGCCAACTGCTGCCAAATAAAGTCCGAGTTCGACCGTTCCATCTGAGGCCGAACTCACGTATTTCGACATTTTTCGAGATTTCTGACTCCCCTTTTTTGCCGAATAACTGACCGTTTAGTCACTATCGGCACGTTTTCAAAGCAGAAGGGAGGGCTGTAGTTTCGGTGGTTCACCGTTACAAACTGCCTCTTTCCGAAGAGAATGCCTTTACGGGCCGCAGGCCCGATCATTTGCAAGCTAAGAGGACGTTCTGTGTGACTTGACCGAACGCCGCCGGCAGGCCAAGCAGGCACGCCCCCGGCCGAACGGAGTTGCCAGCGTAGCAAAGCGGAGCTGGCAACGACGTTTGGCGGAAGGGCGGGCCTGCTTGTTGGTTCTAAGGCCAGATATTGAGAATTTTATCTTGAAATTTCAAATTTTACCCCCCTTTTTTACCTGGATCCGCACCTGTCACCTCAAAATTGACTTCAAAATCGGAAAGCGCATGTTCGTAAACCCTTCAGATAGTATTAGCACTATAATCCAGCAGAAAGATCTATTGAAAATTATTTTTGTCACTTTTTTCGGGATTCTGTCCCACTGTGCGGTGGGGCGGCCTATAAACTGATTCGCTCCTCGCTCTGTCTCTCTCGCACTCGCGGGAATCTCCGTATAGGTGCGACATAGACAGAGTGAGGAGAGCGCTCTTCTAAATCAGTCAGCAGGTCAGACAGCCGACGTGTCTCGCGCACCACCCGGCTCGCCCCCCGCCCTTCCCCCCTTGCCCGCCGCCCGCTCCGCTGGCGATACTTCGCGCGAGCAAGCAACACAATAACAAACGAGTTGCAGCACGTCGCGTCGCCCACCGCCCGCCGCCGCCCTCCCGCAAGCCGTAGCGTGGCCTAGCCGTAGCCACCGCGTGCTGCTAGCTCGGCCGTGCAGTTTGTTTCTGCTGTGAGGTGTGAAGTGCAGTGCAGTAGTGTAGTGGTTGTGTGTGGTGTGAGAAAATGGGACGCCACAAGGTGAGGTCGGGGTGAGGTTCACCCGGCTAGCCTACGTCAGTGTTGGGAGAAAAGCTGCGCGCCGCTCGACCGTACCAACCGCCCACTGCGGTGCAGCCCGACTGCGATCGGCGCTGTAAACAATCAAGCAGCCTCTCTCTCGCTCGAAGCTCTCGCCGCTGCGCGAAGCGGCTCGGGGCCAGGGGGAACCAGAGGCGCTGCCGCTGACCAGGCGGTCGGGAAGACGATCGGCTGGGAGACGTGGCGTGACGTGGTTTGCGTGCGGGTAGTGAGGGCGGGGAGCGGCATGGGGGGGAGGGAGTAGTGATGAGCTGAGGCAGAGGCGGGGAGAGAGGGGGGAGGGAGGGCTGAGAAGGTGGGAGCGGGACGAGGACGAGAGGAGATATGAATATTGAATCGTATCAGGGGTCGTTCAAATACTACGTGCCCTGTTTAGGGGTTGAAAAAGGCACGACCGGGCACGAGGGGGGGGGGGTCAAAAAGTGGCTGAAAATAGGGCACGTAGTATTTGAACGACCCCTTACGCCGCCGCTGGTCAGGGCGACGCGCGTCGCAACATCGCGGCAAAAACAACGTATGATATATGAAAAGAACTATTTCTTTTGAACTGGTCATAAGAGCAGTGCTTTCAATTATTCAAATAATATGATGAAAATAACAATTTATTTTAAATAATATGATGGAATTTATACAATAACGAAATACTTTACAGAGCCCTAATTGCAAAGTAAAGATTGCAGACTTAAGTCAATATGACTAGACCTGTGTGTATACACAATAAATCCCTATCGAGAGGGTAAGGGCAATAATGCAGCTCCGAACTTTTTCAAAACATCATTCAAAAAAAGAATAGCGTCCACGGTATCTGGAGCCAAGCGAGTTCTCCTGTCAGTAATTGGACGCCCTGCGGTTAGACTGGCACTTATTTTGCGATTTTTCGATTTTTGATGGTCTTAGGTGTGGGGATTTGTTGTTTTGGTGAGAAAACTTGTTTCCCGTTGTCGGAGCCCTATCCGATAACTCTAAAGGGTGCCGCCGAAAATTCAAAGTTTGCAGTTTGGGTTTTTCTGACGGATTTTTTTAACAATTTTCCTTCGCCTCCGATCGCAATGACCCTTAGGACAAAAAATGAAGTAATTATGTTACTTTACCACCTTGCGAAGTCGCTGGGCTGTGGCTCAAATAGTTTCGAAGATATGCTCAAAAACGTTTTTTGTGTTTTTTTTAAAAATGACCAATTTTCAGTCTTAGCGCCCCAAGGGCTACTCCGGGGGTCCAAAAAATCCCCAATAATTCAGGTAAAAGTAAAAACGTGTGCAGAACCCAAATTTTTACGCGTATAAGCCGTCTGCTGAAGGATTTCGCCGATATTTCGACTAGAATGTGTTGAAATATTAATAAGTAGAGGTTTCGTGGCGCTAGGATCACCCGTTCCCTTGTTTGACCTCGGATCGCAATTGCCCTTACGACATGAAATATGGTAAAAAAATTCGCAACTACCCTGCAAAGTCGCTATGCTGTGGCTCAAATAGTGTCGATTTAGTGTTTTGACAACTCTGAGTGTTTTGGATAAAATTACTTAATTTGTGTCCGAGCTTCCTCAGAGCTGCCCGAATGAGCAAAAATTACATTCGCGGACAAAACTATCGGTATTTGGGATAGGATGATTCTAAAGTGTTTACAACAATGTCTCTTGTTCCATTTATTTTCACTGGATTATTGTTCATAGTGCTTAATTATTAGTAATAGTTTTAGAATTCAAAAATCTGCAGGATATATTTACGAAGGCCTTCTGAAAATTATGCATTTCCAAATGTTCTTTGCAAAGCAAGTTTTTCTGTTCATTTATTCACACACGAAAACCTGGTCCAATGCATTCAGCACGGTGGATGGCAAAGGCCATTTACGGCTTAAAAATGTCATTCTTTCGAGACCAGCTGAGCTTAGACGCAAAAGTAATAGCTAAACTTCTTGACTTTTCAATTTTTGAAGTCAGTTTGTACGTGCCGCACTGGTTTTCTGTGACCGACGCCTGCTCAGCACCCAGGACAGAATTAATTTTCCTCCAGGATCTTCCTCGATACGAATCAACAAATAAACAAGTATCCCAAGCTGCAGTAAATAAATTTTTAATTAGTAAGGCACATATATACAACTTGGATTATTTTATTTTATTATATATTTTGTCTTTACTCTATTTCAACACATTCCAGTCGAAATATCGGCGAAATCCTTCAGCAGACGGCTTATACGAGTAAAAATTTGGATTCTGCACACGTCTTTACTTCTACCTGAATTTTTGGGGATTTTTTGGACCCCCGGAGTAGCCCTTGGGGCGCTAAGACTGAAAATTGGTCATTTTAAAAAAAAAACACAAAAAACGTTTTTGAGCATATCTCCGAAACTATTTAAGCCACAGCCCAGCGACTTCGCGGGGTGGTAAAGTAACATAATTACTTCATTTTTTGTTCTTAGGGTCATTGCGATCGGAGGCGAAGGAAAATTGTTAAAAAATCCGTCAGAAAAACCCAAATTGAAAACTTTGAATTTTCGGCGGCACCCTTTAGAGTTATCGGATAGGGCTCCGACAACGGGAAACAAGTTTTCTCACCAAAACAACCAATCCCCACACCTAAGACCATCAAAAATCGAAAAATCGCAAAATAAGTGCCAGTCTACCCTGCGGTGCTAAAGTGCCGTTCACTTGCGGAGCTGGGGTGGCGAGTATCATTCTCACTACTCGACTGAGTATGGGAAACCTTTCCGCCTGAAACAAGGTACAAAAAGTACAAGGTAATTAGTCGGTAAATTTCTAGCCCGCGGCCCGCGCGCCCGTGATACGTTACAAGGCCCCCCCCCCCGACCCCCCCCCCCCCCCCTTCCAGCCGGGCCTCAAAAGAAAGGGCGGAATAACTGAACTTACATGTGCTTTCCACCATGCCAACAAGTCAAGCTGCTTGTTTTTGGTGACGTCGCGACCAACTGCCAGCTCAATGTAAGCTTGAACTTCGTCGTGCAAGGCTTCGTCGGGGGCGGGGATGTCGCGCAGCGTGGCGTACTCGTCCTCGGAGGACACTTCGTCCTCGGCCGCGGCGGCCTCCAGGCGCGCGCGTTTGGATGGTGAGGAGGTTGACGTGTGCTGCTCTGCTACTGATTTGCGAGCTTTGACTTTTGCCTCCTGCTCCGCGCACAAGCGGCGTGCAGCAGCATGGACCTATACAAACATAGAATGTGTGTCTGATTATAATTTAGTGACAGTGCTGTCGCACACTTCTGTGTCGAGTTAAACAAAGCGCTAGTACAACTTGCCTCAGAAATTTCCCACTCAGTTAAGAGATTTGTCAGTCCCTTGAATTGCGGAGAAAAGAATGCTCCAAGTTTATGGCGCTCAGTGATATTTATGTGCAAACTTTTCATCGAGCTGACGACCCATCAGCCTACGCAGGTTTGCAATTTCAACTGAGTCCGTTGCCTTCGGAATAGTTGCGTTCCTAAGAACTATGTACTGAGGTAGCACATGGTGAGTGGTAGGCACCTTATCTGCCTCCAGTGCTTTGATAGCCCTTTCAAAAGGCTCCAAAAGAGGAACCATGTCTTCCATTATGGCAATGTCCTCCTCGGACAGTATCAAATCGTCCTTTTTCCGCTCGGATAGCAATTCACTTACCTGTAACGAAAGTGAAAACTGTTTAGTTTCGGTGCGCGTGAACTTGGCGTGGGAGGGGCGGGGTAGCGGTTGGCGCCGGGCCGCGGGCCGGGCGGAGCGCAAGAGTTTAAACGGGGCGCGGACCAAAAGCGAAGCCTACCTTTGCCTACCTTTCAGGTAGTTCAGCCCAGGGTAAGCGGGCCCTTCGAGCCCGCGTTTTGCGTTGCGGCTGACCCGAAAGGGAGGCGGTCGGCCCCTGCCGCATATTATGAAACCCTTCCCCAGTTCGGCACCAACCCCCACGCTCCCGTGAAATCTTTTGCATATAGGTGACATACAAGTTGACATGTATGTGGAACATGTATGTGTCCTACGCTTTGGTCTTGTATGTGACCGATGATTGACTTGTATGGCTACATGTATGTGTCCTACATTTGCAGACATACATGTGACATACTATTGAATCAGTACAATTTTAAAAAGAAAATGAAGAAAAAAGTGGAAAATAATTATTTTGAATCAATTCGTTAAATGGTTTACTTTGGAATACACATATCAAAGCACATCTCTGATTGGTCGCCCGAGGCCGAGGCATAGCGGAGGGGATCGGCGCGTTCTTCGGTTGCGTCGACGCCAGCCGAACAGCCTAGACATGCCGGTCTGCTTATTTGAAACTGTGGATGATGTTTATAGATGCGTACTTTGCCTCTCTAAAGATTTATTTTCCTATGTAATAATTATGCTCCTATCGCATACACTTGGTTGCTCTCAGCTTTCACTGTTAGTGAGAGTGTCAAGCAGCCTAAACTTGTGGGGATGTCAAAGCTCACATTAGAGAGTGCTCTGCACTACTCTGCACGCATGTCGCAAGGTTATCATACTATATTGTCAGTTTCACGGATTAGCATTTTATTCACAAACATTTATTTGTTTTTCAATGGACAACTTGCCCAGAGTGGCGGAGCGTTGTGGGAAACAAAACAAAGCAACATAACCTACCCACAGAACTGTTTAAAACCTCGATTTAGACTCGATTCAATCATAGCCGTATTTCGTAAGAGGTGCCTGTCATACCTGCACATTCATTTGCATCACGTTAAATGCCAATTCTTCCGTTTAAAGTGCATTATTTATAGAGCGTTGTCTGCTTTGATGTGTTTCAACGCCACGCTCCGCCTCTCTGGGCAAGTTGTCCATTGATGCAGTATAAACCTATCCTCAAATATTTCAGGAGAGGGGACTGCTTGACATTGTGGTAAAGGCTAAATCATAAATGAAAATGTGACCTCACGAGAAGTTCATAGGTATAGGAAATGAGAGGGAAACGCAGATTTAGTAAATGTTCAGGTCTTTTAATTTATAGGTCTATGACTCATTACTTGGGTAGGCTTTTGGAGTCTGCCCGATCTCTTTCATCATAACGATCCTAAGAAAAAACATAAATATTACTGTCATCAAGGAAGGAAAAATGAATTACTTCGTTAAAATTTGATACTATGCCTATCACTAACTTTTTTGAACTTACTCTCTCATTAGGGGTAGGTTGAGACCTTTTTAAGGTCAGACATTTTCTTTTAATGTGCGTACTGAAACAAATCAAGACGAATCTTTAAGATATGTTTGTAACTGAGATCCAAAATTCTTATGAAGAGAATCTTACCTGTCTTGACTCATTACTTTTTTCTTGTTTCTGAGCTTCATTTCAATCAATTCATTGCACTTTTGCTCATATCTTCTTCTCATTTCAATCATTTCTACCTCATATTTCTTTTCTACTTCATTCATTTTAACTAATTCTCTACATTTCAGTTCATACTTTTCTCTCATTTCAGCCATTTGTAACTCATGTTCCTTTTGCACTTCAGAAACTTCCTTTACACATTCCATTTCTACCCTCTTCACTTTCTCTTTCCACTCTTCATCCAAACATTTCATCTTCACATCATATATTTCTCTCAGCTCCTTCTCCTTCTTTCCCATTTGATCTTGGTGCTGTTTTTGTTGACTTAGAGACTGCACCACAATCATTAGGTTTTGAACTTTGTTTTTCAAAATTTGTACTTCCTACAAACAAGCAAATAAAATAAAATAAAAGAACCTGTAGATGCAAAATGCTTTTAAATCACTAGCCATAATAGAATATATCTGTACTCACTGACTTGACTGACTGAATGCCTTCTCTAGTAGATATCACATCCCGATAAAAAAAAAAATAATTATAATTTGAAATTATAAGACATTGAAACTTAATAAGAATACAGAATGCGTTTCAAAAAACTTACAGCAGTCAATGAAGCTTTGAATTCTCTGAATTCAATTTCTATGGTGGAATCCTTGTCCTTTCAATTGCACTGGGTACAAAACCACTTTGAAAGGTCTGCAAGAAAGAGAATTCATTAACTATACTAGGCATTGTTATAGACAAAGAGGCTGATCCTGGGTCCCAAAAGCGATAGGCGTTGCAGATCTTTATTGGATCTTGTTTATGCTAATAATTTATTACTTCCCCAGTCCAGAAATCCCATGATCGTTCCCATGAGCCATGGGACATCAAGGAATGTCATGGGAGACATTTCCCCATGGAGGATAACATTCCATGTAGTTTTTGCCCACTTCCATGTGAGGTACTTTCCATGGAAATAAGGTTCCTTGGCAGCTGACCGTCTCTGTGGAATAGAGCACTAGCTCCATGGAGGAATAACAAAATGTTTAAGTCCACAAAACGACAAAGAGAAGACTGATCGAAATAAATGAAACACGAATATAGGGTGTCGGAAACGAGGCGGAGCCAAATCTGGTGGCCGTTTTTGCCTAGCTCAAGCCGTTTTCGAGTTGCCAGAAAAAAGTTCTCAGATTTGAATGAAATTTAAATGGCCCTACTAAAATTCATCGTAGATGCTACATACCAAATTTCAGATCGAAATTCCACTAATTATAGATTTTACAGCCCTTTTTATTTTCATGGGAAATTGTTTCCATGGTAAAGATAGGCAAGTGCCCAATGGGATAGGTCACCCCATGGAAAGACAACTGTTCCATGAAGTCCTCTCGCATGGCAATCATTTTTCCATGGAGCCTTTACCCATGGTAAGAAATTTTCCTTGGAGTCCTCACATGGAAAGCGATATTCCATGGAATCTTGTTCCAAGGAAAACACTTTTCCATGGTAGAACGCCCATGGAAACAGACACCACATGGAATATGATGCATCTTACATGGAAAACAGACCTCTATCCTTGGAAAAGAGATCATGGAATTCCATGGTGTCCATGGGATTTTTGGACTGGGTCCTTGGTGCCATTTTTGTAGTCCAAAACTTGTCGCGTTTGATAATTCCCACACTCTTTCTCCATTACAAGTTCTCTTCCCGCATTCCTTGTGTTTCTTTTGTTTTACTCATTTGGCCCGTTCACTCTATGTCCCCTGGTTTACTCAACATCGCTCACGCGCATCCTATCTGTGCCTCACTTTTACCATGCCGTTTCTATACGCAGGCTTGCCAACGCACAGACGTAACATAACACGTCTTAGAGGCACTCACCCATTTTAACCTAGACCTCAGCTATATTTGTGAAGAAATTCTAATCAGCAATTATTTTTGCAGCAGTTCTGGCTGTACTCTAGTTGGAACATTATATCTCTGAATTTGTACGTCTAACTTAAAACTGTTCCATTGGGAAGGTTGGCTCCCCATAAGTTGGGTCGTGATCTCCTTCGCTGGGCGTGCTCGACTCGATTGTTAAGGCTTCGCCTCTTATTTTTATTCAGATTTTTTTATTTTTTATCTCTTTAAAGGCTCAGCCAAAAATAAATGCTATCGAAGTTTGTTCACACTTTCAGCAAAGGGTGGTGTAAGATTTATACCATCAGACTTTTTTACGCCAAGACAACTACCATGAAACCACTCCTGACATCCATCACACGATATCATGAACCTGCATAAAAAATTTAGAAGGGTTTTAATTTTTCAATTTTAAAAAAACTCTACAGCTATGACATACGGATAGTGATGTACCTGTTGAAGCCAGCTGGCTTCCGACGAATACAATATATTTCCTCAACCATGACAACACAGATTTCAGCTAGGAAAACAAAGAGAAAGTTAGATTTTATATGAGCCATGAGAGACAGCCCTTTTTTAAAGAAGAAATAGTTACAAAAACTTTATTGAAAAGGAAACTGGTCAACATAACCTAAGTTTATTAAAGTATGAATGGTAGGACACATGAACAAAAAATTAAAATACATTTAGTATAGCTTGATAAAAAGCAAGAAAAAGATACTAAAAAAAACAGCAGTTCCTACTCCTAGAGACGGCCTTTCGTGAAAATTCTTGGTTCAACAACACATACAACAGAATAATCATTCTTTTCATTGACTCCCCAGTGATTCACATTCAATTTTGATACCACAGACACAAATAGAACAATTCAGCAGACATTCAAAACACGAAAATTTTACAAAATACCCATAAAAAAGAGAAACTTACGAGCATATCAGCTTACAACGGCTCTCCCGCGCAACTTTGCACCACTACTACTAAACTTACAGATCACACACACTCACACAGTCACTTGGACATGAGACAAACCTAACACAGATCCAATATTCGATTTCCTGCAAGTTTTGTGATTAATATTAGAAAATCATGGACTTCTCTGATGAGGAAGAGTTAGGAAATGATGTGCTTAGTAGAAAGAAGTTTAATTTTCAAACTAAACAGTTGGAAACAACAGAAGCAGACACTGAATCATACAGAGTTTCATTTACTACCAAGGAAGAAGCTCTAGAATGGCTAAAAATATATGAAGATAAGTCTAAATCCCACTGGATAGTTGACAAAACATTTCCAAATCCAGACAGGTAAGTAATTAAATTGCAAAACATAGATGATAACTAATGGACTAAATAGACAAATTGAATTTTGTCCGTTTCTCTCTCGATTGGTTCTCATCCTTTGTACAATAGTTCCTGGTCTCAGAATTACATACACATTAGTTTAAAAACAGTTTACTGCAGCAAATCAATAATTCATTTTCAGGTATGCTTATCGTCATATTTTTAAGTGCAATCTTTCTAAAAGAAATAAGACTCCACAAGGCATAAGAAACCAGCAATGCACAGTCTTATTAGAAATAAAAATTAAACTAATAACAAAAGATACAAGAAAGAAAGACCCTCTCATTGGTAAAAATGACCCACCTTTACCAGGTATTGTTATAGTGAGGAATTCACACAATCATCATATAGAAGTAGGCGATTCAATGCAATACTTGAGGGGAAGTGAAAATTTAAGGAAGATATTTGAAGAGTACTTCACTGAAATGGCACCTGGTCAGGCAATGCGATTACACGAAGAGAAACTTTCACTAAAAGAAAATGGTGAGATTCTCAAAGCAGATGGTCACTTCAATCCTCTTCCAAACACCGTCTACTATTGGCACAGAGAATGGCGTAAGAAACATTTTGGACCTCCTCAACATCCACTTGAAACTCTTAATAGCAAATGTGAACAGTATGAGAAGGATGGTAAATATAATTAATTTTATTCAATTAGTTGTAACTTATTAAAATCAAAACAATAATTACTTACTTACTTGCAGGCACCACAGTAGTTGTTTCTGATGAAGCCCCATGGTGTGTTCTTGTATGCACACCCATTATGAAGAGAGCCCAAGCACTCAAATCAGCTGGAGAAATCATCTTCATAGACAGCACTGACACAGTGGACGCATCGCACAGCAATGTAACAGTTATTTCTACTGCTACAAAGATTGTAGTCCAGTCAATAAAGCTTTGAACCTCAAAAAAATTGAAGGCAAAGGTTTCGTGGGCTCGTTGGATAGGTCTAAGTGCGCACAATAACATATCAAAATTCCTCCGAATTCCACCGTGGGCACATCCCGCTATGTGGAACAGAAGTTGAACACCTGAGTTTTCCGAGTTTGAAGCTTTGCACATGTCCTGTGAGCGAACCGTTTGTGCCACAGAAACGGGCCTTAGCTCGTTGGATGCGCAAAAGAACAAGCTTTCCAACGGTGTATCAGTTTTTAAATTTGAAACTGATCTTCTATCTTTAAAATGCGTTCGAAATTTGAACTTTTTTCTCTGAAAATGTACGAAAAGTGTTCATACCCGTTCAACTCGTAAAGTAGTGCCGATACCTAATATTGTGCTTTTATAAACGTTGTAGGAAATCAAGTGTACGAAAGAAATTCTCCCGTACATTTAGATAGGACGAATAGGAGCGGATAGACCGATTAATCTTGATTTCAAGCGTAAGGCTACGCCTTAGTTTTACCAGTGTTTTAATTACCTATAATTCCATCCGAGCTGCGAGTAAAAAAAAACTCGAGAACGGAACGGGATTTGACGCCAAATTATTTTTTAATGAAGCAAATCCTGCATATCGTTGTACTGCGATGTATGTCCCAAGATTCCAGACCGTAAAATCTCCAGACTGTAAAATCTAAATAGTATACCAGTCGAACAGTGCGTGTAAAAACCTTCCTTTATTTTTAATCTTTCTGGAGGAGCAAGCTATCGACGGCATCGTTCTCGACGAAAATGGCTTCCACCCAGATATGAAGAGTAAATTTGTCTATCCCCACACCACTGCCACACCGTAAAAGCAATGTCTGATTTTATGAAGGAAAAGGGAAAACTCCTCAGATTTTGAGAAAGTCTTCTCGAAATAGAAGGCGAATCGCCGCATTTTTCGAGGGCAATTCCTCAAAATCTGAGGAGCTTCCCCTCAAATTGTGGGTGTCTCTCAAAATTTTGAGTTTTTCCTCAAAAACACTGGAAAAACAAAGGTGCTATCCAATGCCTTTTAAAGGCGTTAGTGAAATAGTGCCTTTAGAAAGGTGCTATTGCCTCCCAAAGGTGCTATTTTTGTCCCTAATCGTGCCTTTACAAAGGCATTACTGCAGTAACACCCCACAAAATTCAATAGCACCCCAAAAAGGGTGCTATAGAGCACCTTTGTTTTTCCAGTGAAGTCAGACATTGTTTTTACCTTGCACCCACTACAAAAGCTTCCTACATTTAATATTTTCTGCTCAAATGAGTTTCTAAATAGGCTTTTGCACGTTCAAGAGTGGCGCAACGCAGCTTTGGAGACGATGAGATCCGTCATTTGCGGCATATTAACACATAGAAACGATGCGTCGCACACCTGTCCTTACGAAAGTTACAATTTGTTCAACTCTGTGTTCTGGCAGTATTCCATTCAGGCTGGGGTGCGTTCTAGAGTGACGGGAGGCTGTTTCTGAGCCCAGAAACGCCCTCAGCTGACCAGTTTCACACCAAAATGACGTGCCCTACACCGGCCTGAGAAAAATGTGCATTTTGTTCAACTCTGTGTTCCGTGCACTGATCGGAACATAGGGTTAGGAGAGCTAATAATGTTCAGTTGACCTCACCCTCTAGGTGTTGCGAGGTCGGCATACTCAGAAACTGGTGTAAATGATCTTGCTGGTAACGTTTTACAGAACGCAGGAAAAAGGGTTTGAAAATGTACGGAAATGTTCAAAAGAGATGTTCAAAAGTGTTCGAATCGTGAATTTAATGGTTACATCGTGTTCAGCACGACAACATCATGCGGGACAGATGCTTTATACGAATTTTCAGCTCACTTTTGGGCGCTCCTGTGGCCACTGCCCTAATTTTGTTCAATTTGTACGAATCGAACGATTTGAGGGTGAACGGGTCAAAAAATTCCAAAAGGTTTCGTACAGAATTGTTCCTTATACACCCAAGATCACCTGTGCCTGTGCAAATTTGCACGCTTCTTTCACAAAATGCGCGATTCTTACAGAACAAGGCGTGTACCTCGCCAACCTCGCCCACTAGCGGGCGCCAGCGGGCGGCGGGCCGCGCGGCCCTGCACGCCCACGCTCGCAGACGCCTAGCGCCCACATTACTTGTGTCACAGAAAAATCATTAACACCTTTTGAGTGATTCCATGTCAAAGGTACACTGAAAAAAAAAAGTTGTCTCCGAAATCGACCTTTTTTTTGTCGGCTCTACTATGGTACAAGACTCTACCCTGTAAATGGTAGCTCTCTAGGTGCACCCAGTCTGGAGATATAAAATACTACCATTTTGGTACTATGTAGAAATGAGCTGTAGGTAAAAGTAGGGAAGGAGTCATGGTAGCGACTTTCCACTTGGTATGCAGCTTGTTAGGAGTCAGTAGATGAAAAAATTTTTTTTGAAATTTTTTTTTTTATTATTATTTTCTTTTGTTGATTTTTTGAAGTGTACTTTTGGAAATATCTCAAATGATGTCATAAAATTTTTCGACGCAAAAAATACTGAAAGTAGCTCATATCACCCATGATTTATCCTGAAAGACTCATCACACGTAGCCTTTTAGTTTCAGAGTTATGGGGATCGCGCTTTCCAGCTTTCTCAACGTAAACCCATAGAACCTGTATGGAATGACTAGAAGCTACTTGAGACTGTTGCAGAGTTCTACACTGGGTGAGTATGAACTAATTACACTAAAATTGACTTCCTCTTAATATTAGACACCCTTTTCTGTAATAATATTTTAAATACTAAAGATACAGGGAAGGTTCGAACGAGGTAACGGTAACTGTTTATCTCATTCTTGGTTTACCATCACATTTGGTGTTCTCAGGCTAGTCAGATATTTTAGAATAAACTAAAACTAAAATCTTCTTTGACAGCAAAAATCACATTAATTCAATAGTCCTTAAATTAATAAAATTAATGAATAATTGAACTAA
The DNA here is from genome assembly GCA_029379305.1 of Frankliniella fusca. Taxonomy (NCBI): domain Eukaryota; kingdom Metazoa; phylum Arthropoda; class Insecta; order Thysanoptera; family Thripidae; genus Frankliniella; species Frankliniella fusca. The sequence goes on along the minus strand of JAHWGI010001421.1, from coordinate 44,134 downwards.
TGTGATTTTTGCTGTCAAAGAAGATTTTAGTTTTAATTTATTCTAAAACATCTGACTAGCCTGAGAACACCAAATGTGATGGTAAACCAAGAATGACATAAACAGTTACCGTGACCTTGTTCGAACCTTCCCTGTATCTTTAGTATTTCAAATATTATTACAGAAAAGGCTGTCCAATGTTAAGAGGAAGTCAATTTAAGTGTAATTAGTTCATACTCACCCAGTGTAGAACTCTGCAACAGTCTCAAGTAGCTTCTAGTCATTCCTTACAGGTTCTAAGGGTTTACGTTGAGAAAGCTGGAAAGCGCAATCCCCATAACTCTGAAACTAAAAGGCTACGTGTGATGAGTCTTTCAGGATAAATCATGGGTGATATGAGCTACTTTCAGTATTTTTTGCGTCGAAAAATTTTATGACATCATTTGAGATATTTCCAAAAGTACACTTCAAAAAATCAACAAAAAAAAAAATAATAATAATTTTTTTTTTCAAAAATATTTTTTTTTTCATCTACTGACTCCTAATAAGCTGCATACCAAGTGGAAAGTCGCTACCATGACTCCTTCCCTACTTTTACCTACAGCTCATTTCTACATAGTACCAAAGTGGTAGTATTTTATATCTCCAGACTGGGTGCACCTAGAGAGCTACCATTTACAGGGTAGAGTCTTGTACCATAGTAGAGCCGACAAAAAAAAATGGTCAATTTCGGAGACAACTTTTTTTTTTCAGTGTACCTTTGACATGGAATCACTCTTTTCTGTTCACAATTAAATTTCCTACAACGTTTATAAAAGCACAATATTAGGTATCGGCACTACTTTACGAGTTGAACGGGTATGAACACTTTTCGTACATTTTCAGAGAAAAAAGTTCAAATTTCGAACGCATTTTAAAGATAGAAGATTAGTTTCAAATTTAAAAACTGATACACCGTTGGAAAGCTTGTTCTTTTGCGCATCCAACGAGCTAAGGCCCGTTTCTGTGGCACAAACGGTTCGCTCACAGGACATGTGCAAAGCTTCAAACTCGGAAAACTCAGGTGTTCAACTTCTGTTCCACATAGCGGGATGTGCCCACGGCGGAATTCGGAGGAATTTTGATATGTTATTGTGCGCACTTAGACCTATCCAACGAGCCCACGAAACCTTTGCCTTCATTTTTTTTTGAGGTTCAAAGCTTTATTGACTGGACTAAAATATACCTTCACATCACATCGATATTAACTTGCAATATATTACCTTGATTTTACATTTCTCTGATATTGCTAATAGTACCAATACTCCTAAAGGCTCAAGGCAGTTGACCGGCGACCTCGCCGGCGACCCCCTACGGACTAAGGTGATATGTAGATAGGTGAAGTCAACAGCGCTCATTGGGGGATCCCATCCAGGGTCCACCAATGATAGCGCAGAGCGCAGCGCCCGCTCGGGCGACTCGGGGTCCTTCGGGGTTTTTCCGGGGCCGCTCGGCTCGCGCCTGGGCTCTCCAGAGCCAGCTGCAATGCGGCTGTTCGGCAGAGTTTGGCGCGTTTGAAGTGAGTGGCGCGAAGGATCCCACTCCCCCCACTCCGCCTCGTTGACTTCACCTATCTCTATATCACCTTACTACGGACGGCGGCGCTGCGCAGACGGCAGCAGACGCGGCTACCGTTATGAATGAATTATGATTGGACCTTAGTCACATAATTCGGGCGATCTCTGGCGAGCAGTGAGAACGAGTAGGGGTTTGATAATTTGGATTTAGCTTTATTGCGGCTTAACAGTCAGGTTATCCTAATACCTATCACCTCGACTAGTAGTAAGATTCCCTAACGGCACTCACCGGAGAGATTGATTAAGTCCGGCAAGGCAGCAGCACACGCGTCCTGGGGAGGCTCGTTCCAGCAGAGGTCTATCCCATCTTAAAGCTTGGCACCAACTGAACTTGAGAGCGGGCCCAGGGCTGGCTTGCGCGGGTAGGGACTTTTGATAAGGGCCCCAACGCAGAGTGCGTGGGAGGGCTCACCGGATGAAACCGGGAGAAGTGCGCTGGGCGCAGCCTGACAGGCTGAGCACAACATCCCTTTTCTCTACAAATGAAACGTCCTCGTTTCATAGGTAGCACGTACGGCGTGCACAACATCCCTTTTCTCTACAAATAAAACGTTCACGATTCATAGCAAGCCAGGGCATGCGATAATAATGGCCTAAAGATTTATATTCTAGGGTGAGTTTCGCGGATCTAATGTACGATATAGTCGAGGTGATGTCTAAAACTTGAAGTTTAAAAAAATAAATAAATATTGAGTTTAACAGTCAAAAGAAATTTGTTAACATTAGTGTTTAAAAGGTAATAATGTTAAATTACTTTGAAAAGGGTAGATATTTGCTTACATTAAACTATACACTTGGGAATTGAACACATTTCAAAATAAAGTCCTGATAAACATTTAAGAGGTAAATTAATTTCATGGAAAATTACTGACACAAGAGACATAATGGACAACAAGGTTAAATTGTACACTTAACAGGTAAATTACTTTAAAAACAAACTAATCACGAGAAGATTTACGCTAGAGACAACACAGATAAACTTGCACGTAAAGTAATTTCGAATCAAAGTACTGGCACAAAGATACACACACAAGAGGCAACACGACATGACAAGAACACAGCAGAGGGCAAGACGAGCAGGAACAAAATCAAGTTTTGTTTATTTTCATGAACAATATAATGCCTTTAAATTGACACAGCGGCAGTTTGATTGGCAGACGATAGTTCAAGGCAGGAAGCGTGTAGTTCAGAGGTGTGCTCTTGATCGCACAGTGGGCGCGGGGTGTAAATTTGTAGCGCTGAAGGTGCCCCATGGCAAGTGGTGGGGCTTGGCACCACCCAGGTCCACTTGTGAGTTGCGGGCTGCCGGGCCGTCGCGGCCGTGGTGGGACAGGCCGTGGGACCGTCAGGCTCTCGGCCTGGAGCGGGCCTGTCCAATTGCAAAAAGGCTGCCGTGCCATGCCGTGCCGTCATACGTGAGTCCTCTCGTCCATCGTTTTGGCGTCAGAGACTTTTGACAAGTTAAGGTCGATGACAAGCCCTAGATGAACAAAAGATATGTGGCAAGTTATCCTAACAAAATAATAGAGGAAAAATACAAATCTGTTTAAGAACTAAGTTTGCACTGAACTGCAGACACGGTTCGCACTGGGAGAAAAAACCTTTCTACAACACCAAGTAGATTTGTAAGAATATACAAAATTACCAAAATTCCAGTGACAAGGAAGCAAATTTGAATTTACTTAACTTTGCAGTACTATGATGCTACTGCAGCCGGTGAGAATAGACACGCCCATTTTGAGATCTCCTTGATGGTACAGGTGTTCGCTGCTTTCGATCAGGCGAGGTAGGCGATGTGGAGATGGCGCATAGATGATGCTCCGAAGTCTGGGCGCATGCGCGGGTACCAGGAGTCGCCGTCGAATGTTGATAATGCGATAGGCCAGGACCAGGACCCAGAGCGCGGAGTCTCTCGAGCATGCAGCCGAACGGCTACATCCGGAAGTCGAGATAGCGGAGGCTGGGCGTTTTGATGATGCGATACGCCACCGTAGAAAAGCGTAAAGTGCAGCTCCGAGATTTGTAAGTCGGTGCCATGGCACTGTCAGAGTGGTCATGACAGGTGTTGCTTTTGGGAATTACTCAGAGGTTCGAAAACCAGCAGGTGCGCGTGTACCGCGCTGTAAACTAGAGTGCCAGTTAAAAGAATCACATTTTACCATTAGTCGAGGTATGGCGAAAAACAACGCAATCTAACTTTTCAGACAAGAACAGAGTTAGAATGAGAAGAAATTTGAGCGTTGGAGATTTAATAACAGTAAAGTACATTTTAGATAGGAAGTAGGAATTGTAGAGCAGGAGGGGTAGTACATTAGTAGTGAAAGAAGGGAGTGACACCAGTGACGCGCGGGGCTCCTCGAGACTACGTTCCGGCTTACGCCACGGCAGGGCCGTGAGCTGCACCGCTTGAAACGAGCGAACTCCGGCGCCAGCAGGCATCGAACCCTAACCCGAGAACAGCAACGAAATAATCTAACCAAGGGAGAACAGCCATTTCTTTTGATTTGAAATGGAGCCGGATGCTGAGTGAGTTGTCACAGCACGGGCCATGGCCGTTTGGGGCAGTTAAGGACTAAAGCCTAGGGTAAAAGTACCAAACATGGATCAGGTACCAAACATGGATCATTTCTGTTTGGCGGGTTCTAACGGCTGATTGGGTCGACTGAATTAAAAATTTCAAAGTTCCTCAGGTAGACGACTACATATGCAATGAAATTTGTCTGTGACATTTTATTGTCTGCTCGCTCCTCTGCCCGCTGGAGCTCGCCGAAAAACAGTCTGCACAACAGACCTCGTCAAAGCGCGCAAAAAGACAAGGCAAGATACATGGCTCTACTTATTTCCTATTTGTAAGAAAACTTACCGGAGGAAATACTTGGTACTCGATGAGAAGACACTTTAAGATATGCCTTTTAAGACTCTGATGGTTTTGAGACTTAACCTTAAGTATTTTGAGAATGCGGGTAGGGGTAAAAACATAGAATTCGACCCGTCCTCAAGTAACTTCGTTAGTTTGCGCTTCAAAATCAGTCATTAGAAATCGTTCATGCGTGATGCCACTTTGCACACGGCAAAATATGACCAAAATAAAGGGATTGATGCAAACAAACAGCACAAATTTCCAATAGGAAACTTTTTACAAGCGTTTACATCCTCCATTGCGCCTTACGAGAGGTCCAGGTAGGCAACCTGGCGCACACATCAGATCTCTTTCCACTCTTAGCGCCTTAAGGATCACGTGACTGAGCAAGAAAATACAATAATTTCAAAAGCGAATGTTTTAAGTTTATAGAACAGGTTTCAGGCAACATTTCTACTACGAATCGGAGGGTCTATGTCACGTGGTTAGTTTGGATATATAGAAAAGAATCGAATTTCTCGTTAAAGAAATGCCACTTTCCCAGGCCCTTTATCAGCCCCGAAGATGCAAATGGGCGGGAGCAAGTTTTAATTTCGTGAGCAGAATAGTGAGAGGAACACGTTGGTATGAGAAACTATTTATTTCGTAGACAGACGAGCCTGCAAAACGTATCCAAACAAGCCTAAGTTTTGATCCATGTTTGGGTCAGCGTCCAAACATGGATCACAACCCCTAAAAGGGGGAAGGGGTTGTTTTGGGATAAAACAAAAAAAGTTGCCTTCCCGTAACACTGTTGTGTATCACATATGTGAAGGACAACAGTATAGCTAGGTGATCCATGTTTGGGTACCCCCACCCAAACATGGATCAAAATTGGAGGTCATGGAAATTTCCTATAACTCCGAAAGTATTGGAGCTAGGAACTTTATTCCCTCAGGATATCTTCCCTGGGGGTTCAAACTACACACCGATGAAAAAAAATTATGCTCATCACAACTTTATCGATCCCAAAACTGTGGTTTTCCGAAAAATGATCCATGTTTGGTACTTTTACCCTACCGATCGTCGCCGGGAATCCGAGTGATAATTGGGTCGTTTCTTAAATTTAAAATTTCGGTAAGGTGTGAAACTAGCAGGGGAAGGCTTTGAGAGTGTCACCTGGCCCCTTTCAAGGAGCGAAGAAGGGGGTCTAGGGGTACCTGTCGTCCTGGGACAGGTGCTATCCAAAATTACAGGGAGAGGGTCCGCTGCATAGTGGATGGGAGTGGGGAGAGGGTCCACCACGGAACAAACCTTTCGGTTCGCTAGCACCTCACTGCTTGCAACGAGAGGGTCCGCTGCAGAGGAGGGTTGGGGCAGGGAGGGGGTCCTCCGCCGTACGGGCGATACTCGCCGACATGGCTTGGACGGGCCGCCGGGATGTCGGCCGACGCGTTGCGTTTGAACCAGACCGCCTTGCGGCTGGGCAGGCTGCTGCAGCTGCACCGCGGGGGTGGGCGGGGCGGGGGCCGCGGAGGGAAGGGTCCTCGGCGGGGGCCTGGCCGTGGGCGTCGTCTGGGCCCTACCGGAAAGGGAGCTGCTATCGGGTGCGACAGACCGACAGGCCGCCGATGCAGGGGCCTTTCGGGCGGATGCGGCGGGTGGGACTTCACATTGATTCGTTATCAGCCAAGCTGGATTGAACCATTCATCGCGCTGGTAACCATCATGGCGTTTGCCTGGCTCACCTTCTAGGGTGATTGCATTGACAGAAGTCACGGAGCGTTTCAACCTGTCGAAGGTCTTACCTATTTGTTCTGTGCTGTCCTCTGTAGTAGGTATAGTTGGGGCCAACCTGGCAGGTGATCGGCGGGTGGGGAGGGTTACAGGAGCCGGGGAGGGCACTTGATCTGTGTAGGGAGCGGATTGCTCCGGGTCCTGGGCGTACACGGGGTCGCACGTAGGAACGTACTGAGGGGCGTACAGAGGGACGTACGCCGGGGCAGGGCCGGTGGGCACTCCCGTGCTTAGCCGGGCAGCCAGGGTGTGAGTTCTGCGATGCGCTTCGCGCTCTAAAGCCAGTTTTTCATACGCGCCTATCAACTCAGCAACGGAGGTGCACTGGGAGGGACGAATTGCATAGAACACGAACTCATCCACACCTTTGTGGATCTCGAGCAGGACCTGGGCGAAGTCCGAAATCTTGCACTTTCTACACAAGTGCGTCACCGCTCTGACGTATTGACTGTAGCTTTCCGTCGGCAACTTAACACGCACAGCTAGGGCGTCTCTGTGACGCTGTGTGTCTTCGAACACGGGGAATGCAGCAAATAAAGCAGACCGTGCATATTCATAAATTTGCTGAGGGCCGCGCGCGGGGTTGCCCGGGTTGTGGTGAAGCCATTCTAGCTGCGAGTCAAGTTCTTCCTTAGCAATCCCAGTACAACAAATTTCCACTAAGTAGTACAATTTAGTTTCACAGGAGTGGCCCAGGAAGCAAGCCGCAAACATGTCAAATGTGCGAAGAAATCGTTCGACATTTTCGCTAAGGGCGCCACTAAATTGAGGGTGTTCGGGAGTAAGAGAAATAGTAGCCATTTTTCAGAAGAGAATGAGAGAAGACATTAGTGTCATTTTTCCAAAAACAACATTAGAGGCAAAAAACAAGAAAAAAGAAGCAAAGATAAAATAAGAGTGCTCGAAAATAGTGAACTTGCCTACCCAAGGACAGCAGATGTCATGCTACACTGTGCTGCCGCCAACAAAATTAATGTGCAAAATTAACAAAACCATACACGCTCACACCGGGTCACCAGTTCCGCACCTCCACCACGTTATGAATGAATTATGATTGGACCTTAGTCACATAATTCGGGCGATCTCTGGCGAGCAGTGAGAACGAGTAGGGGTTTGATAATTTGGATTTAGCTTTATTGCGGCTTAACAGTCAGGTTATCCTAATACCTATCACCTCGACTAGTAGTAAGATTCCCTAACGGCACTCACCGGAGAGATTGATTAAGTCCGGCAAGGCAGCAGCACACGCGTCCTGGGGAGGCTCGTTCCAGCAGAGGTCTATCCCATCTTAAAGCTTGGCACCAACTGAACTTGAGAGCGGGCCCAGGGCTGGCTTGCGCGGGTAGGGACTTTTGATAAGGGCCCCAACGCAGAGTGCGTGGGAGGGCTCACCGGATGAAACCGGGAGAAGTGCGCTGGGCGCAGCCTGACAGGCTGAGCACAACACTACGGCGCCAGGTTGCTGGTGATCCAGGGCATGTAGCTCTCGACGCGCGCGTACACGCCCGGGACGCCCTGCGTGGCGCAGTGCTTCAGGCCGTAGGAGACGACGCCGACCTGGACCATGCGCATCTCTCCACGCACCGCGCCCGGGCGGAACAGGGGCCCGCCGCTGTCGCCTTCGCACGAGTCGACGCCGACCTTGCCGCCCGCGCACACCTGCCCGGGGCCCACGTGCAGGCCCAGCGGCTGGAACACGCGCCGGCACGCGGCCTCGGACCACAGCGGCACGGAGGCGTGCATCAGGGAGCGCGAGCCAGGGGCGTAGTAATGTCCTGCAAAGTGGGGGGCACGTAACGTGGTTTGCCTACCTTACAGGGGCGAATCGCACTGTTAACGCTGTGGCTTTGGCGCTATTTTTGAACACCAAAATTTATACCACTTGAAGGCCTAGGTATTTTTTTCACGAATGCCAAATTTAGGCCATATTTCATGGCAAAGTTCGCCCTCTTACAACAAGAATGCGAAATATTGGCATTGAAAAGGGGCGAAAATCTGGCGTTCTTCATAGGGAGGCCAACAGTTAAAGGGTTCGCTGGATGGTCCCCGAGATATAAAATTGGACCTCAAATAGCATAAGTTTTGAACTAGGGCCCACCTACGGTGGGGGGGGGGCACGCCCCCCCCCCACCTCTTAAAAGTGGGGGGCACGTGCCCCCCAAGGCCCCAAGGCCCCATAGGCTCCTACACCGAAAAAAATCTTTACTTGAATCAAGGGTACAGCACTTGAATTAAGCATAATTTATTCTTGGTATAGCCCCAAACATACTATCGTTGTTTTTAGAATAAATTATGCTTAATTTAGGCTTTACTAGATTTAAGTTTACCAGGCTTAAAATAAGGATAGTAATAATGTCGGTGGAAGTATGAATATGTATTTATTCAAGATTAATTTACTTTGAAGTGAAGGCTACTAAATCTTGTAGCAAAAATAAAATTCGGTTGTCATTAAACATAGTAAAGCTTGTATCAGCCTTAACCTTTCTTTGCTATCAGGGATGAAGTCTTGAAGTCGGACAAGGCCCATGTTCAAAAACTCCGGGAGATCTACATTTGCATCTAGATGTAAACAGGACAGGGACAGGGGCAGGATAAGTCAAACCGTCAAGACTCAAGCTTTGAAACTCAGAAGCAAAGCAATCTCGCAAAGTTTCTTGGTGTTTGAATAACCTCAACCTCAAATGTAGATGCAAAGTGTGGCACGTTAATTCTTAAGATGGATTACAGATTATCGTTTTTTTAAAGAGGCTTCAAATCGAAAAGATGGAAATGGCAATGGAAACTTTGTTTGTTTTGGTATAACAAAAAAGGGGATGCAGTACTCAAAAAACTGAACACCAAACGTTTCCCACTGACAAGTTAACAAATTTTCGGCCAAACATTATTCAGTAGGTGTCATATGGACAAAAAAATAGACTAGCAGTGACTTATCTGTTCTTAACTTCGGGTCTAGAATTGTACGCACGGTCAATCTAACTATCACATGAACGCCCCAACGATACTTACTGACAAAAGCCAGCTGGACTCCTTCACTAAAGCCCCACCGGATTAAAAGTTCGACACAGGACGAAATGCTGATATCCAGATCTTCCATTTTAAGTAAATCATCAACATAAATGTCGAAAAAACACGGCGATGAAAGCTGATCAAAGTAGACGATCCGGTGCGGCCTACGCTCTTGTTGATGCCTGCCGCTGGAAGGGGCGGGTGACGGAGCGTGAGGGCGGGGAGGGCGCGTGTTGCTTTGGTAGACGGCAGCGCGCAGCGCGCCAGAGAACTATTAGCGCTAAATTCAAGTATAGAAATGCTTCTTCTTAACTTTCGACAGTTTTGATGTAATACTTGTATACTTCAATTTAGCATACAAGCGTTAAGTATACGCAACACTTAAAACAACAATTAATTTCAAAATTAATTTTAAATTGATTCAATATAAGTTTTAGAATAAGCATAATCATCCTTAAAGGAAGTTATTTTGGAATGCTTGCCGGTTAAGCATAAGTAAAATTAAAATTCAAGCATAGTTTTTTTTCGGTGTACGCCCCTGGCGCGAGCCGACTGCCGCAGCGCGGGCAACGGGAAAAAAAAAAATAGTTGTCAGGACTAATAAATTGGGTCATTTTGGGATAGGCAAGAAATTCTCTGTGGCAGCTAGGAGTTGGCTGCCACAGTCAAGAGTAGTTAGTTGCCATATCTTCTTACAACTAATTGGGTGTTTCGCTGTCAAGGCAGACCGGTTGGCTCCTGCAGCAACAGCTTCGCTGTGGCAACTAACTCTTGACTGTGGCAACTAACTCTCGACTGTGGCAGCCAACGCTTAGCTGCCATCGCGAATTCGGGATTATGTATCCCCAAATTAGTTATTTTTTTTAGTTCTGAGGACTAATTTTTTACTCGTTCTTTACACTCCCCTAAATGAAAAGTCAAAGTGGAGAGAACGAGTATTGTGCTCAAAAATGACTTTGGGGGGGTATCGTACATCTAAGAACTGACAGAATGTAGAGAAAAACCAATGGTATCATGTTAAAGAGCAGAATCCAGTCGCTAGAACGTAAATGAAGTTTTTTTCGACTTACAATGTAAAATTGTGAGAAAATCTAAATGAAAGAAACTGGATTTGAGCATGTTTTGCGAAATTAACCCCCTTTCAACTCTTTATATCTTCAGAACAAGAACGTTCAGAAAGAGCTCAATATAACAAAACTGACAACCGGTTTTCAGTTAACAAAAAAGTTGGATGGTTTTTTATTACTCACAATGTAAAATTTAGAGAAATCTGACTCAAAAGAAACACCCCCGCACGTCAAAGTCGAGGATATGTTCATTTTCCCGGGCTGACAAAATTGAACTGAAATGTTGAGTGCAGGTGCAATTTATTTCATCATATTAAGAAGTAACAATGAACTGATTTTCATTTCGTGTAATTAGGCTAAAACTATGTTTTAATAGGAGATTTCTGCCTTTAAAAGGAGGTTTATACTGAACAGAAAGCTGTACATCGGTTGTCAGTCTATGGTCGGCAAGAGGTACCAGTGTTGTACCAGGAGCTGGTTCGGAACACTTCTTGCGCGATTGTTGAAAGGCGGTAGTGGAGGCTTTCTATAGTCTACCTGAGCTAACACTCTGCGGTCGAGGGACAGACGGTACGACGGCATTCCCTGGCCCGGCCCGACCCGCGCCGAAAGCCATTCCCCGCTTGCGAGCGCCCGGTAGCCTACCTCTTAGGCTACATGGCCGGCCCCCCAGCGGGACATGGGCGGCGCGCGGTTTTCCGCTCCTAACTCGCTTACCTTCGAGTTTAGAATGGTAGTGTAAGCGGGACACTTTTAAGTAAATGACCTGATCTTCCAGTTACCGTAGAATTTTTGTTTGGACGATCCGATGACTTTCCACCGAATTTTTGCGAAAAATTAAAACTTTACTTTTCCAAGACATTTATATGCCTGTGATTGGTAAAGAACGAGTCTGTTCCCTTTGATATCAATTTATTGATGTCTTTCCTTCTTGTTTTTTCCCGTGGGAACGGGACGCGGTGGTATAGTGCTGTGCCAATGCTTCGAAATCGAATCGAATATGCCTGGATTAAATTCGATTCGTTTCCGAATCGGTTATGATTCGGCACGGCATCGAAGGTTCGAAATTTCGAATCAGCTAAGATTCGCCACTGAATCATCATGTTTTTCAACAAAAAGAGGGCGCGAGCGCGTTTTCACTGCTGTCGAAAAAAAAAATACTTACGGCTGAAGGGAGAATGATCGGTCGTGCCCCAGCCGGCGACGATGGCGCTCGCACCCTCGGAAGTGTTCACGTGCACGGTCCACTGCTCCGGCAGGCAGATGGGTTTGACGGCCTCTTATGTGGCAAAGAGAAAAAAAAAATCAATCAAGATTGGTATTGAAAGCAGATGATACCGCAAGAGAAATTGCTATGGGGTGCGCTATGTGCGGGGTTGGGAGGAAAGGCGCGCGCGGGGGGTCCGCCTGCGGCGTGGCGGACCGAAGCAGTCGCTGGCAGGGAGGAGCTGTTTGTGCTGATACTCACTGCGCGCGGGGCGGAGGTGTCATTGTTCCGCGCAGACTGCGCGTCAGGCAGCCATAGCCCCCCCTGGCAGCGCCGCGCTATATTATTGTAAGGGTATGCGATTGGTTTCTGGACTCGAGAGTACAAGCTAGCTGACACCTTAGTGTCTTGTACTGTTCTGAAAGTAAAGGTATAAAGGTATCATCTGCTAAAAACATAGGAAAATTTCTTGAGTTTATTGGGCAGCCGCAGGACGTCAAGCTCTTGCTCTTTGGCGCGCAGCCGCGGCAGTCGCTGCCGGCTCCGCTCCTACCCGGCCCACCCCCAGAGGGAAACAACTCGGAAATTTCTAAACACCTCTTCATTCAAAAAAAAGAAAGAAAAAAAAAAGTTAAAAATTCAATCAAAACTTCAAAAAAAATCTATAAAAATTCACGAAAAGTCACAAAATAAAATTGTAGGAAAACATTGAGAGTTGTATCGAGCGCACAGCCATGCACCCAGCCGTACCCGTGAAGCTGACGGGGCTGGCCAGGCGCAGCAGCGCGACGTCGTTCTGGTGGAGATTGGGCGAGGTGAGGTCCCCGCAGTACTGCGGGTGGCGGATCACGCGCTCCACGCGCACGCTCACGGGGGGTGGCGGCGCGCACGCGAGCCCTTGCCTTGTCCACCTGCACCGGGGCTCATCGCTGCCCTGGTCACCCAACAGCACCTCTACTCTACATAAAAAACAAAAAAAAAACGAGTAGCCAATTAATGCAACATTCTGTAGTATTAAAATTGACTCGTTCTTTACACTGAATGAATGTTTATAATAATGCAAGTATCATGTTTGCTGCAGAATAGTAATTCATTCATTGGAGAAAACAGAGAACATATGAATTGTGAATGGTTGAAGTTTGTTTTCAATATCACTATGTGTTACATTTTGTTATATACTGGAAAGAACTGGGTTAACATTTGAATTAATGGACATGTCAAAGTTATTTCCAGAAATGAAAACCTATAGATATTTCTGAAATTTCTGAGAAAACATTGCTTTTCAAGATCACTTTTTGGAAATGATGCCTGATTTTTAAAAAAGTTTGAAGCTCTTTTTATTGTTTTATATTTGATTTTTAATGATTTCGGTATGCTCTTAAAACACGTTACGTTACGTCCTGAAAGGAAAATGGGTAGGAGGTTCATGGTTATTTTCAAATTACGTTACGTTACATCCTGAAAGGAAAAGGGCTGGAAGTTCATGGTTATTTTCACGTTAAGTTACGTTACATCCTGAACGGAAAAGGGTTGGAAGTACATGGTTATTTTCAAGTTCGTTACCTATGTTACATCCTGGGGGAAAATAAAATTGGACAATGAGCAAGCAGCTTCAAACTAGCTTGGAAACTAGGAAAGATATACATTTAAGATTAGTGCAAAGCAAAGTTGAAAGGAAAATGCAAAAGCACAACTTCTCTTGTCACCTAGGGAAAAAACAATTGAATTTGCCGCTGGGGGGCGTCAAGGAGTCAAGGCTAGTTCACGGAGGACCTGCTAGATCGCGCCAGAACCCGCGAAAGCTACGGACTTAGAAAAATTCAGACATAATTTCTAATAAGTGATCTTTGAAAGAAACGCGATACACTTAATTTCATGAGTAAAACGAAGAAATCCATAGGGCAATTGTCATTTCTGTGCAAAGCACTTTCTCAATAAATGACGGTGTGGACGGAAATACATTCGGGAATTCCGCGATCGCGGACTTATAAGAAAAACCTATATCCAAGTTAATTCTTCATGACAATAGCTAGAGAGAAAAGGGTATGTACTATGGATATTTGCAAATGTCTTAACGCCTGTTGTGAAAAAGGTCTAGTAAGAATCTGCGAGTGTGTTAAGAGTTCTCAAAATATTACTATTAGACTTAATATTCCTTGCAGCCCTTAATACTAGCAGACGAAGTTTCGAATGGTAGTATTGTCATACGCGTACGTGCTTCGTGTTACGAGATGAAGATTCGTTGTGTGGCACGGCTCTATCGACTTAGAGCGAAAACAGGCAAATTTTGCGAAGAGTTCTCAAAAAAGTAGTGTCAAAACTTGAAAAAAGGTCCATTATTGGTCACGCCTACAGCATTCCCAGTTTCAAATGGTATAAATTTCATGAGTTTACGTATTCTGTATTGCGAGAATGACTACCGTCACGCGTGACATCGCACTGAGATCAATTCTCGTTCTTCTACCACCAAGTAGGAGGTGGTGGTGGTAAAGAACGAGTAAAAAATGAATTTGCCATGTAAAGTTTAGTCTGTACGGATACTGACGGGTCCCTGTCTTTGCCGACGCAGTGCGCCGCGGTCAGCACGTATCGGTGGTTGATAAGCGAGCCTCCGCATTGATAGGAAAGTAGCCCACCATCTCCTGGTAATAATAATAAAAAAAAAAAGTGACATCAGTCGCGCCGCGATAAGCTCGTCCAACCAAGTTTGCAACTGCACTACAAACCCAAAAGTCAACTGACTTAGTACACTGATCCTAATGTGTACTTCAGAGCACGCTTTAGGAAATGCATGCTTTCCATGGTGTATGCACTTGGAAGTGCATACCTGTCGTGGTATGCAGTTGAAAGTTTGTACTTACCATAGCGTTATGCCATATAACAGGCATGCACTTCCACTTGCATACCATGGCAGGCATGCACTTCCTCGTGCATACCGTGGCAGGCATGCATTTCCTAAAGCGTGCTTTGAAGTACACATCATTAGTATCAGTGTACTAAGTTGACTGTTGGTTTTGCAGTGTGTTCAACACTTGTAAGTGTGCAACTCTCTGATTATCACGTGGAAATGTTGAACTCGACACTTGTGAGATTGCCGAGGGAGAAACGACTTGAGGTTTTTTGCAAGCTCAAAATAATTTTTAACTCGATTTTGAAGCATTGTATTACGAAGTAATTCTTCGTAAGCTTAGGAACTATTTCTTTGCGATACAAACAAAAAATTTGTAAGGATTTCAGTAGTGCAAAGAATTTCTTTAAAACTCCAACAAATTCTTCGTAATTCATATATCTAAGATTCTTCGCAACACTGCAAAGAATTTATATAGTTTGCAAGCATTACACAGTGTAAACACTTTGCAAGTGTTTAACTATCGATTGGAAAAATTGCAAGTGTTACAACTGTGGGTTGAACACTTGCACATGTTGAACTGGGAATTGCAGCACACTTACAGGTGGTGTTTGGCAGTCGCACTTGTTGGTTTTACAGAGTACGCCGTACTCACCCTCAAGACTGTAGCCCAGGCGCACCACCCAGGGCATAGATACGATGAGCGACGCACTGCCGCCATAAACCAGCTGTATGGAGAGATAACGGTGAGTGCCCGGAGCGCTACTTTAAGGAATATTGGACCGATTTTCTCCGCAACGGGTGCACCTATCGTAAAAAAAACAAAAAACGACATCGTTCGAAAGAGGAGGTTTCAATGTGTGCCTGTATAAATTTCCGTGACGATCGGTCACCGCGAAGTCCTCAAACGTCCCGCCTCTAGCGCGCCACCAGCCACCCGGCTGCCTGGAGCCGGATGGCTGGTGCACCCGTTGCGGAGAAAATCGGTCCAATATTCCTTAAAGTAGCGCTCCGGGCACTCACCTGAATCACTTCATAGTACGTGCCGCAGCCAGGAGGGTTGATGAGCGCCTCGCCCTCCGCCTGCGGGGGCTGGGACTCCAGGGGAGAGGGCTGCACTGATGAGACCTTGCGGAGGAAAAGTTTGCAACTAAAGCGTGGTTGTATACGCCTTTCTTGAAGCGTACGAGCCCGTGAGCGCCCTTATTCAAGCGTACAAGAGCTCGTGCGCGCCCTGCGCTCCTTTTCTTCTATCTAAATGCATGGGGGGAATTGCCTTGGAGCGAAGTTGTATGCTTCAAGAAGGGGTTCAGGTGTGGTACGCTTGAAAAAGGCGTACAACTGCGCTTTAGTTTTACCAGTGTACTTTACTAGATAGCTTGAAAGTGGCGAAGTATTTTGGCTGATTCCGCAATTGCGAAGCACAGCACTCGTACGCAACCCACACACAACTTACGAAGTATTAAGTTTGAAAGGCGGAAAAAGTTTGCAGGCCTGCAAACCGTTGCAAACTATTTTGTTTGTAACATGATATTATGAAAGTTTGTTTCTCGGGAAAACGAGCCTTTTTCTGAATGCATGTCTTTGGCAGCCGCAGCTAAACACTGTATCATGCATTCAAACGCTCGTTTCTCAAGAATCCAACGTCTCACAGACATTTTAATAAAAACCAAATCGAAATATTGTAGGGTTGTAAACGCAGTTTTAGACCCGACTTAGATGTTTAATCAACACTTTCTATCGCTACGGGCCACAAACCGGCGGCGGTATTTTGACAGACCTCTGGACTCGGAGTGACCGGGTGAGCGGTGTCGCCGCCGTCCTGGAGCTCGCCGTCGAGGAGGGCGGGGCTGCGAGGGACGCCCGGAGTCTTGCCGCCGGAGTCCTCCGGGTGTCCGCGACAGACGTCGACGTCGGTTTGGAACTCGTATCCGGCAAGGTTTCCGGGGCCAAAGCTGAACAACCCGCGCGCTCCGGCGTCGCTGCCGCCCTCCTCCTCGGGTAAGTCATCATTGTCGAGTTCTTTAGTGAAAGAAACAAAGAAAAAGAATACTCTTACCTAGACAAAATTCCGACCAGTACACCAAACTTCGAGAGTTGTTTTGTCGTTTTGTCCTGAAGCCCCCCAAAATCACACCGTGCCGATCGGCTCAAATCGTATTTAAAATTCAAAATTTTGAAGATGTGCCCACAAAGTGTTTTTTTCCCTCTCACATCCGAACGGTAAGTCCTAAAAAGCTTGGTGACACGTCAAAATGTTAGTTCAACGTTCAACTGTAGACTACAAAATGCAATAATACTTTGGACCCTTTTGAGTATTTGAACATGTCCAAACAGGCACCAAAAGTCTTTTTTAGACTTTTAAAAAAACTTTTGTTTTCTGTAAAGTCTATTTGCTCCGAAACGTACTCCCAGGCGCGCTGTCTGCGGACACGACGAGCGCGGCCAGCACGGCCGACGCCAGCACCAGGACCGCCGCCGTAGGGGAAGTCCTCGGTGGCATGGTGGCGCGGAGCTGCGGCGCAGCCGTCCTTGTCGCACTGATGGGGCACAGCCATAAGCAGAGAGAGAGAGAGAAAGAGAGACAGAGAGAGAGAGAGAGAGAGAGACAGAGAGAGAGAGAGAGAGAGAGACAGAGAGAGAGAAGGAGAGACGCGCGGTAAAATTGTCGTCCGGGTTTTCAAGGTACCTCTCCCAGTTTTCAAGACATTTTGGAAAAACCAAGATAGTCCCCCTCTGGTGTCTTGAAAGTCGCTCCGACTTCCAAGACGTTCAGCTTGGAATTCAAGACGGCACCTTGGAAATCAGGAAGGCCAGCTGATCCGTCCTGGTTTCACACGCATTGTCTTGAAAACCAAGACGTCTTCCAAGAAAGAGTCTTGTAAACGTCGGAAACAAGAGACTTTCTTGCTTTTCCTAGTCCGACGGTGGTAGAGGCGCGCGCGAGGCGGCGGGTAGGCAGCCGCATCGCACACCTGCTGAGGGTGTTGTCTACCACCTACTGCGCAGGCTGAGCTGAGCACGGCAAAAGTAGCCCCTGGGATTCCCAGGAGCTTTTTGGAATTTCCAGGCGCGCCAGTCATTTTCCAGGAGCACCCTGGGTTTCGCATATATTTCCCAGGAGCAGACTGGGTTTGCGGACCCTTTCTCAGGAGCACCCTGGGAATTTTGTGCCGAGCGTCTCTTTTCCAGGCCACGCCTGGAAAATAATTTCCCTTTCCAGAGATGTCCCTGGGAAAACGTGCAAAACGGCAAACCCCGAAGCTCCGACGGTACTCGACGTCCTTGACGTCATCCAGGTAGTGGTGTGCGAATAGTTCGAAACCAAATCGAATCGAATCAAGGTAGGTTCGATTCGATTCGAATACGAATTAAATTTCTAAAATCTCGAATTCGAATTAATACCGCTACAATACAGCATTTTTCGGGAAAATACGTCACTTTTTCACTAATTTAATCAGAATTTGATTCGAATCCGAACCGAATCGAATCAGCACAAATTCGATTCGATTCGATTCGGGGAATAAAATTAAAAATTCGATTCGATTCGATTCGGCCTGAAAAAAGGTGATTCGCACACCTCTACATCCAGGGTGGACCTCGATGGGTTTCATCATGACCACCAATCCGGCACGTGATTTCCTAATGTCGGGGACCTGCTGAGGTCGGCCTCGAAAACCGTTTTGCGCTGCGGGCTTCGGTTCGCGAGATACGAGGACATACCATGACATACCGGGAGCTCCGCGCCAAGGATACGTTCACAATTAGGAGGCCAAAGTGACCCTGGTGCCTTTCTCGTTGGGTGTCCGGGACTTCTGACTCCAGAATTAGGTTCCACAGGTTGTGGTGCTTCTGTAGACACCTCTCACACCCTTCTGTCACCTGACATTGGGACAACCAACGAGAAAGGCGCCAGGGTCACTTTGGCGTCCCAAATGTGAACGTATCCTTGGCGCGGAGTTCCCGGTACGTCGTGGTATGTCCTCGTATCTCGCGAACCGAAGCCCGCAGCGCAAAACGGTTTTCGAGGCCGACCTCAGCAGGTCCCCGACATTAGGAAATCACGTGCCGGATTGGTGGTCATGATGAAACCCATTGAGGTCCACCCTGGATGACGTCAAGGACGTCGAGTACCGTCGGAGCTTCGGGGTTTGCCGTTTTGCACGTTTTCCCAGGAACAACTCTGGAAAGGGAAATTATTTTCCAGGCGCGGCCTGGAAAAGAGACGCTCGGCACAAAATTCCCAGGGTGCTCCTGAGAAAGGGTCCGCAAACCCAGTCTGCTCCTGGGAAAAATATATGCGAAACCCAGGGTGCTCCTGGAAAATGACTGGCGCACCTGGAAATTCCAAAAAGCTCCTGGGAATCCCAGGGGTTACTTTTGCCGTGCTCAGCACAGCCTGCGCAGTAGGTGGTAGACAACACCCTCAGCAGGTGTGCGATGCGGCTGCCTACCCGCCGCCTCGCGCGCGCCTCTACCACCGTCGGACTAGGAAAAGCAAGAAAGTCTCTTGTTTCCGACGTTTACAAGACTCTCTCTTGGAAGACGTCTTGGTTTTCAAGACAATGCGTGTGAAACCAGGACGGATCAGCTGGCTTTCCTGATTTCCAAGGTGCCGTCTTGAATTCCAAGCTGAACGTCTTGGAAGTCGGAGCGACTTTCAAGACACCAGAGGGGGACTATCTTGGTTTTTCCAAAATGTCTTGAAAACTGGGAGAGGTACCTTGAAAACCAGGACGACAATTTTACCGTGCGGACTGACTGACACTCTTCTAGCTCCGGCACGATCCGGCCTGCAGGGCGAGGCGTCACTCACTGACATCCGCGAGGCTGCAGACTGACCCCGCACAGCGGTTAGTAGAGGCCCCCCCCTCTCTCTCTCTCTCTCTCTCTCTCTCTCTCTCTCTCTCTCTCTCTCTCTCTCTCTCTCTCTCTCTCTCTCTCTCGCTCCTTATGCGGCCTCGCCCCAGAAGAGTGACTAGGACAGAGAGACGAAACCGCCGCCTTGCGGAATCAGCCGGCTGGGGTCGGGTCGGACCGAGTACACTAGCCATCATCATTTTATCAGCAAATCTTCACAACAAAAGAAAAAAGAAAGAAAAAAAGAAAAAGATAAAGAAAAGGAAAAATGGAAACAGAGAGGGGTGATACAACCGAGGGGTATATAAGTCGGCTGAGCCGGCCACAGAGGAATATATTACAAAGTAATATTCGTAATACAGGGTAATACGAATATTATGAGTAATATAATAATTATCAACATATTACAAGTATTGTAAGGTAATATAAGGTATTACAAGTATTATAAGGTATTACTGGTATTACCACATAATGTAAGTAACACTAGGTAATACATATAATATACAACGAAATATAAATAATATAGAGTTATACAAAGTAATACAGAGTAATATAAAGAAATACATGAGTTTCTTTTTTTAAAAAAATCTGTCAATTAGAGTCTTTCTGGTGCAAAATAAAATCCGCGGACGGCTGGCTCAGTTCAGGGATATGTGAAGCAATCGCAAACTCACCTTCAACAAAGCACCCCAAAAAAAAAGGACAAAAGTAATTAAAAAGCACAACTTGGTATAATACAGATTGCCAAAGCAAAAACATAATGGCGAAATCTTAAAATTGTGAACTAACCCTGAAGTAAACTTTGGATGTTTACGACTAGGAAATACCTAAAATCATTTTAATTACCCAGCAAACTCTCATCTTTTTTGAATTTTGTTTAAAAAAGGAAGTGTCGGAATACAGGCACATACATCTCACCCCAACGTTTGTTAAATTTCACAAGGGTTTTGTACAAATCAAAATCGGCACACAACAACAGAACAGAACAGTTTTCTGCACCGTACGAGCGTGCTGGGATCATGTCAAAGATTATGAGAAAAAGTATTATTTCTATAAAAGCAAGGACCCATAACCCGATCCCGATCTGATTACCACCGAGATCAACACACTGTACACTAGGCAGCAGCATGAGCGAGCTCAGGTTGACATTTTGGAAATCCTCAGTGGGGGGAACTATGCAAAATATCCAAAGCTACTCCCTTGCAAGGTGCTGCTTGTTGACATACATCTTTTCTTTCCCCTGTATAATTGGCTTCACCCCAAGCACTGAACTTTGTCCCTGCCATGGGCAAGCTGAATCATTGTCTACTTAAGCAACTAATTTAAAAAAAAAAAATCTTTGTTTAGTTTAAGTTTTCTGACTTGCTACAAAATAGCTTATTGTTTAATATTTGGGCGACGCAAGTCAGACCTGCGAGTCTATGTTTGAATAGATCCTATTGAGAAGTGACTTGCGTCAAAATATTTTGTTGATTTCTGAAGTTGCTATTTGCTCTATTAACATTTTGGCACGAGATGACTATGCGGTATGGAATGGGGAATATCTTACTTCTAACAACTCAGATAGTGACGTAAGCTAGACTTACATCACTTCTAATTAATACTACAGAAATCTCCTTCAGAGAAAGAATAGACCACTTCAGCCTTTCATTCCAAATTTAAAATGATTTAAAAGAAAAATTTTAAGAATAAAACTTGTATACTCATATTATAAATAAACGATTTTACTTGTAATGCATGTACTACATGTAATACAAGTAATACAAGTAATACAAGTAATACAAGGTAATACACGGTAATACTAGGTAATATGTGGATTACAAAGTAATACCAAGTAATACAATGTAATACAGAGCCCGACAACAGGGGAATACACGAGTTATTTACCCCTTGGATACAACATGCTTCTCTTACAATTATTAATAAATGAATGAATGATTGGCGATGATAGGATAGTATGTTGTGATGAGGTCGGTCTAACACGACCGCCCAAAATGTCTCAGTCCAGATTGAAGTTGGAAGCAGATGATTCTTTTTGTTGCTCATTCGTTTTACTTTATCGTCGCTGTGGATATATTCAATTTCGTGACATGCAAAATGTTTCAGCTGGGGACTTGCTGGGATGTTGAAACAAATTCAAGCAGTGAGGGAAGTTTTCATACTTCTAATGAAAAAATATATATATAAAAAAAAAAAAACGGCCGCATTATCGGCACGGCACTTACAAATAGCGTTTACTCACTATTTGCAAGGCATCGTGCGAATAAACCACAAAATGTTATTCGCACGGCAGACGCGACGCCGTGCGGATAACTGTCGTCTACAATTCACCCGACACCGTGTCCACGGCCTTCCTTTCGATATTCGCCCGGTCGATTGAAATATACCGTGCTAATAACTATTATTAGCAGATGATACGAAGGTATCAGCCTGCTTGTACTGTCATACAGCGAGCAGTATGCAGAGAGCAGCGCAGCGAGCAGAGAGCAGCTAGTGTGGCATTATATTATATACAGGGGGGAAAATGTCGCGTCGCGCGCGCCGCGCGCCGCGCGCCGGCGGCCGGCGGCGCGCGCCCATCACTACTCCACGCCACCTCTCGGGACGCTGTGCTGCCGGGCGGCCGGGCCGGTGCCCCCTCCCGCCCCGCGCCCCGCGCCTCCCCCCTCCTAGCCCAGCGCGACAGCGCTCCGCTTCCCTGCAGCCTGCGACGCGTAGGGACATCTACCATACGTATCATCTGCTTTCAAGTTCCGGCGCTCCGGAACTTTTTGGTCACGGTCGCGTGGTCTGTTTTTTTTTTTAATCAGTCCGTCGTCGTGCGGTTAAACAGTAGTCACTATTCACACGCTGTCGTACACTGAGCGGAGCGGATACCACAATCGCCACACTATGCCTACTATGCCCGCGCAGCCGTGCCGGGAACTTCATAAATATAGCTCCGTCAAGTTCTATTGCTATATCTCTATTGCTATACCTATTGCCGTATCGCAGTATTGCAGTCTCACTGTCGGGACCCCGCTGCGAGGCTGCGACTGGACGGGATGAGAAACTTCGCGATTGTTTGGTCTTGGAGTTTGTAGTGACAATAAATGTTAAATATTTAGTTATTTTGAAGATAATTGATTCTTAGTTGAAGGTTAAAATAAACGGAAAAATAATCAATGGAAATGTGTTTGTTTTTTTTACATGATTCTTTGTTTGAGGTTAGAATAAAAGGAAAATTAATCAATGGAAGTGCTTTGAATTTGTTTTTGAGCTTGTTGTAGAACCCGCGATTTTGGACTATTCCTGAACATTTTCCGCGCTATTTGGGTATGTGGGCTTCAAACGGCCGCGCGGTTTTGGGGCTACACGAGCGTCCTCTAGCGGCGGTCTCCTCCTCGTCGGTTCTGGCAACTCTGTTTGTGTATCATCGAGCCAGTGTGATACTGGCTACTGGGAGGACCGGCCGGGAGGACTGAGCGGGGAGCGGGCCCATGCGGCACGAGTTTGGCGCTTTTTATCATGGTCAGCAAGCATCGCTTAGGACTAGCAAAAGGCGAGACCTTATAAGGTTTCGGCTACAATAAACTATGCTATTGGTTAGAAATTATTTATAGAAGAGGGTGTCTGTGTCTGTAGATTTAATTCACTATACTTTTTTGCGTTCTTCCAATATAATAATGTAAGTGTAGAAAAAAAGTGCAGCGTATTTCGCCTTTGTGTTTATTCCTTTCTTTATTGTTCAGAACAAGCCCAAATTCATGTTCTCATTAAAATTGAGAAAAAAGTGGTGGGATAGTCATCTAAATGAGGGAAAGAGGTACTTAAAAGGAGGCTGGGCAGATCCAGTTCTCCGTGCCTTTGAGAATAAAAAAGCAGCTGACTGTCACTGCTCCCCAAGGATCCTCAGTAACAGGGTGACCCGAAGGTTAAGCTCTAATGCCTTTACGGGAGTGATGGGCTGCATCTCCCCAAAGTGCAAGAGGACCTTTGAGGTGATATTGAAAGACCACCCTTGCCCTGGAGATGAAGTGGTTCGCCTTAAAGTTTATGGTAAGCAAGGGTAAGAATGGCTATTGGACTGATACCGAAAGAAATGTAATGTGTGGTATGGTTGTGCCATTTATATTGCCATATTGTGGCCCTGCAGTATGGACTTCCATCTCCTGTATTGTTAATGTAATGTGTTTTAATATTGCTGTATCGCAGTAGAATCATTACTGTATTGCAATATTGCCATTGCAATATTGCAATTTTTCCTGGCATTGTGGCTAACGTAAATGTAACTTGTAATACTGCTGAACAGTAATATTGCATTATTGCAATATGCAGCAATATTGCAATATTGCAATACTGCAATATTGCAATACTGCAATAATGCAATATTGCAATACTGCAATAATGCAATATTGCAATAATGCAATATTGCAATATAGCAGTATTGCAGTTTCTATTGCACATTTTGGTAATGTTATTTGTGTTGTCCAATTAGAGTTATTGCAATATTTGTGGAGTTTATAAATACTCTACCATTAAAAGAATTTTGTGTGTTTATTGCAAAGGTTTTTGTTAGGGTCATACTCTGTCAAACCACCACAAGGTCTAAAATGATGGTTTTTGTTTTTAGTTGGGAATGCTCTCATTTCATTTTGTTCCACCCCAAGGTCTCAAATGTCAAAGGAAATTTTTAAAACAATTTTGGTTTAGTAGATATAGTAACTTTAAATTTGATGTTAGACAAGTTTAAAGAAATATACATGTTTCAGTTTTTATAAACTAAAATGAAAACCACACATTGCTCGAATCAGGTGCTTTAGACTCAGTTTTTGATGCTCCTTAAAATGAGCTTTGTTAGGTTTGTAGCATAAAATTTTTTTCAGCATCTTATTGATAAAGTTACGGAAAAATTACATAAAAATAAGATAAGCAAAAGTTCCTGGTCATGTCGATTTCAGAAGCTTTTGTTGAGACAAATGGCTTAGACAAATTTTCATGCTTGGCGTGGAGGTCTTAGTGGAGGTCTTAGTCTCTTCGCTTTTCGCTTTATATCCCAAGCCTCTGTAAATTTACTGTAATGAGACACAATGAGCTCTACTTAGTGAGCATCTCATTAAAATCACTAAAATAATAAATCCCTGTGTAAATGAACTCAAAATGCATTTGGTAACACCTGGTTCAGCTGTTAAACTTGTTTAATTCTTTCAATATTTTTTGTTTAAGTTTTGTATTTTGTTTGCAGGAGTAGGTGAATCAAACCACAGCAGGAATGCACCATTCCGTGCTCAGGTACGGGGAAAGTGGAAAAGAGAACAACTAGCCAATGATGTAGAAAACTCAAGAGCCAAAGTGTTGAAGAGAAAACTATTGTCCAAGAAAGCTTCTGACCCCAAGGGGAAATGTGACTTGGGCTTCGGCAACTTCACAAATGTACCAACATCAGGGACGTTGAGAAACCTAGCCTATGAAAGTCGCAAGTCGAAAAGGCTAGATGACAATCCGTGGATTAACTTGTCAAAGAATGCAGCTGCTATCAATGAGAAATATGGGGAAGGTTCTGTTTTCATATTATCGGAAGTGCCATTGAAAGTTGCATGGGCAACTAAAAACCAGCTGCTACATATTGCAGAAGAAGCAGCTTTCCAGAAAATCCTTGGTGTGTACCTGGACAGCACAGGTAAGATGTTTGGTCACAATTGTTTTTTTTTTTTACAATGTCCTTAAATTTTTGTGCTGCACTGACTTTTAATTATCTTTCCCTTGTAGGCAGTGAAGCTAGGCCTGCCTCATTTGATGTGGACAAGAAAGGCATCTTGACATACAACCTCTCTCTGAAAAGAGATGATAAGGGGAATCCCCCTATTCCAGTATCTACATGCTTAACAAACGACCAGCATGAGTATGAAGTGTCTCACTGGCTGTCCCGATTAAGAAACCAATTTGAAGTGGTCACGAAATGTAAGAAATTACCATTTAAGTACATTGTCATAGATTTGAGCCGGGCTTTGTTGAACGCCTGCGTCTTGATTCTAAATGGCATGGCATCTTTGACAACGTAATTAAATGCATGTTTGGAAGTCAAAAAGACCCAGAAGATTCACTTTGTTATAATATGTTGGTGCTACACACATCTGATTGGCACCACCAAATCAAAAATATCAAAATTGGTCCCTCGATCAACATACCCCTTTTCTCCTGCAAGAGCTTTTGCAAAAAACCTCATTGCTTGCTTAGCTAGAACGGTTGACATTCAGGAGGCTTTGGATATTTTTAAATTGGCTGTCATTATCTGTACAGCCAAACATTTCACTGATTTTGTACAGAACAGTATTGCGGCCATAGCTATAAGGTATTGGTATTCAGTGTTCTAAATTTCCCACACCAATATGTTTTATTTTTAATTTTTTTTCATTAAGAGAATCTATTGAAGCTACTCCTTATTTTGCTGGAAAAACTTTGTATGTAGTATGTGTGTATTATCATAGGAGTCTTATTGATGCTACTTGTTGCAGGTTGGGTGCTGATCCAAACTGTCTTGATGAAGAATTTGAAGAGGCTTTGGATGAGAATCATGACAGTTGTGAAAGTAGTGTTGAAGAAGGAACAGAGTCTTCAAGTATTTCCTCACTCAATGAAAAATATAGTGATTCTCCATTTTTCAAAATGTTCAAACAAGTTTATGATGATGCAGTAAAGGAAGTGGAAGAAGATGATAAACATCACGAAGGAGAGGTAGTAAACCCTTATAATGTTCCAAAATTTATGGCATACCTCCTCCAGTATATTCTTCCGTTTTACCCGTTGTGGTCGCGGTATGTGCAAGCCATCATTTTGCCGGGGAAGGAAAACCCTCTATCCAACTCTCCCTCCGAACTAATGCACAAACTTGACAAGGAGGAAAGTTTGGGGAAGAAGACATTTCAGGAGGTCACAGAAGTGATGGTCAAACTCATTGAAGGCGCCGAAGAGAGGCTGCTTGAGGTGAAATATCCTACTGACTTCACCAGATACAACAAGAGAAAAAATAAGACAGTTGAAGAAGGCACCAATGTTCCTGAGGTGGAAAAATGGAAGAGGAATAGAAGGAGGAAGAGAGTAAAGGAGGGCCTTTATTCAAAGATATGCACTGTATCTTATGCCCAAAAACTTGTTGGAAAGTCCATGAGAGCTGCGGCAAGGATGAAGCCGAGGGAAAACAAGCCTGCTCGAAAAAGAAGAAGCAAGAAATGTACATCGAATGTATGTATAATGAAGTATTTCTGCTACCTGTAGTGATCATCTCGTCTAATTGCATTTTCAGTTTTTGTTGGCTGCCAACTATTTTTATTTCTTTGCTTTTTAGACATTTGTTGTAGAATCAATGCTCATCCATAAAGATGTACCAATCGACTTTGATGAGCTAAGTGTTGGAGAATTTGTTGGATCTACAAACAAAGATGATATTTTAGTGGTGTTAGACAACAAAAGTGTTGGAGTGGGTGCAGCAGACATCAATAAGGTGAGTTTTAAATAATAATTAATGTCATTGAAATTGGTTTTGACGAAGGGAACCCGTCACTCATTTACTGGGCTCTCCTACTTGCTACTGTTTGCATAATTCTAATATAACCACTTAAAATGAAAAGTAATTTGTTTCCTTTTTGTGCAAATTTAATTATTAAAAGACCATCAAATGCGTTGAACAGCTTACTTGCTGGCCATTGAATTCTGCTTTTGATTTTCTTTATAGGTGATTGATAGCAATGATTCTGAAAGTTCTGCGCAGGCTCGCTGTGCGGTCATTAGGTTTGTGTCACTTCCGTACCATGTTAATGCCCAAGATATTTTCCTTCCTCCTAATTTATGTTGCTTGTTTTCTTTAAAGGATTCCAGAGGAGTCTGCTGATGGACAACCACTTGTGTCAGAAACATTAGATCAGGTAGAACACAGGAGCAATGTATAATTTTCACACCATTGTCATCAACAGTATCTCATCCAATTGCATTTTTTTCTCAGGTCTTCAGCATCACTGCAGGAGGATTCACATGGAACTCTGTTGATGGTCGAATTTTCCTTGCTCGAACTGGAGAGCACTCCTACATTTATCAAACTTTAGATGACCTTATTAATAGTTTTGGCACTACAATTGTGTCTCCGTTGCAATCCAGTGAGATTATCAGCAATGCTGAGACCATACCAGCCATGGATCATTTGGAAAAGTAAGGATGCCTCTACTTTGATCGAGCTTCACCTGAACAGTACCTCTTACTTTACTTCCACAAAATTAATTTTCTTTCAATTTGGACTTGTATGAAATACTAACACTTCTCCTTATGTTAAAACTAAAGCAACTTGTAAGTTGTAAGTTAATTATAGAAATCTTGTTTCACTTATCTTCTACAGTGGAGTTGTTAGTGATATGGTGCAGGTGTCTTCTGTCTGCAATGGTCCTTCCACAAATGCTGACCAGAACCTTCTCCCAAAAGTGTTTGCTGGGGTTGTCACGTCTCAACCAGATGGTCTGACTGAGCAGTCAGGTGATGTGGAAAGGTACATAAGTAATATTCTTTCTGGTGTTAGAGTAACCACAGCTCGTTGAATGTAACTTTATAAGAATGTTATTCTGTTTCCTTTTTTTCCAAATTCTTTTCAGTGGACTTGTTAGTGATGCGGAGCAGGTGACTTCTGTCTGTAATGGTCCTTCCACAAATGCTGACCCAAACCTTCTCCCAGAAGTGTTTGCTGGGGTTTTAACGTCTCAACCAGATGGTCTGACTGGCCAGTCAGGTGATGTGGAAAGGTTCATAAGAAATATTCTTTCTGGTGTTAGAATAACCACAGCTTCTTAAATGTAACTTTATAGGAATCTTATTCTGTTTCCTTTTTTTTCATATTCTTTTCCAGTGAAGTTGTTAGTGATATGGTGCAGGTGACTTCTGTCTGTAATGGTCCTTCCACAAATGCTGACCCAAACCTTCTCCCAGAAGTGTTTGCTGGGGTTTTAACGTCTCAACCAGATGGTCTGACTGGCCAGTCAGGTGATGTGGAAAGGTTCATAAGAAATATTCTTTCTGGTGTTAGAATAACCACAGCTTCTTAAATGTAACTTTATAGGAATCTTATTCTGTTTCCTTTTTTTTCATATTCTTTTCCAGTGAAGTTGTTAGTGATATGGTGCAGGTGACTTCTGTCTGTAATGGTCCTTCCACAAATGCTGACCAGAACCTTCTCCCAAAAGTGTTTGCTGGGGTTTTCACGTCTCAACCAGATGGTCTGACTGAGCAGTCAGGTGATGTGGAAAGGTACATAAGAAATAGTCTTTGTGGTTGTGGAATTAACACAACTCATTAAAAGTAACTTCCTGGGAAACCTTTTTTTTTTTCATATTCTTTTATAGTGGGTTCCTTAGTGATGCGGTGCAGGTGTCTTCTGTTTGTTATGGTCCTTTCACAAATGGTGACCAGAACCTTCTCCCAAAAGTGTCTGCCGGGGATTTTACTATTCCTCAACCATCAGAGGTAAAGTAAACTGTTACTAGGAAACTGTCTTTGCATGAAGTGCCTGTCCTGTGGCGCGTATCACTTGCTAGGGATCGAATAGTCTCCATGGAATCCTGGTGCTAATTGCTACTGTCTACCCACTTGTTACATTCTGTTGCGGCCTCCAATAAGGTTGGCATATGGTGATACCCTTACTATGATTTCAGGACTGGACTTTGATTCCTGCGTCATTTCCGACCTTTGCCGATACCATGCGTTTCTCTGTGGCGGATAAAGTCTTGTGTGCTGAGGACTTTGCTAGTTTGCTGCCCAAACAGCAACTTACGGATGCTGCTATTGATGCGTTTCTCAAGCTGATGGGCACAAACATTGCCAAGAAGACTGGTGCATGTGTGGAAGTAATAGCGTCTCACATGTTGGAAACTGCATCCATGGGATATGCAGACATGTTTCTACAGTCGGCCATAGAAAACAATCTTATTTGTCGAGACTTGATTCTTGTTCCCGCTTTGGTTGACCGGAATCATTGGATTCTTTTTGTAGTCCGAGTGAGGGATAGATCCATATTCCTGCTGGACTCTCTACCAAAATCTAATTTGTCCCTTGACAGACTGGAGAAGCTCCAAGTAAGTTAGTGTTTAAAATCATTCCCAATTTCTATTTTCCTTTCTTTTATATTAAATATTCAATTTCTGCATGAGTTCTAGTCTAGTATTATAGGTTTCTTAATAACTCTACTTACAATACTTTGCTTGCTGGTTATTTTAGGTTCTTCTTTGGCTCCTTGATGAATGCCACAGAAATGTGATGAAGTCCTTGGTGCCCTGGAAGCAGTGGAGTATTTACTACCCGCAGGACATTATTAGACAAAGTGTTAGTAATGACTGTGGTGTGTTTGTCTGCCTTTGGGCATATACCTTATGGACAGAGAGGAACCCTCCATCAAAGATGAATGCCGTAGCTTCAAAGCGGTTCAGGTCCTTTGTTGCACGAAGTCTCATGGCAGCAGGGAGTGTGTTGTTATGTGAGGCACCATTGCCAGACAACCGAAGGTAACGTCACTGGGCTACTTAATGTTTCAGAACACATTAAACATCTTTGTTTTGTTTGAAATTATGTATGTAATTATTTTCACATTTTGTCAAACTAATCAAAACTTTCTCGGTAAGCTTTGTCT
Source organism: Frankliniella fusca (assembly GCA_029379305.1). Taxonomy (NCBI): domain Eukaryota; kingdom Metazoa; phylum Arthropoda; class Insecta; order Thysanoptera; family Thripidae; genus Frankliniella; species Frankliniella fusca. The sequence goes on along the minus strand of JAHWGI010001421.1, from coordinate 14,276 downwards.
CCAAAATCATTTCTGACATAAATTACTTCCTTACAGTACCGATGACGTTATTCATAAAGTTTATCAGGAGTACGACAAGCTTCTCTCCAAAAATGAACTGATCATTGAAAGACCATGGCTGAATGCTGTCGTCAATCTTTCAATTCCAAAAGTTCCAACTATTAAAGCATTGTTGGCACCTCTCTGGCAAGCTACTACAAGCAAGTGTGGTGCTCCTTGGTGCACGGTAAGCGGGCCAAACCGTCCTCCTATGATGCAATGTGAGGTGGGCCGCGAATGGCTCCACCAGAAGTGTGTGCTTGACACAACTACTGCTGATGTATGGGAGAAAGGATACATGTGCCCAAAGCACCACAAGTTTGTCCATGACCCACCTGGCCATGAAAGGGATGATGGTTACTACGGCGAACTGCACAACTGTGGTAATTTTAATTTTTAGATATGATTCTTATTCTCAACAAATTAGTGGAGGGGGGGCCGGCCTGTGGGTTTTTTTCCCTTTTTCTTTTGGTCAGGTGGATTCTAAACTACTTCATTTCCATTTTACAGGCTCCACCAGGAGAAGGGGAACATTACGTTAAATGTGGATATTTCTTTTACCTTCAGCAGTGTTACTTCTTTTATACCATTTTAAGACTTATCACCTGTGATTTACATTCTAATCTTGACGATTAAGATGCCATACTTTTAAAGAGCGTGGACTTAATCTAAATTTTTAAGTCAGTTTTTTTTAAGCTGTTTGTATGGTTTTATAGTCTAACTATTTCTTGTTTCCAAAAAGAGAAAAAGTTGTTCTACATTTTGTACTCCTTACTTGGAATAGGGGAACATTACGTTAAGTGTAGATATATTTTTGTACCTTCGGCGGTGTTACTTCTTTTATACCATTTTAAGACTGATCACCTGTGATTCATATTCTAATCTTGACGATTGAGATGCCACAGTATTAAAGAGCGTGGACTTAATCTAAATTTTTTAGTCAGTTTTCTTTAAGCTGTTTGTATGGTTTTGTAGTCTAACTATTTCTTGTTTCGAAAAAGAGAAAAAGTTGTTCTACATTTTGCACGCCTTACTTGGAGAAGGGGAACATTACGTTAAGTGTAGATATATTTGTGTACCTTCGGCAGTGTTACTTCTTTTATACCAATTTAAGACTGATCACCTGTGATTCATATTCTAATCTTGACGATTGAGATGCCACAGTATTAAAGAGCGTGGACTTAATCTAAATTTTTTAGTCAGTTTTCTTTAAGCTGTTTGTATAGTTTTATAGTCTAACTATTTCTTGTTACCAAAAAGAGAAAAAGTTGTTCTACATTTTGTACTCCTTACTTGGAATAGGGGAACATTACGTTAAGTGTAGATATATTTTTGTACCTTCGGCGGTGTTACTTCTTTTATACCAATTTAAGACTGATCACCTGTGATTCATATTCTAATCTTGACGATTGAGATGCCACAGTATTAAAGAGCGTGGACTTAATCTAAATTTTTTAGTCAGTTTTCTTTAAGCTGTTTGTATGGTTTTGTAGTCTAACTATTTCTTGTTTCGAAAAAGAGAAAAAGTTGTTCTACATTTTGCACGCCTTACTTGGAGAAGGGGAACATTACGTTAAGTGTAGATATATTTGTGTACCTTCGGCAGTGTTACTTCTTTTATACCAATTTAAGACTGATCACCTGTGATTCATATTCTAAGCTTGACGATTGAGATGCCACAGTATTAAAGAGCGTGGACTTAATCTAAATTTTTTAGTCAGTTTTCTTTAAGCTGTTTGTATGGTTTTATAGTCTAACTATTTTCTTGTTTCCAAAAAGAGAAAAAGTTGTTCTACATTTTGTACTCCTTACTTGGAATAGGGGAACATTACGTTAAGTGTAGATATATTTTTGTACCTTCGGCGGTGTTACTTCTTTTATACCATTTTAAGACTGATCACTTGTGTTTCACATTCTAATCTTGACGATTGAGATGCCACAGTATTAAAGAGCGTGGACTTAATGTAAATTTTTTAGTCAGTTTTCTTTAAGCTGTTTGTATGGTTTTGTAGTCTATTTATTCCTTGTTTCCAAAAAGAGAACAAATTGTTCTACACTGCACGCCTTACTTGGAGAAGGGGAGCATTACATTAAGTGTAGATATATTTGTGTACCTTCGGCAGTGTTACTTCTTTTATACCATTTTAAGACTGATCACTTGTGTTTCACATTCTAATCTTGACGATTGAGATGCCATAGTATTAAAGAGCGTGGACTTAATCTAAATTTTTTAGTCAGTTTTCTTTAAGCTGTTTGTATGGTTTTGTAGTCTAACCGAGGGGTGACCGACTCGTATAATACTGGGTACGCGGACCCTATAGTACCGTATAATACCTATAATATTCTATAATACCTATAATATTTTATAATATCTATAATATTCTATAATACCTATAATATTTTATAATACCTATAATATTCGCGTATAATACACTGCAATATCCGAAAGTTACACCTTTCCAAATCAATAAATCGCTAGAAAACAGTAGTCTAGTGCTGCCTGAGACGTAGAGTACCGTCATCTTTCTCCCGTCGATACCCCGCGAGCCCGTTGCCAAGTCGTCTGCAGTCGTGCAACACATGTGCTGGGAGGGAACTCCGGCTCGCTCCGGCTCGGCTCGTGCCGCGCTATCACCGAATCGTCCGGTGGTGGCTAGGGGCAGGGGCCCTCCTGTGAGGGCCCCTAGGAGCGCCCCTAGTGGTGGCCCTTCGCTGACGAGACCAGACTTGCCAGATGTGGCGATCTGTCGCCACCGTAGCGACGAAACGTCGGGTTTGGCGACGAAAGTGGCAATGAGTGCCGAGTGGCGACGAAGGTGGCGATCTGACCTACCGAGTGCCGAGTGGTGACCAAAGTGGCGATCTGGCGCTGGCGGCGGCCGGCCGTGCGGGGACCCGGCCCAGGCCGGTCCTCGGAACCGCTCCAGCCGGCCGCCGGAAGGATTAGGGTTTTTTCCCCCCGTTCCTTACTCTTGGTCTATCGTGGTCCCACCGCACGGTGGAGGGAGATACGGTGGCGGCACGAGCCTATCCCTCCCGTGCTAACGCCTGATCCCGGAATCGGTGCCGGATTCCTCTTCCCTAGGCGGCCGCCAGGGGCGCGCGGATCGAGCCTGGGCCGGCTACACCGGCGGTTCAGCCTACCTGCAGCGCGGGCCGCGCACCCTGCCTGCCGGCCGCCCGGGATCAGCTTAGCCTGGCCCGGCTCTTCACACTCAGCAGCTGTTGGGGCGGCCCGGGAGGCGTGGCGGCCGGCCGAGCTAAGTGCGTAAAACCCCAGCCTCGCTAAGCTGATCCCTGGCGGCCGGCACCCAGCTGAAAATTCCGGTCGGAATATTTCCGACCGTATTTCTTTCCGGCCGGAGATATTCCGGCCGTAACTATTCCGCCCGTAAATTGGAACACTTTCCGGCCGTAGTTCTTGACGCCGCTTTCCGGCCGTAGTTTCTGACGCCGGCCGGAAGAGGTTCCGGCCGGAGGGTGTTCTGGCCGGACTTTGTGAAAAGTCCTCTGGGCACCACCTGAGCGGTGTCCAACAGGCCTCTAAAGAGCATGTCCCCCGGGTAAAGTTTGTGCGCTGAGCACGATGGTAATGTTTAAAATGCCCTATCTAGAGCCGTTCTCTTAGTAGACCTATGGTCAAAAAAGGAAATATTTTTTTTTATCTCATGCATAAGTACAGTTTCCTTTCAACATGTGACACACGAAGCGATTTTCCCCTGTGACTCTTAGTTTAGGTGCTACAAGTCACTTACAGTTGGCCGAAAAACGTACGGCCGGAAAAAAAGGCTCCGGCCGTTAACCGTATCGATTCCAACCGTAAACCGGAACCCCTCCGACCGGAAAAGGCTTGACTACGGTCGGAAACTCTGACTCCGACCGGAACAACGGGGATACGGTCGGAAATCGTGACAGATTCCGGCCGGAGTGCCAAATTACGGCCGGAAAGATGGAATACGGTCGGAAATCGTATACATTTACAGCCGGAGTGCCACTTTCCGGCCGGAAACCAGGCCGGAATTTCCACCTGGGCAGGCAGGATGCGCGGCACAGGCTGCAGGTAGGCTGAACCGTCGGTGTACCCGGCCCAGAGGCTCGGTCCGCGCACCTCTGGCGGCCGCCCGGGGAAAAGGAATCCGGCACCAATTCCGGGGTCAGCTCAGGTAGGCTCGTACCGCCACCGTATCTCCCTCCACCGTGTCCCACCGGAAGAATTGACTATCTCTCTCTCTCGCACTCATGGGCCAGCCTATCCTTCGTTGTCATTTGGTGTGCTAAACTCTCGGCGGTGATCGGACGATAGCACCACTGTACTAGCGTACTTAATATAGTACCTTATAAGACCTTATAATACTGGCTATAATACCATAATATTTATAATATCCTGTAATATTCTATAATACTTATAATATTCTATAATACCTATAATATTCTATAATACTTTTATAATACCTATAATATATAGTACTGGGTACACGGCTCAGGCGAGTCGTTCACCCCTCGAGTCTAACTATTTCTTGTTTCGAAAAAGAGAAAAAGTTGTTCTACATTTTGCACGCCTTACTTGGAGAAGGGGAACATTACGTTAAGTGTAGATGTCTTTTTGTACCTGCGGCAGTGTTACTTCTTTTATACCATTTTAAGACTGATCACTTGTGATTCACATTCCAATCTTGACGATTGAGATGCCATAGTATTAAAGAGCGTGGACTTAATGTAAATTTTTAAGTCAGTTTTCTGTTTGTATGGTTTTTGTAGTCTAACTATTTTTTGTTTCCAACAAGAGAAAAAATTGTTTCACATTTTACTATTAAAGAACGTGGACTTAGTCCAAATTCTTGAACCACTTTTTTACTCGTTCTTTACCACCACCACCTATCACCTGCGTGGTGTGAAGAACGAGTACTGTCAGCAAGTCATTACACCCTTAACTGATCCCATTTTCATCTCAGAACTCATAATACCTACAGTTAAGTTATTTATAGCATTGTAAACTGGAAGTGCTCATCATTATTCAAAGAATGAACTTTTTTTCAACTTTGATTGTATTATTTCGAGAACACTTAACAAATTTTTTGAGTTTTCATTCTAAGTCCACACCTCAGATTGCTCAATCTAAAAATACATAATACCTACAAATATGGAACTTAGCAGCGTTTAAAGTACATGTGTTCTTCACAATTTGTACAATGAACCTTTTTTCTCGTGTAATAGTATTATTTTGAGAACACTTAACAAAATTTCCGAGTTTTCATTCTAAGTCCCGGCGCCAGCTCGTGCTCCCTTGTGACCGCCCGACCGCCCCAACAATCAAACCCGATCGCGGATCCCAAACAAGGCCCGAGGAAGGGCGGGAGGGCCCGAGCCCGAGGTCCGAGTGTGACGGGCGAAAAAAGAAATTCTTTCACACCCATGATACAAAATCTGAGATGAAAATGGACTCTTATACTGTTACATTTCTACCTGTGACTCAAAATTATGTAAAGAACGAGTTTCCTACTTGACACAAAATTTATTTTGTGTTTCTTTTGCACCTTGTTTTGTTCCTTTTCATACTGAGCAAATCAGGACAATAAAGTTCTAATTTCAAGGATTTAAAACAACAACAAGGTCATTTTTCTTTACAAAGATGTGGTCCATCAATTAATGAACTTATACGTGGTGGGAGTGTTGGTAGATAAAAAGGAGGAATAGTGCTGTGAAGAGGGAGGAGACTAAAGAAAACGTGAACGCTAACGTGAGTAATTACAGAAACAATTATAGTAGGATTAAGATGTTTTTGAAGACTGTCTTTTGAAATGATTAAGAATGAAAAGATTAATGTGACTGCAGACATTTCTGTCATTTAATGCGTGATAATTTTTTTTTACCATATGGATAAAATTGTTTGTACGTGTAAGATATTTTTGAAGATTGTTGTTGAGACTGATTAAGGCTTTAGCTCCCTGAAGTTCTATGCCTATTCCTATTCCGATTCTGATTTTTATTCCGATTCCTACTCCTCACGATTCAAGGAGAGACACTTAAGTGAGGATACTATGCAGGAGTAGGGAAAATTTTGCTGTCATTTCTGGGTTTGCTTCTTCAGGCAAGTACTTGCAGCAGACAGCCTGGTCCGGCTCAAGTAATGTATTATTTTGAAATATGCAAGGCCTATTTCCATCTGCTATGTGTAAAAGATTGCAGAGGAACCCCTCAGCCTGGTCTTGGATAAGGGCCCTGACAAGGCCTGGGTTTCGATTACATATGCCCAAAGCATATTACTGATGGTAAAAAAGCGAATGTCTAATTTTTGTCTGAATGCCATAAGCTGCTACAATCAAGGCGACATAGATATGTTTTGGCTAATTTTTTGGCTTATAATTTTGTCTTATTTACTTGTACTGGTAAAACAAACACAAGGAGACGTGACGCCGCTGCCCAGCCAGCGCAGCAGCGTCGACTCTGACACCCTGCCGCGGCGCTCACCCAACGGCCCCCGCGACCGCGACGGGCGCCGACCCCACCCCGTGGCACCAGGGCTCTATCTCTTTAAGAGAGCCGGATCGGCCGACCGACCGACCGAGCGAGCGGCGGGTTAAACGGCCGTTAGTAAGCGAAATTAGCATGAATGAGGGTAAAACTGTATGTTTTTGGAAAGAGGAAAGATCTGGCGACAAGTTACTGTCAAAATATCGGTATTCCGGACACATTCTCAAAAGCATAGGTTACACGACCTTTTTCTAAATTAATTCAAAGTACCGATATTTTTGGATATCGTGTTCCTTGATACTTCTCCTTTCCAAAAATATATAGTTTTAACCTCATTCATGCAAATTTTGCTTACTAACGGCCATTTAACCTGACGCTCGGTCGGTCGGTCGGTCGGCCGGTCCGCCTCTCTTAAAGAGATAGCCCTACCGCCCTGGAGGGTCATCGGAGAGCTCCCCGGATCGAGCTACTTCCGGGTCGATTCGAGTTCGAGCCATGTGTATTTTAAATGGGACTCGACGCCGGAAGTAGCCCGTTCGATACAATCGCGGGGAGCTCTCCGATGACCCTCCAGCCCGCCCGGTCCTGATGACCGCGGCCTGGAATGTGCGCGGCGCCGCGGCGAGGGACGTCCCGGAGGTCATCGACCGTGAGCTGCACTCCCGCGGCGTCCACATCGCCGGCCTCCAGGAGACCCGCGTCGGCACCCAGAACCTTCTCACCCGGCACTACCGCTGGGTCATGAAGAGCACCAAGCCCCGCGGAGGCAGGGGGGCGTGGTGCTCCTGGTGCACCGCGACCTGCCGGACCTCCGCCTGCGCTCCTACACCCTCCTGCACTGGGACGTCCTCTCGGCGGAGGTGCTGCTGGGAGGGCTCCTCTTCTCGGCGGTCGTCACCCATACCTCCCGAGCGTCGGCGCCCCGTCCCAGCAGCGGACCACCATCGAGGCCCTCGCGGCGGCGGCGGCGGCCGCCCGACCGGCCCAGTGGCTCATCCTCCTCGGGGACTTCAATGCCCACCTCGGGAAATATAACCGCACCGGAGAGAGGGACGACGTCGTCGGCCCCGTCCCCGTCCTGCACCACGAGGACACCAACCCGGCCGGCGCCGGCCTCCGCGCCCTCGCCACCGCCCTCTCCTCCTTGTCGACCTCATCAGCCCCGGCTCGGTGCCGACTGGGCCTTGCTCCGCCTCAACGAGGAAGAGGGTCTCCAACAGGCCTACCGGGACTCCCTGGACGAGGCCCTGCTGGCGGCTGCTGCGGGCCCTGCACCGCTGCGCTGGGGTCGCCAGCGTGACGCCCTGATCACAGCGGCCAACGCCACCATCGCCACCCCGCCGTCACCACTCACCCCGCGCACGGCGCTGGCGCTGAACCTCCGGGACCAGGCCTAGCACGCGGCGCTTCGGGCCCCGGCTGACCCCCGGGCCCGCAATGACCTGCGGGAGACCACAGCGGCACAGAAGCGGGCCCATACGAGCGGGACCGCGAGGCCCGCTTCTTCGCCGCGGTGGAGGGGGTCCAACGCCAGCGGACTCTGATTGATGCCCACCCACACATATATCCGGCAGGCTCGGCGACGACTTTCTGGAGCGGTTGCCCCCGGGGCGCGCCCCGGGGTCACCATCCGAGACTGGGAGGTGGAGGTCCCGGGCCACGCTCCGGCGGGAGGCTGCCGTCACCCTTGCCACCCTGCACGCCACCGCGAGGCCCCCGGGGGACCCCCGCCCGCCGCCTCCCCGACGCCGGGCCTCCTCGGTCAACTGGGCGATCCGGGCCGCCCGCGCGGGTCCAATACGCCGGGCATGTCCACCCCCCCACCCCCCCCCCACCCCCCCGGGTCACCCTCTCCGGACGGCCGTGCAATTGGACCTGGGCAGGAAGAAGGTAGGGCGCCCGTGCTTTACCGTGACTTTCTGCGCCAGGACTAACCCTTTCTATAGAAAAATAACCCGAAAAGCGCCCTAAAAGGCGCTGTTTTGGCGAAGTTTCAGGGCGGCTTAAAAAGGGCGCAAAATTCGCACCCTACAGGCGCTGCCCTTCCACTGGGGATATTTTAAATGGGACTCGACGCCGCTAGTAGCCCGTTCGATACAATCGCGGGGAGCTCTCCGATGACCCTCCAGGGTGAGTGGCACGTCCCCGCACGTTGCTTCTCAGCTGCACGCATGCACCCCACGCCTCTTGCACAGCACACCGCTCTGCACGTCGCTCTGCACTGCTCCGTCCACTGCCTCTCTGCACCAGTCCGCCCCTATACCACGACCCTCGGTCGCCGCGCGAGGGGCGCGGGGGCGATTCCCCCTAGGAGTGTGCGCCTTCCGCGACTCCGCCATTGGGGGGGGGTAGGGGGGGGGGTCCACCCACTAATTCGACTTCTCTTCTAGCTAGGGTCTAACGGTTGCCGACGCCCGCGGCCTGACGTATGGCTTTACGCGTAATTCCTCAGACAAATAATACGGGAGCGAGTCCACTTCTCCGCCGTTAGACTCACATAATAATAATATTTTTTTTCTGAAGTTATTGTTTCCCCCTCTTATGGTAGTAGTCAGAATTTGCACTCTCCATTTCGTTCTCCAGGAGGGGTTCCCTGAAAATTTGAAGCCTCAAGCTCATCTCCAAATATTCCAAATATATTCCATGTACACCAAAATTTCAAGAGGTCGACCCCTCGAGTATAACACTCAGAGATTTATGTTTTTAAAATATGCGTATCAACAAGACCAATTTATCTCCCGTCTCTCAAAATGTCACTGCATTCAAGCAGTAAATGTACCGGGTGTAATGAGAATACGCTGCAGTGTTGCGGGACTGCCTACTCGCCGAGGCTGCAGGGGCCATGGCGCCTTACGAGCGATCAGGGTAGGCAGACCCGCAACACTGCAGCGCATTCTCATTTACACCCGGTACCTTGCTTGTTAAATATTGTTGTAAAGTGTGTGTACACCCCGCGCGCCCCCGCGCAGGCAAGTACCATTGTCACGCGCGTTGCTGTGGTGCATTCCCGAGGCCCGCTCACTTCTGCCCTAGCTCTTGGCGAATAAAGACCTCCTGACTGACTTCCCGATTTATAACATTTGGTGTCAGAAGTGTTGAAACCGGACCCAGCCAGAGGGGAGCATCATGCCCAGCAGCCGCAGGAGGGAGAGGGAGAGCGCGAGGCGTTCGAGGTCAAGGACGACGACACCGCCCCCGAACTTGGAGCAGCTGCTGGCGCGATGGGTCGCCGTGTCGGCCGCCGCCCAGGAGCGCCAGGGGCAGTTCATGGAGCGGCAAGGACAGCTCGTCGAGAGGATCTCCGAGCTGCACCTCCACGCTAATGCCCTCGAGACCCGTATTGCAGTGAAACCGCCGACATTCGACGGGTCACGCGCCTGAGGCGTATTTGAGGTACAGTTCCAGAGCGCTGCCCGTAAGAACGGCTGGAGCCGTGAAGAGAGTGGCCGCCGCCTCCTCGCCTCCCTCCACGGGCCTGCTGCGGACATCGTGCAGACCCTCCCCCCGGCCGACTATGAGAATTTCGACCGTCTGCGCGAGCGGCTGAACGAGCACTACGGCGCGGCCCAAGCTGCCTCCGTTGCAGCCGCCGAGCTGAAGCGGCGGACACAGAAGGCTGGTGAGTCTCTCCGAGACTTCGCCGGGGACGTCACTCGTCTAGCGCGCTTGGCGCACCCGTCCTGGCTCGAGGACGCCATCCAGACAACGGCCAGCGAGGTGTTCCTGGCGGGCATCCTGGACGCCGACCTGCGCCGCGCCACCCGCCTCCGCCAGACGTCCACCCTCAGCGAGGCGCTCACCGCGGCCCTCCACATCGAGTCCGTGGACCTGCTCGAGACGTCGGCCAAGCGAGGACGCTCTGCGCAAATCGCGCAGGTTTCTATTGCCTCGCAGGGCAGGGACCACTCCACCAGCTCCACGGGGTCCACTGACGGCGCCGCCGTGCGCCGTGCTGCGGTCTCGCAGCAGAGCGGCAGTTCGGACGGCGCGCTAGTCGCCGCCCTCGACCGCCTGCGGGAGTCCCTGCGGCCGACAAGCAGACCCCGCTCCCGTTCCCGCTCAAGGCGCCGCTCTCGCTCCCGTTCCCGCTCCCCCCGTCACAACGGTAACAGGGGCAAGAGGGCCCGTTGCTTCTACTGCAACAAGGAGGGGCACTTTGCGAACAGGTGCCCAAAGAAGACCGCCGACCGGGGCCTAGGCGGCCGGCGTCACCACGAAGACCGCCGCCGTGATGACCACGATGACCGCCGCAGTAAGACTCGCGGGTCGGGAAACGGCCAGTAGTCGCGACGGCGGCCACGTCGTCGGCTACGGTGAGCCGCACCCGGGCCGGTCCTCCTCGACGGCCGGCCACGCAGCCAACGAGACCGCCACCACTGCTGCCGCGCGTCTCGTGGCACATCGACGGCCGCGTGTCGGGCCGACCGTGCCGCTTCCTGGTGGACCAGGGCGCCACCCTCACCATCCTCAAGCGCGGCCTCCTGGCCGACCCGCCGCCGGCCTCCACCGCCATCCGCATGCGCAACGCCGGCAGCGCCGCTCCCCATGTCCAGCTCTCGCTCCAGACCGCCAGCATCCACATGCACATCTACGAGGGTGAGATCCACGACGACTGCCTTCTTGGAGGAGATTTCATTGCAGCCTACGTGGAGAACCTCGACATCGCCAACGACACCATGGTTCTGCGGGACGGCGGCGGGCGGGTGCGCATGACCCGCGTGACCACGGCGCCCTCCGAGACGCGTGGAGGCTGTAGGCCGTGTCGTCATCCAGCCCGGTGCGAGCCAAGCTGTCGCAGTGCACGTCAAGGGATGCGACGTCTGGGACCCGGCTGCGGAAGTCGTGGTGGAGGGTTTTACTCCCACGCACTTCCAAGAGGTGGACAACGAAGTCGTGGTGGAGGGTTTTACTCCCACGCACTTCCAGGAAGCGGATACTGAAGTCGTGGTAGAGGGTTTTACTCCCACGCGCGGTAGTGTGCTGGAGGGTTTTACTCGCACACTCCTCGGCACGGATGGGCTGGCCACCCATTCGTGTCGGGAGGGGCGCGGGCGGCGTAAAGAACCGCCGCCCGAGCCCTCGGCGGGGCGAGTCACGTGGACTCGTGCGGAGAGCTTCGAGATTCAAGCGGAGCTTCGCCCAACATGCACCTCAAAAGGTATCCTCGTGTCCCCCGAGCTTCTCGCCGACCAGGACGGCCGCGGCCTGTGTGTCATGGTCCACAACACAAGCCGCCGCGCAGTGACAATGACACCGTCTACGTGCGTCGCGCACCTCACGCTGCCCGGGACGACGCCCGTCAACGCCGCCGAGCCTACCACCACCACCACCACCACCACCACCGCCGCCATCTCAGCGGGCGACCTGCCCCAGCCCCTCGCCGACCTGCTGGGCCGTTGCAGTCAGGACTTGACCCCCGCCCAGCTCCAGCAGGTGAGAGACCTGCTGTCAGAGTTCCAGGACATCTTTTCCTGTGGCGGGGAGATCGGTCACTGCACGATGGTCGAGCACGACATCGAGACCGGAACCACAGCCCCCATCAAGCAGGCACCGCGGCGGCTGGACTTCCAGAAGCAGGCCACCGCCGACAAGTGCATCGGCGAGATGCTGGAACAGAAGGTGATTCGCCCGTCACAGTCACCCTCGGCGTCACCCGTCGTCCTCGTCGGCAAGAAAGACGGCACTCCCGTCGACCGTGTGACGCGCTGTGCCGTCACTGTGTCCGCCACGAGGAGCGCGCCGAGGCCTCGGTCAGCCGCGTCCGCCTGGAGGACACCGCCGTCCCCACAGCGGCTATGACCTGCGGAGAGCCCAGCGCGCAGACAGCGACATCTACCCTATTCTGCGGGCCATGGAACGCGGCAGCCCGCCATCGGAGACCAGCTTGTCCAGCTGAAGCACTAAGACCAAAGGCCTGTACTTGCAGTGGGACTCGCTTAGGCTGGTTGACGGCGTCCTTTGTCGCCGTTTCGAGGACAACTATGGCCGCCGGGAGAGGATGCAGACCGTCCTCCCGCGGGCCTTCGTCCCGGACATTCTGCACCAGCCGGCTCAGGAGGACACCTCGGCTACAACAAGACCATCCAGAAGATTCGCGCCAAATACTTCTGGGTTGGTTTGTGCCAGGAGGTCAAGCTGTACGTCATGTTCTGTCGCCTGTGCAGAGGGAAGAAAGGCCCGCGCGCGCACCCTCGTGCGCCGCTGCGGCTGCACAACGTCGGCGTCCCCTGGGAACGCGTCGGCGTGGACTTAGCGGGCCCCTTCCCGACGACCTCCAGAGGCAACCGCTTCCTCGTGGTCGTCGCCGACTACTTTACCAAGTGGCCGGAGGCGATCCCGGTGCCCAGCAACCACGCCGAGGTGGTGGCCAGAGCCCTGGTCGACCACGTCTTCACGCGTTTCGGCTGCCCAGCTGAGCTGCACTCCGACCAAGGCAGCACCTTCGAGGCCAAGGTCTTCAAGGCCGTCTTCGACGTCATGGGCGTCTGCAAGACCAGGGCGACGCCTCTACATCCCCAATCGGACGGCGCTGTCGAGCGCCTCATACGGTCTGTGGTCCAGCAGGTCAGCATCCTGGCCAAGGACCAACACGGCACTTGGGACTTACAGGTGCCGCTGGTGATGCTGAGCCTGCGCGTGGCTCCCCACACCACCACGGGCGTCTCGCCCGCCATGATGATGTTCGGCCGGGACATCAACGTCCCCGCCACCATGGCGCGCGGGTCCGTCCCACAGCAGGAGGCGCCGCGGCTGCCCCGCTCCGAGTACCCCACCTGGCTGTACCACCGGCTCCGGGACCTGCAGCACACTGTCCGGGAGAGGGCCGACATCGCGTCGTGGCGCATGAAAGAGCGCTACGACCTCCGTGCCCGCCGACCCAACTACCGCCCAGGAGACACCGTGTGGTTCTACAACCCGCGACGGGAGATCGGCCGCACTTCAAATCTATGGATCTAGATCTTGTATTATAATTATGATTTGAAACTTCTGAGTTTAATTTTTGATCCTTCACAAACACTGAAGCATAAAAAAAAATGTATAAGGAAGTTGCAGTTAAAATCTTATCTGCTCTAAAAAGTTCTCTGCAAGATACAAAACTGTCACTAATACCATTGAGCATCCTAATAGCTTTAAAGAGGTTTTCCAGGATATTTTTTTGTCCTGTGTCAGATCCCCAAATTATAATTCCATGAGAAAGATGAGCCTGAAGAAATGAATAGTAAACTAATAAATTTGCCTTTTTTTAAAAGATTTTGAAGAGATTGCTTTAGAATGAAAATTCATTTTTTTACGCTTTTACAAATTTCTAGAATATTGGTTGTTCCATTTTAAATCATATGAGATATTTATACCTAGAAATTTAGTAACATACACTCGCTGGATTTGAACATTGTTAACACAGATATTAATAGTATTCTCTCTACGAATGTCTTGCTCAGATCCAGAAACAGTTCAATAACTAGAAGGTTTTGATTTTTACATTGAACCATTTAAGTACAGAATGGCATCTGAGCCATTATATTACCATGAGGTACCATGAGGTGTGGGGAAAAAAAAGTATAGTGTCACTATAAAGAAGAAAAATATGTTTAATTGGTTTAACTGTTCCTAATTCACAATGTCAGATAAGGATAGCAAGAGAAAAAACAAAACCAAAAAACACCCTCCAACAATGCCCAATAAATACGCAAAATGACACTTTAACAATCAGAAGAAGTGATCAGCTTTGTGACAGTACTTTCATGAATATGTCTTCATCAATCTTA
>JAHWGI010000516.1:600000-831924 GCA_029379305.1 Frankliniella fusca | reverse complement strand
AAAAAAAAACTGAATGAATATATGTCATATTTTCACCTTCCGCACGCACAGCAAACGACGAAACGTCAGCAACACCACCACGCCCGAGCCGAGCCGAGCTGAGCGCTGAGCCGAGCCGAGCCGAGCCGAGCCGAGCCGTCCAAGCGGGCCGAGCGCTGCTAAGCCGCCGTTTCGTTGCTGTGGAGCGACAGCGCCGTGACGGCAGGCAACCCACCCACCTCCGGAGTCGATTTGGAAGCTCTCCACTTCAGGAGCGCGCGTGTGTGCATCCGAGCGTGCGTGTTCTGAGGGTTCGGCGTTTTGAAAATAACAACATTTACTTCAGAATTTAGGTGATTCGGATTGAAATATCTGTTTAATTCATTAGAACCCATCGACAATGACATAATGGTAACTTAAGAAGAATCCGCAATCCGCTCACGTGAGAACTGTGCGGGTCCGAATACAAAGCGAAATTGCAAATGTTTTCGAAAAATTTCAATCTCTGTACTCTTACCTTTCCAAAACTGTACGGGTATGTCTATTTTCAGGTCATCTCTCTTAGAATAGTGCGCCTATCTCCTTGGCACTCCCACGCTCATCTCACGTGAGCACTCATGCGTGCGTCACTTATACTAAGCGGAATGACCTGAAAATTCAGAAACCCATACATTTTTGGAAAGGGGAGAGTACGTAGATTGTAATTCTTCAAAAATGTTGTCATTAAGTATAAGGCCCCGCACAGTTCTCACGTGAGCGCTCACCTCACGTGAACGCTCACGCTTACTTAACTTTACACGCTCCAGCCGAGCCGAGCGGTCCAAAGCGGGCCGAGTGCTAAGCCAACGTTTCGTTGCGGTGGAGCGGCAGCGCCGTGACGGCAGGCAACCCACCCACCTCCTGTGTCGTTTTGGAAGCTCTGCATTTCAGGGGCGTGTCAAGTTAAGCACGCTCTCGTTCACGTCACATGAGTGAGAGTGGTGATGAGTAGGAGTGAGCGTCCCTTCCCGCATATTCGCAGCCGCGACTTTGTTGGTGGTTGACGGTTTCTTTTATTCACTTTCTAAGAAAATTTCAGACGAGTAGAAAATGTACAAAAACCATACGAAGTAAATAACAGGTCAGGGAATAGAGAAGTAAACATATTTAAACTATATAAAGAGGGAAAAAAAAAAATAACGGCCGCCAATGAGCACGGAGGGAGGCTTACTCCAGTGAAATAATCCTCGTGATTTCCTGTTTCCCAAAATATATGCATTCACCTATCTCCGTGTCAAATAAGCAAAGTTCCGCATGCGGACGTAAGTTCCGCACCCGACCGCAAGTCCCACGCGGAACTCCGCATATTCCGCGCTTAACTGTAAAACGTCTTCAATTCATCTGGAAAACCGGGGGAGGGGGGGAGGGAACGGTCGAGATATTTTTTCTGCTGTGCGTGTGTAGGGGGTGATAAAAATGAGACATAGGTTTGACTTGGATTTAGTTCTCTTTATTTTGATGCATTTTGCTAACAAATGAAGAACAGAATACTAAGTGTCAGTGATGGCCACTGTGATGGTCAGTGATGGTCACAGTGATGTCACTTCCTTTTCGTGGACCACTTAAATTGTATGACGCTGTGATCTTTTTACAAGACATTGAAAACTGCTGCACACTTATTGTACTGAATTGCTAAATTACATTCATTCTTTCAGTAGACAATTAATTCTCGCATTCTGTTAAAGATTGCTTTTGTATTGCATGTAATCTAGTTTTTATCAGTATAAGAGCTATCTCTTTGGATCATGACTAATCTCTATATAATTAAAATGACATAAAGAATTCCGGACTTGATTTTCGTTTTGATTACACTGATTGATAAAATATGTACCAGTCTACATCTTTAATGGCAGTGTGCTATATCTTTGGCTCAAGCACTAGGAATGCAAATGAGATGAAGAAGACTGGTCCACAACTACTTTTAAAACTATTACACTTTAATTTCTCTCCACACAGTTATAGCGATTGGCCCTCTTATTTTTCTGAATAGATCTATGACATTGGCAGTTGCCATTCCTTCAACACTTTCATCATTGACCTGAAAGAAAATAAAACATAAATAAGTATTATTTTTTTTTTTGGACTCTTTTACAAGTACCCAAGAAGGAAAAAAAAGATTATTTCTCAACTCTTACCATAATTATACGGTCTCCAATTTTTAGCTTTCCATTTTTAGCAGCCACACTGTCGGTGTAGATTGCACTAATGACGGAATGGTCTCCACTGCTCTGAAGACTGAATCCAAGCCGAGAATTCCAACCACGGTTCAGCTCTACGGTAAAGACCTGTGACAATTGAAAGATGTCCAATTGTTTTAAGGAAGGTGATCAACCGCGCAAAATTATTTTCAGCAAACCACAAAAAGAAAGAAAAACTAATTTTAAAAAAAGGTACAAAGGTATCGAAAATTGAAACTGTGCAAGAAGGCTATCTTAAGGCCGAATTTGTTTCGACTCTGACCTGTCCGTTGCTGTCCTCTAGAGTGCTTTGGCTGACCGTGTCGTCTTGCGCGGAGCTCGACTCCGTGTCGCTACCGTCGTCCTCGGGAGTGAAAACCACCCCTTTCCATTTGAGCAGCCCGGTCCGACCCTCCGCCACACCGCCCGGAGTCGACTCCTGCAGTCATTCCAGAGTTAGGGCCGCAGACACGCGTGACGAAGTGACGACCCAACCTGCGCTGCGCAGCACACTCACCTGCAGCGCTACCTCCGCCCTGAGGCCGCCGCCCCCGCGGCCGTCTGAGTCCTGGGCGTGCGCGCCGCCCCCGCCCCCGCCCCCGCCCCCTCCGCCGCCCCCAGAGCCACTGTGGCTGCGACAGGCGGGGTGGGCGGACTGGTACGCCGGATTCCGGTTCCGGTGGCTGAAGTCGTTCCCGGGCTTGATGCGCTCGTCCGGGCTGTTGCACGGCAGGCTGGCGAAGTCGCCCGACTTGCCGTCGTCGGCCTAGAAAATGCGAGCATTGGGATGTGAGACTAACTATCGCACGCGCGCACGCACGCACGCACGCACGCACGCACGCACGCACAGTATATGCAGGGGGGAGGGGGCGGGAGAGGAGACAGATAGAGTTGCAAATCTAGGAAATTTTTCCTAGACAAACCCTGCAAAACCTGCATCACAGTGGTGTCCGAATGTTGCCTATTAGGCAGGGTTTGTCTAGAAAAAAATTCCTAGATTTGCAACTCTACGACGGGAGCGTGGTGTGGCGTGGCGCACCACTTTACCTACCCAGGGCTCCTGGAGGGGGGAGTTGGTGAGCGTGAGCCGCTGCAGGTGCCAGCCGGGGGCGGCGGGGGCGGCCGCGGCGCCCTCCCTGCCCCGCTCGCTGAGCGCCAGGAAGTCGGGTCGCCGCGCGCCCGCGCCCGCCCCCCCAGGCCCGCCCCCGGGGCAGCTGCCCGAGCCGCGCATCCCCAGGGGCCGCTCCACCACCGAGGCCAGCGAGCTGAGCGACGAGCTGGATACGGTCGAGTCCGCGAGGTCCACCAGGGGGCTCTGTTCCCGGCTCGTCTGACTAGATGAGATCAGTTCTGCACAGGGTGGAGAGAGAGAGAGAGAGAGACTTGGTGAATGAATAAGTCGCAACGCAGACGGAGAAGTGTTGAACGCGAAGCACACTAAGTGATTTGGAGGCAAAAAAGCGGTTTGGTGTTGTTGAGTGGGTAGAAAGCGAGGGTAGAACAACTCTGAAATTTTTGTACACCTCGTAATTTAGAAAAATTAGAGAAATTCATTAAAATTTCCAAACAAAATAGGCAAAATTCAAGCAAAAATTCATTAAAATCCTATAAGAATTTACTAAAATTCACTAAAATTCACAAAATTTATATTTAAAGTCCAATAAAAATTCACGAAAATTCACTACCATTCACAAAATTTGTAAACCAAAATTCAGAGTTGTTTCCCCCTCGGTAGAAGGTGATCTACATGATGACTTATGGACGCGGAGGGAGAACTCACCTTGGGACCGGTGCGACAGCACCTCCCCGAATGACTGCGTCCGCGACCGCTGTTGCAGGTGGTGCTGCAGGTGGTGGTGCTGGTGGTGCTGGTGCTGCTGCCGCTGGTGCAGGTGCTGCAGCGAGGGCTGCGACGACACGTGGGCGCGGTCCTGCGACCGCTCCCGCTCCGCCACCTTGCGGGGCCTGCCCAGGGTGGAGGACTCGCCCGGCCGCGGTGCCAGTCGGCGCACGGCCAGGTCGCTCAGCATGTCCAACGCCTCTTTCCTGAAGGAAGGCGACGAGGAAAATTTCAGATTGAGATTTTAAGACCTTTTTAACGTGAGATGATACAAACGGGCCCAGCAGAGCAGACGACCGTTATCCTGCACTAAGCGGCCTTGCGACCCACCTGAGCGTTTTGGGCCGCGACTCGGTGGGGGAGAGCGCCAGCGCCGACACGGGGGTCTGCACCACGTCGCGATACAGCCGGAGGTGGACCGTGTCGCCCGCCTGCCGCAGGAACAGCACGGCCTCCTCGTGCGTCATGTGGCTGATGTCCATGCCGTTCACCTGGATAGCGGCAGGGAGCAAGTGTTAAGTGTTAGTCACCGCACCGGACAAAACCAAGGGGGAGGGGGGCAGCGGTAAAAAAAGGAGACAGAAAACGATCATAAACGTGACATTTGACAGCTGAAGAGAGCTATTCTTTTTAAGTGGCGTCGCGTGTCGCTTCGCGCTTACCGCCACTATCTTGTCGCCGGGCCGGATGCGGCCGTCCGAGAGCGCCGGCTCACGCACCAGGGCGCGCACGTAGTGCCCCAGCGCGCTCGAGTCCTCCTTGCGCAGCGTGAAGCCCAGGCTGCCCTGCACCTTGCTCAGCGACACCTCCAGCTCCTGGACATAGAAATTAACACAACAAAGTTAAAAAATAAATAAATGAACGTGTTCTAAAATTATTTTTTTCTCCTTAGTTTTACAAAATCTATCATAATTTTTTTTTTTACGAAACATCTTGTACTAGGTTGCTGATTAACCCTGGGCACTTTTTGTACTTATGCAACCCGCCCGCACCGCTCCACTCAGGACTGCATACCCATCAGGCGCCGGGGACCGGCTTCAAGCGCGTAAGCTCCGCTCCGCCACTGTTGTTGCAGCCAACGCCCCGTAAGAGCCCTCTCGCGGTTCGCGTGGTCTACGGCAGGGCTTTACAGGGGGGGGGGGGAGGTTCGCGGTTTTGAGGGATTAACCCGCGAGTCCGCGGGGTAAGCTCGCGGTCCGAGGGGCCCACCGTTGGGGTATCTCGCGTACTGCGGATCGTCCGCGGGTCTTTCGCGGACTGCGAGCTCCGCGAGAAGGATCCGCGGACCGCGACCTTCCCCCGCGGAGAATCCGAGGTATGCGAGATACCGCGGCGGTAGGACGCGCGGACTTGCGGGTTACTCCCTCGAAACGGCGAACCTCCTGTGTGTAAAGCCCCGCCGTAGACCGCGCGAACCACGAGAGGGCTCTTTCGGGGCGTTGGCTGCAACAACAGTGGCGGAGCGGAGCGTTCGCACATGGAGCCTGTCCCCGGCGCCTGATGGGTATGCCCGGATGGAGCGGTGCGGGCGGGTTCCATAGTACAAAAAGTGCCCAGGAATAATCAGCAACCTGGTACATTCAAACAGCCCGTTACTACTTGGAAGAAATGCGCGTGATGCTTGTAATCTCACTGTTTTCTGCTTTAATTGTACGATATTGCGTCGTTTACAATGCCCCCGTACAAACCAGAAGTATTTATAACATCACCGTGTATTTCTTCATCAAAAGGAGAAGAAAGACTGCAGCAAAAAAAAAGATTATCACAGTCGACTGTGAGCGGGAATCATCGGAGGAGGCTCAGAGCGCCTGCAGCGTAGGCAGACCCGCACGCCACGGCAGCCGCGCGGGCCGGCCTACCTCCAGGCTGACAGGCTGAAGTACGGGACCAGACGGGACGCGCGCGCGGTAGCCTCACTAACGTCGATCACTACAAGAACGTGAATAATTATTCGCACACCCACAGGTGTGAGAAATGTTATTATAACACATACAAGTGTGCTAATATTTTTTCACACACCTACAAGTGCCTGAATAATTATCAGCACTCCTACATGTGTGTGACTAAGAATTACTATCCCACCTGAATGTGTGTTGATAATTTTTCGCGCACCTGTACTACATAAGTGTACTGGTATCTTTTCACATCCTACGAGTGTCTGAATAATTATTCCAAGCACCCACTACCTACATGTGTTTGAATAATTCCCATCCCACCTTATATGTGTGTTAGTAATTTTTCGCACACTTCCAGACGTGTGACTAGGCTGACTCACCCCGCAGGAGTCCTGGCGCTGCAGGGGCAGCAGCTGCAGGTACTGGGGCGGCGCGTGCTCCCGCTGCTGCTGCTGCTGCTGTTGTTGCTGTTGCTGCTGCTGCGGAGGCGCCCATGACGGCGGCCGGGATGGCCTCGCCACCGTCAGCACCACGTGGTCCGGGGCGGTGCGCAGCACCTCCAGGGCCTCCTGCACAATTAAAAAAAAAAAGAAACAAAATAAGTTTCGCTGTGAAAAATACAAGTTGTAGAAGTACGATATGTTTTGAAAATGACGACTTCTGAAAAATGCTGTAAATTCACGACAACACATTGAATTTCAAGTTGATAGGTAGTGCTTTCAACTGTGCGATTTGTAATTGTGATTTTACCCAGGGGGGGGAAAACAACTGTAAATATTTTGCACACCTCGTAATTCGAAAACGGAAAATCACGAAAAATTCAGAAGATTTCAGAAAAATTTGAGAGAAATTCCTAAAAATTCAGAAAAAAGCAGGGAAATTCGTTAAAATTCACTAAAATTCACAGAATTCTAAGAAAAACTCAGCCAAAAATTCACAAAAAAAATGACAAATTTGTACACCGAAAGTTGGAGGTTTTTCCCTTCCCCCTCGGCTTGTACTCACGTGGTTGGTGAGACCGCTGAGCGGCTCCCCGTTGACGGCCAGCAGGACGTCGCCGGGCCGCAGGCGGCCGCTCTGCCAGGCGGGCTGGTGCGGGAACAGGCGCTTGATGCGCACCAGCCCGTCCGGCGCGCAGTCCACCCCGCCGCACACCGAGAGGCCCAGGCCGCGCGAGCCCCGCTGCAGGGACACCGACTCGCACGCGCCTGCAAGCACGCCGAGCCAAGCACATTCATCTCAAGCAGATTTTTTTTTTTCGGTCTTTCTCCAGAAAAATTCTGTGCAAATCTTTGCCCACGAACTTCATTTGTATTTTTTATTTGTACAAATCAAACAATTGAACAATCAAATCTTTTGCACATATTTGTGCGTGCATTTGAACACGTAAGTGTATAATTTTGTATAAAACAATGCAATTTTGAGCAAAACTTTGTGCGAAACGAAACGCAGGTTTAACTTTGCACAAACGTTTGCACAAAAATGTACAAATACATTTACCGTGTGTTTTGCTTCCTGTTTATTTTTATTACGTGGAAAAATAGAAAACTTTGAGTAGCAGGTCGGGTGGGCAGGCGGGCGGGTGGGCGGACTAGCCGCACGGAGGGAAACAACAGTAGTTGGATATAAAATAAGGGCGTCCCATAATTCAAGGTCTGTCCAGGAAATTGGGAGGGGTAAAGGCAGTGCGGGCCAGGATGGTCTGAGCGCAGCGTGGAAACGTCTTTCCTCTAGCAGGGGCGGAACCCGAGGCCCCGGGAGCGAGCGCCGGGAAAAAATATATAACTCTGTATTATATTTATAAAGAAAAAAATATTTGTGTGTAGACTGGTATTTTACTATTATTACTTAAGTGAGCAGCGCTTCATATTTCATCCCTAGGATGCGCGGCTGTGGCCGGCCGGCCGAGGAGAGCGATTCATCACCAGCAGCGGGAGGGGAGGCTCGCTCCAAAACTTAATGGGCCGTTCCGCCGTGAAATACAACCGATCCTCTGATAGTCACGTGACGGTCAGGCTGCCCTGCCAAGCCCCGCCCGCCCCGCCCCGCCCCGCCCCGCCCTGTGCTGTGACGCGTGGTGACGTTGAACAGAGAGCGCCCGGGCGGCCCCATACCCCCCACCCCACCACCAACCCCATCCCAAGACCATCCCCTTTCCCTCCCTCTCTCTCTCTCTCTCTCACTCGCGCTGGCTCTGCCGCCCTGACTCCGGGTCTGTCGCCGATTCCCAGAGGGTTCTTTCAATCACTGCTCGTCCGCCCGCCCCAAGCCGCCCCACCCCGCCCCACCCCGCCTCGTCCGCTTCCTCTCAGAGCGAGAGTGTCCGCGGGGCCGAGCTATCCCTGCTGCGGACGACAAGCTACACTGTTGTTGGCATTCACTGCTAACTCTACCAAGATAAAAGACCCTCCACTTTAGTGCCACATTAGCTAACTCCCAGACTTGAGCAGAAAACTTATACATTAAACATTGCATGACGGCATATTTAATTAACTGAATGCGGTTCAATGCGAAAGAAAGGACGGACCGCGATCGAAGTGAAGTCCCCTAAACTCTACACAGCGAGATCGGTGCGGCGCTTCTGTTTGCCGAACGACTTCCCAACAGGGTTCGTCTCATCTCCAAGCACTGAGCTGTGAATCCACCGTCCGCCCACCCAGACCCGCCCCGCCCGCCCTACTTAACGTGTCGGCATGGCTATACCCAAAGCCATCCACAAACTTGAGCACGGTGCGCTCGGAGGGCCTGTCGGGCCGGTCAGGGCCGTGCCAAGGAGGGCAGCCAGGCTCGGGGCGGGGCGGGGCGGGGCGGGCCTGGGTCTACCAAAGGAGCCCCTCTAGAGACCAATACACGTACGCACTTCCCCCCGGAAAGCTCAGCCCAGCCCGGGCGACTAAGAGAGAAGGAGGGGAGCACGATGAACACACACACACACACACACACACACAACGGGACGAAATGTCTACACTACAATCGCTACACCCCCACGCGCGACACACAGAAAGAGATAAAACAATTCGAAACGACGGACGATGGGGTTTGGCACCCCGCCCCGCCCTGCCCCGCACCCCACCCCGCCCGACCCCGGATCCGCCCCCACCCCCTCCTGAGGGGTGGCTGAGTCCGGAGGCGACGTGTGTTGGGGGGGGGGGGGCGCTTTGGGCGGCGGGCGGGGCAGCGGGGTACAGGACCAGCAAGTGATAACTGGGCTGGTGTCCCCTTGCTCGGCTGCGCAGCGCGAGCGCGCTCCCCTCTGATCTGCGGCCCCATCAGGGTGGAAGCAGTGAGTATAGCCGATGTTAGCTGGATCGCTCCCCAGCACAGAAAACCCATTACCGCTACCACCACCCCCTAACTCCCCTAAAAAAAAAAAAAAAAACGCTTAAAAAAGAATAACCTCTGAATGGCGATGTTTCCTGCCGCGGAGTGCGAAGGGAATCAATCGCAGTGAATGGAATCAAAGAAACCATAAACCGGGACGGGCGCATTTGTACCTTACATTTCTACAAAGTTAGTCAGTCAAGTTTTTCGCGAAAAATTTTCTGCTTTCATCTGAAAGTGTTTTCAAACATGTAGGCCTACTAAGTCCAACATTTTTGCGTCCAGAGTTATGGTGTGAAACTAAAGGACTGTCTCACTTTGTACAAACGTTGGCACAAAAAACTCAAATACAATTTACAATGAGCGGGTCCACAACCATCGAGAGTTTTGTCAGCGCCAAGCCCCCGGACAATCTGAGCCTGAGCTCCACTCACCCAGCATGTCTCCTGGGAAGTGCTTCTCGTCGTCCGGCGAGCGCTCCGAAGCGTAGCCCAGGTCCTGCAGGTCCTTCTCGGAGGCGGCGGGCGAGGCGGGGGTCATGTTGTTGTTGTCGCACACGTCCATGTCTTGCTGCGCCGCGTCCAGCCGGTTTGGCAGCGAGCCGCACAGCTTGTACCTGCAGGGAACAAACATACACACACACACATTCGTAATGCGCGCCAGGACACAATAAAATAAATAAAACATAAAAAGTAGAATAAAATAAAGAAACAAAAACTTTTATTTTAGAAGGCAACTCCGTTGCCAAATAAAAATACAATGGTAAAACTAAGGCGTAACAGTGCGCTTGGCTGAAGCGTACAGTTACGCTTGAAGATATTAAACACTCCCGCACTTTTTTACGTATAGCTACGAAACTCTATGTACATGCGTATAGCTTACGTAAAATTTCTTATCAAAATTAAAACAAAAAGGTAGGTAATTATGCAAACTTTGTGCTTTGGAAAAAAAAAAAGAAGAAAACTAGCTGCTCTCTGCTCGCTGCGCTGCTCTCTGCATACTGCTCGCTGTATGACAGTACAAGCAGGCTGATACCTTCGTATCATCTGCTAAAAATCTTGCATATAGGCCAGGCCTCACCTCTGGTGGCGGGGGTCGTTGTGGTTGTGGCAGTGGCGGTGGTGGTGGCGGTGGCGGCCGCAGGGCGCCAGCAGCCTGCCAAGCTTGTCGGCGGCGGCGACGCGCGCGCCCGAGCACAGGGACCCGGAGGACTGGGTGCGCCGGCCGAGCAGCCCCGGCTTGCCTGGACCCGGGCCCGCGCCCGCGGCCCGGCTGCTGCTGCTGCCCATCACCTCGAGGGCCTCCTCCGCCTCCTCCTCGGCCTCGGCCACTAGGGCACTGCTGCAACACGCGCGGCATGCATCACAATGGGAGACTGTCCGCCCGCACGGCCGACTCTCAGCTCTCAACCAGAAAAGAAGTGGGGAAAATGTAATTGCTCAACGTATCCTCAAAAAATGAGGGAAACATCCTCATAACATAAGGTGTATTCGGTAAATTACAATTACGAACCTAAAATTATACAAGCGAGCACTAAATATCGAAATAAAATTTAATTACAGGCAAGAATGGTTTTTTCGAAAATTTACAACATTTTTTGAAAGTTGCAATTGACAAAATTCATACACAGTAAATCTACAACGGTATTTTTCACAGAGTTCCTCAAATTCAGAGAGGTCCTCAAAGTTTTCCCTACTTCCTCAAAAATAATCAGCCAATTGTTTTCTTTTTTTTTAACGTGGAATCTCAAGCTAAACAAGTTTATTAAATCCGAAGGAAAATTCACCACACCTCACTCAATCATTGAAGCGTGCGACATGACACTGTGTGCGACACTCACACATGACTCATGACTCACCAGTGGGCCGGCGGCGGGTCACCCTCCAGCGGCGCGGCGTGGCGCAGCGCGGCGTGCGGCACGGAGCGGAGGGCGGGGGCCATGGCCAGCTCGGCATCGTCAACTCCAACGCCTGAAGAAAAGGGGCAGAAAAAAAGAAAACAGTAAGACACAATCACCTTTGAAAAAGAATAAGCCACTCGCCGTTTGCGAGTGGCAGAAAAGAAAGAGGAGAAAAAAGTGAACGGAGTAACAGGTGTGCGGGGACGAATTTGCGACGGATCCTCAGCACTGTTAAAACAATTTATGTTTTTTTAGGCCCCTGTTAGGGGAGCCTATTGCTCACGCCCGAGAGTTTATTTTTATTCTTGACTATCGCCCCTTATGGCCGGAGCCAATAGTGCCCAAGCGATTCGTACAAAATTACAATGAAAAATACTACAAAAAATTAGAATTTTTTTTTTCTTTCTTACGCGCAGGCGTTCTTTCCTAATCGCGCTCGTCACATCCCGTTCCCCCTCGCTCTCCTCACGCTCAATCAATCGGATCAAGAAACCCAAACTTTTCGTTCCGCCGGTTCGCTCGCAGGCGGACACGCATAGGCCGACAGAGGGGAGGGCTCAGGCCCAAGGACTCCGTACACCAGTAGGCGAGCCGTAGGTATAGGCGCCTCCGGCCCGGCCAGGAGCTCGAGGGAGGAGGGAGGGCCACTCAGCAAATGGGCTCCTGAGGCAACGAAAAGTGTCGGGCGAAGAAGCACCCAGGTCCGAGGTGGCGCTGTATCGTAAAACACGAGCCGCCACCGGCGCGCCACCCCACCCCCGGCCCGCCTTACATCAATCCGAGCGGAGCACAACTAGCACTCCTCAATCCAAGAGAAAAATCACATGCCCCCCCCCCCCTCCCCAAACTCCACTCTGCGCCCTAAAATCCTCACGATGACGACTGACTATATCTCGGGTAAGAGAGACAGTTTATTATTTTGCCTCTATATTTTGTCTTTTCTGAGATAGGGGAAGGTTTATAGCGCCGCGAGGCCAGCCAGGCGGGGGGCGCACGGCGCGGGGCGGCGCGGGGCGGCGCGGGGCAGCCTGCAGCTGGAGGACGTGAAGCACCACAGCAGCGCTATCGTCACACGGCCCCGCCCCGCCCCGCCCCGCCTCCGCACAACAAACACACAATCGGGTCGCTATATGCGATTCCGATCCAATCTTCAGACAACCATCCCAGCCCGGCCCAGCCCAGCACAGCCTAGCACAGCACAGCACAGCCCCAAGCCCATCGCAACACAACCCAGGCCCAAGCTAGGCGCAGCACAGAATAGCTCAGCCTACCCCGGCCCAACGCAACACACAGACCCGCGTAGCACCCGGTCGAGATGAAAGGAAGAAGGCTTACCTTACGGGAGTGATTGTACGCGGGTGCGAGGAGAAAAAGAGAGAAAGAAAGAGAGAGATAGGGAGGGAAAAGGGAGGAAGGAGGAGTGGGTATGTGTGGTGTATGCATGCGAACTGCGAGGCGCCCTCGGATTCAGAAATGTTTCAAGAAAGAGAAGTGCGCTATGAAGGACAAGATCGCCGAGTTTACCGTCGCCAAACAGCGGCGTGGACTATAAAACACGAGGCTCCCCTGCGCTGCGAGTAGGTGAGGCTTTTCCTTTCTCGCACTGAAATAATATTTGAGCAAGGAGGGCCCGGGCGCGTCGCGGCGGAGGAAAGCGAAGCGTGCGTTTCCGGGGCCGCTACGGGTTGGGCGAGGGGTACATGGGGAGAAGGAGAAAAATCATGAACCGTTTTGATGCACGCAGCAGCAGCAGCGGGACCAGCAGAGTGTGGAAATGAGGCCTCTCCTCCGTGCCTTCTGACGCAAAGCTGGCGGCGCGGAACACCACCGAGGTGAGGTGAGGCCCTCTGGCCCCGCCCCGCCCCGCCCCGCCCCGCCCCGCCCCGCCCCGCTACGCCCCGCCACATCCTACCGCCCGCGCTCTCTGCAAAAGGGAAGAAAAACACTCGGCGGTGCGGCTGCCCTTGTCCGCACCCAAAAGGTCGGGCGTAAAAACAAATTATTTATTCCGTCACGTATCAAAGAGTTGCGAGAGTAAGATGTATACACGCAAGGGGGAAACAAATCTGAATTTTGGTGTACACATCTTGTGAATTTTTGTGAAACCTTGTTAATTTTTAGTGAATTTTTGTGAATTTTTGTGAATTTATACCTGAAATTTACCAACAATTTTATGAATTTTCCAGAATTTTTCCTGGAATTTTCTGAATTTGTGTAAGTTTTTCATTTTCTCATTTTTTCTGCATTTTTCTGAATTTATTTTAAAGTACGTGGTGTACAAAAATTTCAGAGTTGATTCCCCCTCGATACACGTCGCTAAAATAACTTGCGACCTCTACCAGAAGAAGAAGGTTCCGCGATTTCATGCTTATCCATGGACGCTTAACTGATGACTTTTCGGCGCGTGGAAAGCACTCTTTCATGTACGAGAATAAGTAAGTCATCTTTCAGCGCCAGTTCCAACCCCCCCCCCCCCCCTCCTTTTTTCCCTCTCTTCTATCTCGGCGGGTTCGTCACGTGATGTGACGCGGTCACGCCACACACCCAAAGGGAGCGGTGCGGTGCTAAGTACCTGAGAAAGAGCTTTTGCACAATGGCGGCTCATCTCATGTTCTAGAGCGCGCTGCACGCGGCTGCACGCCAGGACAGCGAGCCCAGCCGCTCGAGCCCAATTAGATGTAGAATGAGTACTACCCGCGGCGGGGCGGGGCGGGGCGAGTACCCGCGGCTTATGCGCTGACGGGAGCCCCGGGTGGGGTGGGGCGGGGTGGGGTGGGGCGGGGTGAGGCGCGCACGACTGCGCTGCGGCATACTGCACTTGGCCACGACTGCAACATTTACCACGTCCTGTGTGATGCGAAATCATTTAAAGCAGCGCAAGGTCCCGCACGCGTCGAGATTTGCACACTCGTAGTATTGCGATCTTGTTCAGGCGGATACTTGCTTTTTTTTCAGAACAATAATGTGCATGCAATGTGGGATGGTAATTTACCGGTCATAATATAAAACTTGGTAGAAGCTCTTTCAAACCGTGTAAAGCCGTGTAAAGCTGAGCTAAAAGTGCCTTTACCTTGGCCTGCAGCGCTTCCAATCTGAAGACGCGCCATTTCATTCATTCACGAAAACTCGGCTAATCTAATCCGTGGCGCCACGTCTACCTCCCGCTAGCTTCCCGTACGCCTCCCCCAGAGCATTCTGACAGAGCTGAGCATTCAGAATTAAATTAAAGTTTAATTAGAATTTACCTCAGCCCAAGGTTAAAATAAATTAATAAATAGGAAATTTGCCTCATAAGTTCATGTCAAAAACGTGTGCTTCCACTTTTTATACCGAAGGGTTCACTTCTTACCAAGAGGGCGCTATACGGTCCACGCAGAAAACAGTATTCGCAAATTTAGTGCGCTTCGTATTGCACTTTAACAAATCAATTTCTTCGCAATCGATACATAGAAATAACCCTCGTCACAAGTAACACGTTCTGGAAGTAATCGCAAATTACTCGAGTAATTCCTGGGAGTGATGTACCACGCGTTGCCCTTTGATATCGGAAAACTCGCAGGGGTAAAGGGTGGGTGGCGTCAACCCCGAGCAGCAGCAGCGGCAGCAGTGTAACAGGCAAGAAATAAAACGATCTGCTCTGCCAGCGAGAGAGAGAGAGAGAAAATAATACGGTCGGCCCAAGCCAACGTGTCAGGCGGTGGCGACGCAAGGCGAGCTGAGCTAACACTCTCGACACTCGAAGCGGACCGGGCCGGGCACGGCAGGGCCGAACAGGGAACCAGCACGTCCGAAAGCCCACGCTCCGCTCCAATCCGAGACAGCACAGGACAGCCGAAGAGCGCTCTCCTATCGCACACTCCCACTCGCACCTTTACGGCAAACTCCATGAGTGCGAGAGAGACAGATAGCGAGGATAGCGCTCTTCGGAATCGGTCGGTATAGCCGCGTCATACGCGGAACGAGAGTGGACGCGCCGCGCGGCAGCAGCACCGCTTCGCACGCCGCGCCGACCACTTTTCTCGCGTCGCCGCTAATCTTGAGGGACCGACGCAGCGCGGTCGCGGCGGCCGGCCCTGCCCTACCCGCCACTATATAGAGTTGCCACTCAGTGCGATGCGCCCGGCCGCCCGGCCCAGCCCGGCGGGTCATAGAGTGTAGAGTTCCCGCGGGCAGAGGGTCCTGTTCCCCGCGCCACCCCGCGCGATATAGAGTTGCCAAGGCGTCGCATCCTTGTCCTTTCATTTTGTGGCGCTTTATTATCCCGCGCGCGTCACTAATGTGTCGTTATTATTATTATTGCAGCCCCTGCTGGCTCCACCGCACTGCTGCTCTCATTAGAGGACGGTGCAGGCAGCACGACCGTGCTCCTGGGCGCGTACGTACCGACGTGACGTGCGCCTTTATTGCTTTTTGATACACCCACGGTAAAAGCAAGGTTTGATTTTGTTTGAGGAAAAATGTTGCTCGAGTTTAGAAAAATATGAAATTTTCCGTAATTGCCTTATTTTTTTTTAAGAATCCATACTCAAAATCTGGAGAACTTTACTCAAAATCAGAGAGCTCCTCAAATTTTCCCTTATTCCACACCTCCCACCGCCCCCACCCCCAAACCCCCGTACCACCGAAAGAAGAAGACTCAGAAAACCCAAGTGTTGTGGACACATACCTTGTGGGAGCACGTTATCGCTTTGTCAATCAAGCGAAACACGGGCCAGATGCCAGAGAGGTCATTTTTTCCTTCTCATTCTTCTTACCCACTATCCATATTTTAACCAATGAGAATTCACAAGATATATCAACCACTGCGCGCGAATTCAGAGGACGCCCCTTTCGAGGACTTGCCCGTCCCTTTTCCCGTTTCCCCCATCGGGGCACCGCGCACTTAAAAACAGCGAAGATTACGACGCGTAGAGGGTGCACCAAAGTTTTCGCCACTCGTCGGTAGCGGGGAGGGATAGTGCCTGCCGAAAGCGGGCTGTTTATTGAAGCTACGTAGAGACTGGACCGGATGGGGCGGGCCGGGGCGGGGCGGCGGGCACTCTGCACTGGCAGAGGTGGGATTCCATCGGAGGGGAAAAGTTTTCGACCGTGAAAAGATATACGGGGGCTAACAGTCCTGCCCCATATTCCACGCGCTGTCAGCCCGGCCCGCTGCTGCCCATAGTGCGGCCGGCCCGAGGAGGAGGAGGATGACCACTGGCCAAAACAAGATGCTCCCCGCCCCGCCCCGCCCCGCCCCGCGCCCCTCACCGCGCCTTGCCAGACTGTGCTGCTGCTGGCCGGAAACTCACCGCCGCCGGAACTTGAAGGGCGAATGGCTCCAGCGTGGCCCGACCGCAAACGGCTGAGTTTTCACTCCTGTTCTGATAGAATCGATCGGTTCGGCGGGGCGGGGCGGGGCGGGGCGGGGCGTGAGCCGCGCAGACAGTGCTTCCTATCCCGCGTCCCCTTACTGGATCACCGACGAGTCGTACGTGTCGGCACGCTCAGCACGCCGCCACACAATTCTTCTCAACAATTCTGCACCACATACGGACGGCACCGCCACACACGACAGCACAGTTCGCGGGAAACAAAAGCTGCTGCTTATATGTACCGGAGCGGGAAACAGACACAGCAAAACCAATGTCATTTCTTAATGTATTTTTTTTTTTCGGAAAAGGAAAATCCTGGAGGAAAGAGTCTAACTGCGGTTTTGAGGAAAGCTCCTCAGATTTTGAGTATGTTTCCTTAAAAAGAAAGGGAAATTCCCTCATTTTTTGAAGGAGACTTCCTAAAAATTATAAAGATTCTCAAAGTTTTACCATTGTCCTCAAAAAATCAGGTATTGTTTTCAGCGCATACTTCCCTATGTGAAACGTTTTAAGTAATAACCTGCGCGGTCCATTTCTTGCGGGGGTGGCCCGATCCCTCTACTGGAAACACCTCTAATTTTGATTAGAGGTAAATTTACCTCTACGACAATATACCTCTAATAATATTGCTGCGAAAATACCTCTACAAGATTTACCTCTACGGTTAGGAGTAAAACACAGAGTTGTGAATTTACCTCTAAAAAGTTTTAGGAGCAAAAACTCTCCTACTGTGTTTTACATGTAAACCTGCAAATTACTCGAATACAGCAAGAAGTGAAAATGCTTCTAAGACCAACCAGAGTTTTGCTTCTAAGAAAAATCAGTGGATGCATCTAACGAATACACCTCTACAAAAATAACCGTAATTTGACCTCTAATGGATTTGCGTATAAAAAAGGGAGTGTTTTACCTCTAACATATTTGCATCTAATGAAATAACAGAATACTGGGTACCTGAAAAACCCCGAGAATATTTTCTCCAGCCCTTTGGTGGCCCCTGCCCTTCGTAGCACACGGGTTGTCCGACCTTCTTTTTTTTCCAGCCTCGGGAATTTTGCGCCCGCCACCGTCACACGTTTCTTTTTGTCCGACCTGGCACTCGGGGTGTGATAGTTTTGTCCGACCTCGTTTTGTCCGACCCCAACGAACCGTAAGAGTCACCTGCTATCCTCTGCGATTGCAGCTCGATTGTCCGACCTGATGATTTCCTCAAAATCCAAAAAAGGGCCTTGATGTTTTCCAACCTTGTTTACACGGGTTAAGTGGAAAGGGAATAGGTATCATGGTCGGAGCACACCTCAAATTCATGTTAAAGAGCTATTGAAAAAAAAATTGAAAAATTGGTAGGCCCCTACCTAACTCGCAACCTGCGAGCCCCGCCTGCTTAACTTCGGAGTTCTGATGGGATCCGGTGTGTTCCAGGCGACCGCCACCCCGCGGGCACGAGAAGTCCTCTCCTCTTCGGGGAGAGTCCCCGCTTAAGGCTGGCGGCCTGTCAGGCCCGCCGTACTACCCTATTTAAACAGCGCCTTGAAGCCGTAGGTAGCATTTCAGACCAACGACTGGGCACCACCGGACCGCATGACCGGTCAGTGGGAGGTAGAGGCAAGGCAGGACGATAGAGGGGGAGAAAAGCAGAAAGAGAAGTTTTTGCGGAAGAGTAAGCGTACGGTTGGTTAGACCTGTACTGACCCGCTCCCGCACAGGTCATGGAAAAGCTGTTTACTAAGGAGCCAGATTCATAGGCCTTACTTCCCCACGAGGGACCACCCCCCGTGGCATGGGACGGAACTTCCTGACAACTCGCTTTCGCTGCCAGTGAAGAACCTACCTGGGAATTGAACCCAGGCCCCAAGTGCCGAGTCTCATGACACCCCGCGGCTTTCGTGGTACTAAGACCACTAGACCGTCGGCGATTCCACGAGGGAGCTCCGTTGAAATGGGGGGTTTGAATTCCACGCCAAGCTGCTGTCCTCGGAAAAATTTATATTTTAGAGCAAGATTTGAACCCGGGCTTTGCGGTCGCCGGAACATCACTATGCCGGCACGGCTACAACGCCATGGTACAAGTGGGCTTTCCACTAGGAGTAACGATGCGAAGAGCCGTAGTCGCCGACGAACCTGCACCGGTGGCATCATCAGTACGCCTGCTCTCCTTGCTAAGACAGCCCAGCCGCGTGGCGACTTTGGTATCCACATCGGCACCGTTAGGAGTACTGGGTGGGCACAGATTCTAATACCGACTACTATTTTTTTTTTCGAAGTAGCTTTGTCTTTTTCAGTTGGCCGAGGCACAAGAACAGTAGATAAAAAGGATAAAGTAGGTAAAAAATAAATCGAAACAAATCCGCACTCGACATTGATGTCGAAGCCGGTGAAAGCACGAGTTGGACAGCGGTTCTAATACCACCCTGTTTTTTCTTCTTTTTATTTCTTTTTATTCGTACGTAGTTTTGCCTATTTGCAGTTGCCCGATGCATTAAAAAGATGTTGGTTTTTTTTTTTTTTTTTTTTTTTTTTTTTAACGTCATAAGCAAAGCTGCCAACTTAAAAACGAAGAAAAAAAGGAAAAAAAAGAAGTTACAGATAGGGGTGGCATTAGAACCTCTGTCCAACTCGTGCTTTCACCGGCGACGACATTAATGTCGAGTGCGGATTTGTTTCGATTTATATTTTACCTTCTTTATCCTTTTTATCTACTGTCCTTGTGCCTCGGGCAACTGAAAAAGACAAAGCTACTTCGAAAAAAAATAGTAATCGGTATTAGAACCTGTGCCCACCCAGTACTCCTAACGGTGCCGATGTGATACCAAAGTCGCCACGCGGCTGGGCTGTCTTAGCAAGGAGAGCAGGCGTACTGATGATGCCACCGGTACAGGTTCGTCGGCGACTACGGCTCTTCGCAGCGTTACCCCTAGTGGAAAGCCCACTTGTACCATGGCGTTGTAGCCGTGCCGGCATAGTGATGTTCCGGCGACCGCAAAGCCCGGGTTCAAATCTTGCTCTAAAATATAAATTTTTCCGAGGACAGCAGCTTGGCGTGGAATTCAAACCCCCCATTTCAACGGAGCTCCCTCGTGGAATCGCCGACGGTCTAGTGGTCTTAGTACCACGAAAGCCGCGGGGTGTCATGAGACTCGGCACTTGGGGCCTGGGTTCAATTCCCAGGTAGGTTCTTCACTGGCAGCGAAAGCGAGTTGTCAGGAAGTTCCGTCCCATGCCACGAGGGGTGGTCCCTCGTGGGGAAGTAAGGCCTATGAATCTGGCTCCTTAGTAAACAGCTTTTCCATGACCTGTGCGGGAGCGGGTCAGTACAGGTCTAACCAACCGTACGCTTACTCTTCCGCAAAAACTTCTCTTTCTGCTTTTCTCCCCCTCTATCGTCCTGCCTTGCCTCTACCTCCCACTGACCGGTCATGCGGTCCGGTGGTGCCCAGTCGTTGGTCTGAAATGCTACCTACGGCTTCAAGGCGCTGTTTAAATAGGGTAGTACGGCGGGCCTGACAGGCCGCCAGCCTTAAGCGGGGACTCTCCCCGAAGAGGAGAGGACTTCTCGTGCCCGCGGGGTGGCGGTCGCCTGGAACACACCGGATCCCATCAGAACTCCGAAGTTAAGCAGGCGGGGCTCGCAGGTTGCGAGTTAGGTAGGGGCCTACCAATTTTTCAATTTTTTTTTTCAATAGCTCTTTAACAACAACAAAAAAAATGAATTTGAGGTGTGCTCCGACCATGATACCTATTCCCTTTCCACTTAACCCGTGTAAACAAGGTTGGAAAACATCAAGGCCCTTTTTTGGATTTTGAGGAAATCATCAGGTCGGACAATCGAGCTGCAATCGCAGAGGATAGCAGGTGACTCTTACGGTTCGTTGGGGTCGGACAAAACGAGGTCGGACCAAAACTATCACACCCCGAGTGCCAGGTCGGACAAAAAGAAACGTGTGACGGTGGCGGGCGCAAAATTCCCGAGGCTGGAAAAAAAAGAAGGTCGGACAACCCGTGTGCTACGAAGGGCAGGGGCCACCAAAGGGCTGGAGAAAATATTCTCGGGGTTTTTCAGGTACCCAGTATTCTGTTATTTCATTAGATGCAAATATGTTAGAGGTAAAACACTCCCTTTTTTATACGCAAATCCATTAGAGGTCAAATTACGGTTATTTTTGTAGAGGTGTATTCGTTAGATGCATCCACTGATTTTTCTTAGAAGCAAAACTCTGGTTGGTCTTAGAAGCATTTTCACTTCTTGCTGTATTCGAGTAATTTGCAGGTTTACATGTAAAACACAGTAGGAGAGTTTTTGCTTCTAAAACTTTTTAGAGGTAAATTCAGAACTCTGTGTTTTACTCCTAACCGTAGAGGTAAATCTTGTAGAGGTATTTTCGCAGCAATATTATTAGAGGTATATTGCCGTAGAGGTAAATTTACCTCTAATCAAAATTAGAGGTGTTTCCAGTAGAGGTACTAGAGGCGACCCATTTCTTGCTATTTCTTCTGTCCATGACACGCGGGATCGGCATTGTCTGTTTATTTTTTTCCCCCTTTTTTTTCCCCCACAGTCCACCACCACACCCCGCCCCACCCCGCCCCACCCCACCCCGCCCGCAGCGCAGATCGCAATGACGAGCCCTGGAGGAGAGCCCATCCCATCCCGTTTTAGCTCGCGGCAGTTAAGCCGTACCCATCCCGCGGACTCCTGCTGTGCACCGCCGACATCCAGTCGAGCAAGGACGCCGAGCTCGGATTAGTCTGGGAGGGGATGGCGGGATGGCTGTGTTAGCGTGGGGCGGGGCGGGGCGGGGCGGCGCGCGCGAGCCTTGAGAGCCAAAAGGGAACGCCGCCGCCCCTACCCGCCACACCCGGACCACAACACAATTTAATTACCGCTCGAATTGCAGGGAGCATCATTGTCGACTCGACCCTACCCGACACGCAGAGCTGCTCTTCTGCTGTCGGCTGCGGGTACCACACACTAAATGGCAATGTACTTTTTCGTATACATATGAAATGGAACTATATTAACATGCGTATTTATGTAAAAAATCGTGCTGAATTATGAACAATGTTGTGCATAAATCTGTTTAATTTTGTGCATATTTTTTGATGTAATAATTTATGCAAATCCTATGCACAATATTCTACGTCATTCGGCACAAGTTTGTACATAAATCTGCACGTTTATATAGTTACATTTCACATGTACGAAAAAGTACATTGCCAGTTAGTGTGCAGCGCGGGTACTCACGGCGGGGCGTACTCAGCCGGGCCGCGGGCGCCAGGGTGGCGTAAGTACGAGCACCCGGGCCCGAGTACGCAGGGCCCCCCGCCCCGCCGGCGCGGGCCTCGTCACCTCGTCACGGCTCGCGGCTAATTGTGTTTGAAACTAGCGGCGTCTCGCGGCCGCCAGTCGACAGGGCAGGGACGCGAACACGTCAGCTCAGAAAGCACCCGAGGCTACAGCCCGCAGCATACACTGACTAGTACCCTGTCTCCTACCTTATTTAAATTCACACAAAGTCGTTGTGATGTTGACAAAAATCTGAGTTTTAATCCGCACACATAATTTAACTGAAAATGAGGGAAGATAAGAAAAGAAGTGAGGCCGGCGCTCTGTTAAATTTCAGCCAACCCCACGCCGTGTTCCATTTCACACCCCTTACTCCTCTCGCCCTCTCCCTCCCCCTCTTCTACCCCCGTCTCTCTCTCTCTCTCTCTCTCTCTCTCTCTCTCTCTCTCTCTCTTTCCCCACTCCCCCCGCCCTCCCTTCCTATCTCTCTAAGGTTCCTTGATCCCCATCGACGGTCATCAACATAAATACATAGTAGAGGGAAGGCCGGGTCTGGGCGGGACGGTAACAGGTGTCTGATCAGAGGGTCTTGCCGGGCCCCCTGCTGCTGGTAGAGGCGCCACGGCGCCAGTGCTACCCCCGGCCCTCTCTTGGGCCGCCGCGTCGCACCCAGACCCAGGCAGGGTGTCTAATGGAGGGTCTCAAAGGACGCGGGTAAATGAGCGCATTACACGCGGACCTTGAGACACGGTGTATGTAACACAGTATGCTGGTCTTCCTACCTACCCCTAAATAAACTCTCAACAAACACTGCTGAACACATAAGAGCAGCAGCCTGTGGTACGCGTGCCGACAGTTTCAGAAAGAGCGCGGCCGCGCCTCTGAGAGCAACCCGAGGGGGGATCACTTCGGAAAACCATTTGAAACATAAATTTAAAAAAAAATCAAAACAAAAAAAGAAGGATCCAGGAAAATCCTGAAAATCGAGAACAAATTAACAACAAACTGAAAA
The DNA here is from genome assembly GCA_029379305.1 of Frankliniella fusca. Classification (NCBI taxonomy): domain Eukaryota; kingdom Metazoa; phylum Arthropoda; class Insecta; order Thysanoptera; family Thripidae; genus Frankliniella; species Frankliniella fusca. Next base: position 809,123 of record JAHWGI010000516.1, on the reverse strand, counting down.
AATACGATTTCAGGAAATCCTGGTAGGCACGAAGTTCGTTAATGTTTTTGTTTCACTAACTTCGGTAGATGATGATTTATGTAGAAATTTACTTAAAAAATTCTAGCCTTATGGGTCATGTTACTGAATTTCTTTTATCTCAGGGTCACTAGTTCAGCGGGTCACATGCCAAATTTTACCTTTCTAGCTCAATCGACTCAGAAGTTAGTCTCTCAGTAAAAATTGTCCGATCAGCTTGATTTTTGAACTGTACGCTCGTTGTGCAATGGGCATTCGGACTCCGCTTTTACATTTTTATTCTAACATGTCGTTCGAAATTTTATTTTTTGAACTACTGTGCATGAGTTGAATCAACAAGTCCCCGGCCACGGTCCTCCTCCCCTGCGCGCCGCGCCGAAGGGTCGAGCAGCCGCAACAATGGAGACTCGGCTCAGCTCCCCTTTCCACGCTGCTTTCCCGAGACAAGTCGAGTATTACCATAGAAACAGAGATTTTAGATCGAAATTTCTCAAAATTGGCCTCTAACTTTGGGCTGGCATTTCAGCAGTGAACTAAGGACATCGATTTCTACATCTGTGCCAAGTCTTATCAAAATCGTATAGAAAAATCAGGATTTAGGTAAGGGGCCACACTGATAAAAAAAATAATCGGATCCGCCGACAAAACCATAAGGCTACACACAAAATGTAAATGTACTTTTTTGTGCATTCAAATGCACAGAACTACACATACACAATTGTGCACAAATTCGTACATAGTTTTGCATGAATTTATTCTTAATTATGCACAAATTTGAAAAAAAAAAGGATGTGTACAAATCTTTGTGCACAATTATGTACTAGTTATGCATAATTGTGCACAAATTTGTACATAATTGTGCATGTGTAGTTCAGTGCATAAATGTGCACAAAAAATCTACATAAACATTTAGTGTGTACTTCGTGCCTAAAAAAAATTGACAAAGGTGAGCAATAAGAGGAAAAAGATCACAATTTATAAAAAAGTAAAATTTTTCTTCAATTCAAATTTAAAAGAAAAATCAAAACAATTTAAAAAAAAATCAAGAGTAAACAAAAAAGTAAAAAAAATAATCATTGTACACATTTTGTATGAGTGATCCCCCCTCGGTGCCACCCAGCCCGGCGGCGGCGCGGCGCTCGAGCACGGCGCTGCGCTGAATCAGCCCCTTGACTCCTCCCACGCCTACGCTTGCCCCGAGGTTACGGAACGGAACCAGCCCAATTTCATTTGGATTTTCTTATCACGAAAATTGGGTCCGTCCGATCAACAATGAGGCCAAAGGAGCGGCGACACGGCGACCGGGACGAGCCGACGCGTGAAAACACGTTGCAAGGAAAATGTTGAAGTTGAAGCAAAGTTTATTCTTGACTGTTTTTCCTTCTTTTAAAATGAGAGAGAGAAAAAAGGTTCTCTCTTAATTTTTCTTTTCTGCATCCGTGACCTCGAATTCTGTCGAGGCACATCACGTTGCACGGTCGAAATTGAGACATTTTTAGCGAGAAGAATCCCTGCGGCTCGCCCCCTCCCCCTCCGCGTCCCCCGCGCCACCGGTCAGCTGAGTGCACGGCAGGGTGCCGCGATGAAACTCGCGGATTCCACAAAAGTTACAGCGCCTGCTCCCGCCGTCGGAAAATGCGCCAAATGAGAAGGCGAAACTTTCAACCGTCTGCCGTCAAACGTTTGGCTACCGCGGCTCGACCCCGCCCCGCCGCCGAGGGCGCGGCAGCGCAGCGGTGGCGGCGCGAGTTCAACGTGATCACACAAATTAAGAACTCGGCCTGCTCCCGAATTCAGCCGGCGGACACCAAACTATCTCTCGCCAACAGCCGCCGCGCCGCCCGGCCGCAGCCCGGCCCCTCCGCGCCGCCCCGACTCAAAAGACCACAACGCCACGCCACTCCACGCCACGCCAACCTCGCAACACTCGGCGCCCCGCTCCTGGAAATGAATTATGCTATTTGCACGGCCGCCTCAACCAGAGCATTTCAGATAGAACCGGGGCACGAAGAGGAGAGGGGATCGGGTGGGGAGGGGGTGAAATACACGAGGATTGGGAATGGAAGTAGGAGGCGGGCGGGTGGGGGCGAGGGGATGGGCGTGGTGGGCCTGAGAAAATGGAGGACCAGCAGAGGTATGGGGAAGCTGGATGGGGGAGGGAGGGGAAGAATATATTTTACAGAGATGGCAGGGGAGGGTTCTGAGTGACGCGATCAGAAGCGTGTTGAAGAAGAAGGAGTCAGGGAGGTAATTTCACATGTGAAAAAGTGTGCGGTAGGGAAGGGTATATAATGAGAAATGTATTTATCCCCAGCCCGCCCCTCCTATACTTCCTTACGCGCAGAAAAACAAGGAAGATGAAGAAAAGAGCGGAGGGGGCGAGCTAGAGCGGGGATGGTGTACAGTGACAGACACTAGTAGTCCCCTTCCAAGCTTTTTGGCTCGGCGCTCTGGCCAGGCCGTGGAGGGGAAGACCTCGATTTGCAATTCATTCCGGACGGCACGGGACGGGACAGCCACCAACCTCCCCCTCACCTCTCGCACTCCCCGACTATTTTCACACCGCTGCCTGCTCCCGCTCCGACCCGTATATTCCGCTTTGTCGCTTCCCCATCACTGAGTCGTGCCGGAATCGATTAGCCCAGCCCGCGCCCCCGTGCCCCCGCTCGCCCGCCCAGACCATACCCGAGCTAAGTGAAGCTGGCCACACCCATAATTGTACGCGTATCCGGAGTAGTACTACTAAATAGTACTCAAATAGTACTCTCCAACTATGCCGATATTAGAAATTGTACGCCTTTTTAATGCCTTCAAATATCGACCGCAAATTGGGTGGGGCCAGGTTCACGCTGGCCCCACCCAGAATTGTACGCATCTCGGGAATAGTACCAGGAAATAGTACTCAATTAGTACGTTCAAACCGTGCTTGTCTTTGAAATAGTACGACCTTCCGTGTACGATTTATCGCCTAACGACGTGGGTGGGGCTAGATTCACGCCGCCCCACCCATTCATCGTACAGAGCTGAGGAACATACCATCGTGACGGGCTGAATTAGTACGTTCAGATGATCACATCGTCAAAAATTGTACGACTATCCATGACACTTAAAACACCGGTCGAAAGTACCCTGCTCGCCTGCAGACCGCCAGATAGGCAAACCCGCAGTACACGCCCCACCCAGAATTGTACGCATCTCGAGAATAGTACCAGGAAATAGTACTCAATTAGTACGTTCGAACCGTGCTATCGTTTAAAATAGTACGACCCTCCGTCTACGACTTATCGCCTAACGACGTGGGTGGGGCTAGATTCACGCCGCCCCACCCATTCATCGTACAGAGCTGAGGAACATACCATCGTGACGGGCTGAATTAGTACGTTCAGATGATCACATCGTCAAAAATTGTACGACTATCCATGACACTTAAAACACCGGTCGAAAGTACCCGCTCGCCTGCAGACCGCCAGATAGGCAAACCCGCAGTACACGCCCCACCCAGAATTGTACGCATCTCGAGAATAGTACCAGGAAATAGTACTCAATTAGTACGTTCCAACCGTGCTATCGTTTAAAATAGTACGTCCGTCCGTCAAAGACTTATCGCCCACCTTGCATTTTTAGGTACCGGTTTGCCACTTTGCACAGTGGGGGTAGGTACCCATACCTCACTTTTGAGAAGTGGTGCCCCGATGGCACTACTTGCAGAGCCATTCTGTAGCCCTTTGCCTCCTTACAGGGGCAGTTACTAGGAATCTGTAGTTTTTGGGCTCCTTTCTGGCCGCAAAGGGCGCCCCTGGACTCGAATGACCGAAAATCACTAAGAGTTTGTCAGAGGGATGCTATGCTGCACCTAACGACCCTCAGCAGCCGGAAAAATGCGTGTCGCTTACGTTTTGGGGGCGATTTTTCCTAACTTGCATAACGTTTTACCCTGCCGTTTTTTCTCGAACTGTGGCGGTTCTACTTATAGTTCTGGAATAAAAACACATGATGTGCGACGCATAATAGCCATTATAATATATTTCCGATACTTTCCGTTACATAAAAAGCGACAATAATAATTCAGTCAATTTTTACTTTAAAGTTGAAAAAATCTGAACAGTACCAAACTTTGGGGATCGTTTTAGGCATCCAATTCGAGTGAGTAGCCAAAAGTCCCTAAAAATCCCAGCGTGCCGATTGGCCCAAATCGCGTTCAAAGTTCAAATTTTGGACATTTTTTTGAACGCCTTTAAGTAAAAATTGACTGGACTATTATTGCCTTTTTTTATGTATCACACCTCACTTTCAGTACAGTGGAAACACAAACGTGTGACTTGGCACTTTTTAAGGAATGCCAACGATTTCAGTGCCTTCCGCGAGAGGCACGAATCAGTCAGCACCGGTCAGCACTCATGTAAAAGCATGACATATACCAGGCAGTCGTGATAGTGTGGTGCGTTTGGCCACTTTACTGCATTTGTTTTACCAGTGTGGTAGTGTGACCGGCTTTTGGTGCAGCTTTTTGGGAATTGTGACGAATTTATCACGTGGCAATACTAGTGCGACATGCCCATAGGGATTGATAGGTCGGAAAAATTTCCGGAGAAATTGGAAAAATTTCCGGAAAAATTAGAAATTTTTTCCGAGCTATAAATTTCCTGGAAAAATATGGAAAAATATTTTCTTTTGTTTTTATGAACTTGTGAAGTGAAATTACTAATATAGTGAAAAGAAAAATATGTTTCAAGTTGTATGAGGTTCTTCATGATTATGTAGAGGGTACTTACACTGTAAAAGCAAAATGGTTCTGGACCTTACATACTAACAAAAAAAGTGTGTTTTAACACAATTTGAGCTTTTTCATTTTCCCAATTTTCCCAATTTTTCTGACCCCCAGATGGCGGTCTGCAGGCGAGCGGGTACTTTCGACCGGTGTTTTAAGTGTCATGGATAGTCGTACAATTTTTGACGATGTGATCATCTGAACGTACTAATTCAGCCCGTCACGATGGTATGTTCCTCAGCTCTGTACGATGAATGGGTGGGGCGGCGTGAATCTAGCCCCACCCACGTCGTTAGGCGATAAATCGTAGACGGAGGGTCGTACTATTTTAAACGATAGCACGGTTCGAACGTACTAATTGAGTACTATTTCCTGGTACTATTCTCGAGATGCGTACAATTCTGGGTGGGGCGTGTACTGCGGGTTTGCCTATCTGGCGGTCTGCAGGCGAGCGGGTACTTTCGACCGGTGTTTTAAGTGTCATGGATAGTCGTACAATTTTTGACGATGTGATCATCTGAACGTACTAATTCAGCCCGTCACGATGGTATGTTCCTCAGCTCTGTACGATGAATGGGTGGGGCGGCGTGAATCTAGCCCCACCCACGTCGTTAGGCGATAAATCGTAGACGGAGGGTCGTACTATTTTAAACGATAGCACGGTTCGAACGTACTAATTGAGTACTATTTCCTGGTACTATTCTCGAGATGCGTACAATTCTGGGTGGGGCGTGTACTGCGGGTTTGCCTATCTGGCGGTCTGCAGGCGAGCGGGTACTTTCGACCGGTGTTTTAAGTGTCATGGATAGTCGTACAATTTTTGACGATGTGATCATCTGAACGTACTAATTCAGCCCGTCACGATGGTATGTTCCTCAGCTCTGTACGATGAATGGGTGGGGCGGCGTGAATCTAGCCCCACCCACGTCGTTAGGCGATAAGTCGTAGACGGAGGGTCGTACTATTTTAAACGATAGCACGGTTCGAACGTACTAATTGAGTACTATTTCCTGGTACTATTCTCGAGATGCGTACAATTCTGGGTGGGGCGTGTACTGCGGGTTTGCCTATCTGGCGGTCTGCAGGCGAGCGGGTACTTTCGACCGGTGTTTTAAGTGTCATGGATAGTCGTACAATTTTTGACGATGTGATCATCTGAACGTACTAATTCAGCCCGTCACGACGGTATGTTCCTCAGCTCTGTACGATGAATGGGTGGGGCGGCGTGAATCTAGCCCCACCCACGTCGTTAGGCGATAAATCGTACACGGAAGGTCGTACTATTTCAAAGACAAGCACGGTTCGAACGTACTAATTGAGTACTATTTCCTGGTACTTTTCCCGAGATGCGTACAATTCTGGGTGGGGCCAGCGTGAACCTGGCCCCACCCAATTTGCGGTCGATATTTGAAGGCTTTAAAAAGGCGTACAATTTCTAATATCGGCATAGTTGGAGAGTACTATTTGAGTACTATTTAGTAGAACTACTCCTGATACGCGTACAATTATGGGTGGGGCCAGCTTCACGGAGCTCCAGACCCGACCCGACCCGACCGCCTTGGCGGTTAGGCAAGCCCGCCTGGCGCCCGTGCGTTACGGGGTTGCCTACGCCGGCTTCGCAGGCGCTCTCTCTCCGAAGGAGGCGCAGGCGTCGCGTCGCGGCCACTGCTGGGGCTGAGTCATAGATCGAAACGCAGTTCACTTCTATTTGATGATTTCAACTTAAAACAAGTAGTAATCAGTTTACTGATACTATTATTTTTTTTCTTTTTCAAAACGTGTAAGTTTGAATTTACAGGAAGCCCAGATAAATGAATGTCTCACGAATTTTCATTCCCACACTCTCACAAGAAAATGTTTAAATTTAACTTGCACTGTGAAAAATATCTTTGTAGATTGACGATATATTTTGCGGATGACGGCATACGGAAAATGTTGTAAATTTACGACAACCCATTCTTGCTCGTATTTGAATTTTCAAGTTGATAGGGAGTGCTTTTAATTTTACGATTTGGAATTGTAATTTTACAACTTCACTTCGTGTAAAATTTTCCCGTGAACCACCGATGATAATATTTCACAGTGCGGAACACCTGAAGAGAGTAGTGTGCGAAAGAAAATTTATGCACCCACCTCGACATTCCCGCACTCGGGTCAACAATGCTGGTTTGTACTGAGCAAACGTATCACCAGCTTGCTATCCGTACCCGCCCAACCCCGTGGTCGTGAGATACGTGTAAATGAAGTGGGGTGCGGAGGTGTAGCGGGGCGGGGCGGGACGGCTGCAGAGTGACGGCGAGATCCATGCTCTGTACGGCGCGCCGCCCCGCCGAGCATGACCACGTGGTCCCGCCTCCACCCCGCACCCCCGCCCCGCCCAGACAAAGGCACATAAAATGCGGGCTCTTTGACAAATCCGCGTCGCCAGAGCACACAGTCTGCATATCGCCTTTGACGGCGAAAATAGAGGGGGAAAAGTGCTTTGCTGCTTGGTTCCATTAAACCGATGCCGCATGTACACATTACGGTACGGTCTGCGCGCCGCCTCGCCACACGACAGTTTTAAATCCAACACGAGGTCATCGCACATTAGGTTGCTCGGCGAACTGCTATGGAGGCATGTCGGGGGCTACGCTCCGAAGTTTGGAGAGAGAGAGAGAGAGAGAGAGAGAGAGAGAGAGAGAGAGAGAGAGAGAGAGAGAGAGAGAGAGAGAGAGAGAGAGAGAGAGAGAGAGAGAGAGAGAGAGAGACGAGAGCGGCAAGTGGAGAACATCGTCGCAAAAAATAAAAGCAGAGGAAAAAGGAGCGAAGGGAAATATCCAGCTGCCAGCGGTGGGAAAGCGGTAAATTATGACCGTTCCACCAACACTGCTGAACCCCAGGGGAGCAGAATGCATTTCGATCACTGGGTCGCAAAGACAGGGGGCGGGTCGAGTGGGGTTCGTGTGGTGCCGCGGGTCGCTCGCCAATTCATCGTAGTTAAGTAAAAAATAAAAAATAAAAGGCCGTCGCGAAATTTGTGTGCCCAGTGTGCCACACCGTCAAGGGGCGATAAAGAGTGAAACACAGCAAACCGGATGAGAGGGGAGTGAGAGGAGTATGTAAGAATGAATAAGGTAGGCAAGATGAAGAGATGCGCAAACTGAAAGAGCGTGGGAGGCGGACAATGAGTTGGAGAAGGAAATCGAGAACGGAGGAAAAAAATTAAGGTCAGGGGGTTGAGATACATGCGCAGATGGCGGAAAGGAAGATTTGCGTCCAAAAAAAGGAAAGGCAAGATACAAAAAAAAAGAAAGAAAAAAAAACTCTCGCGGGGATGGATGTGGCGAGCGGATGGAGTGGGGGTGCGAGGTCCGGAGCGGAAGATGGACACACTCTGTCAAGCAGCACAGTTAGCTCAGCTCGCCCAGCCCAGCTGCCGGCCCGGCCCGGCCCGGCCCGGCCCGGCCCACGCTATTGTAATGAGTGTTTATAAGGGGACGCATCCCACCCCGGACCCGCCCGGGCCAGGCCGGCACAATTATTTGAAATGGCGCAAATTTAAAACCGAGTAAAGAGAGAGAGAGATAGAGAAAGGAAAAACAAATAATTAAAGAAAACACTGGTGCGCATGAAACCGCGCCCAACTGTACGCACGCGTGAACCGAGGCGAGAAAGCACACTCAGGGAAATGCTAATACTCCCGAATCGCGGGTAGCGCATCTTTCAAGGTTTGCTGGTAGCGGGGCCGGGCGGGGCGGGGCGGGGCGGGGCGGGGCGGGGCGGGGCGGCCGGAGGCGCGAAGCAGAAGCACAAAGAAGGGGAGGCGCCCAGCTCCGCCCAGCTCCGCCCAGCTCTGTGTACTCAACTGCATTGCTTCATTTTCCACTTGGCCAAACCCCGCCTCCTCCTCGCTGCGCTGCGCCGCGCCGTCTTGATTTGACTCCGTTCTCACCGTTCGCCTCCGGCCGGTGCCTTTTTCTGTCTCCTCTCTCTTTTTAAGCCCCCCGCTCCCCCCCATCCTCCGCCAAGAGGTTTTAATTTTGAGGACGGCCGGCCGCGTGTCTTGGAGGCAGGGAATTCCACTGCAATTAGATACAGGTCTTTTGACGGTCCCCTATATAACCATCCTCCCCCTCTCTCCTCGCGAATCAATGGCCCTTTCTCTGCTGCGAATCGATTCAACATTTCATTAGGACGGACATGCGGCGCAAAGCTTGATTGTTTGTCGAGCACTCCAGGTTAAAAAAAGGAGTCACGACCCGGGTATTGATGAGCAATTAAAAAGAAAAACTAATCAGTGACCAAAAAAAAGTAAAAATAATAGAATCACGGTAGTTTTGATGAGAGAAGAAGAAAGAGAGGCGCTGGGAGGGAAGAGAGGATAGCATGACATACCAGGTTATAAAGCCAATAGCGCTGATCACAGAAGCGGAGAGCGCGCTTCATAGAGCACGCGTGTGTGACGTCACTTCCACTGCTGTGTCCGACCCGCCGCGTAATTAGCCGTGTGTGTGTGTGTGTGTGTGTGTGTGTGTGCGCGCGCGCGCGCGCGCGCGTGTTTCGGGCATACTGTCCCACATACTCGCTCACGACAGGTCCCATTACTGCCGTGCGACTGCGTTTCCAAACAGGTTTCTCCGTCGACTAACAAAATTATCACTGTTCTTTTCAAACTGCATTTCCATTTTCGAGCGAAAAACGGTGTGCGGGGGCGGTGGGTGTGGGGTGGGGGAGTGGCGATCCATCGGGATTCGGGAGTTTCAGGCCGTCCATGGTGCTGAGCAGATGCAGCGTCGGGTCGGGCTGCATGGCTGTCCAGTCAGGACGCCGCAGCCGCCGCACCACAGCCCATGCAGGCGCCACGCCACGCCCGCCCAGCCCAGCCCAGCGCCACATGTCACATGACATAGCCTCACTACCCCCCCCCCCCCCCCCCACTTCAGCCCAGCCAGCGCTAGCCTCAATACGAGGCCAGCCGTGGCGTGCCTCTCCACCTGTCGGCAGGCACCTGCCGAGAGCAATGCTCACCATCCCATCCCCACCCCCCCAAAAAAACCACACATTTCTCTGGGACGACTTTTACACTCGTACCAATCAATTCACCTTCCTCATATTATTCTCTCTCGCCGACGGTCGCAAGATAAGAATCGCGGTCACGAACGTCGCTGAGTGGTGGTGGTTGCAGTAGCAGTAGGCCTCGGCAACTTGACATGTGCGATTGCTTCCGCTGTCACTCCAAGCCTCTCCTCGCGCATCCATAAGAAAACAAACGATTCTAGCGAAGCCCTTCCCCCCGCCCCCCTTCCCCCTGACCCGGAGGAGCCCCCACATGCGGGGGGCGAGAATCAACTTTGACGCGGCGACATAAGGAATGGCGCTGGTGGTGTGGTGCCACACAGGGGCGGCAAAGACACCCCTCCGACAATGGCGACGAGGGGGAGGGGGTACGAAACGTATGCAATTCCAGGCTTCCTGCTCCAACCGCCGCGCCGGCCGCACTCCTCTGCTTCTCCCTCCCTCTACGGAACTCTACCTCCTCCCCCTCCCCCTCCCTCCCTCTCTCTCTTTCCGGGGCATTCCCCCACACACACAGTTCCGTCCAACTCGGTCTCCCCCGGCCCCAAACGCCCCAACCCCTTCTCTCCGACACATCTTTGCGCGTTCCACATTCTTCGCGTTTGAGGGGGCAGGAATGTCGAGCCCCCAACCCCCCCACTGCTGATGCTGCTGATGCTACCCCCAATCTCTCTCCCCTTCCCTCCCAAACTCTCTCCTGCTCCGTTTTCCTCCAAACGACACCCCCACCCTCGACGGCGGCGGGGCGCACCAAACAAGCCTCCAACCACGCGAGGAGAAAGGTGTTACCCTGCACCCTAATGAGGTGCACCTCACTGACCAGGACCAGGCAGGGTCATTGCAGCTGGCCTTGTAGTCCGGTCCTGCTTTCCTCCTGTTCTTCTGGGTCACCCCCCACCCCCACCGCCGCGCCACGCCCCGCCCCTGTAGCCCTCCCCGCCCCTGGCCCGCCCCGCCCCTGGCCCGCCCCGCCCCGCCCCTAGCCCACTCCGCCTCTGTGACAGTCCATAACGCACACATCATCACTCCATCTCCGCTGCCATCGAGTAGTGCGCCGGGCCATTTTTCGCCGCCGGTCCTCAATGGATTGTATCGGCGCAGGCAAGAGTGGGTGGGCCCACTCTGAAAAACCTCCGAGTGGGGAAATGTCACACACTTGGAGACGAGCGAATTCCCATTCGCACACTTCTGTCAAATTCTTACCAAAGAAAATTTTTGTATTACAAAGAATTCTGCGCAACCGTGACACAAAGCCAAATTTTTTTAGCAGATGATACCTTTACTTTCTTTACTTTCAGAACAGTACAAGACACTAAGGTGTCAGCTAGCTTGTACTCTCGAGTCCAGAAACCAATCGCAACTATACAATAATATAGAGTGGCGCTGCTAGGGGGGGCCCATGGCTGCCTGACGCGCAGTCTGCGCGGAACAATGACACCTTCTCCCCGCGCGCAACTCCTCCCCGCCAGCGACCGCTTCGGTCCGCCACCCCGCCGGTGGCTCCCCTTCCCCCTTTCCCATCCCAAGGGGCGGCCAACTCATGTATTTCTGTGTACAATTGCCTTGTATTTCTTGCGGTGGCGAGAAGCACTCCGTCACCGCTGCTGATGCGTCGAACTGCCTACAATGAAAAAGAGAAACCGCGCGGAAAACAGGGTGCGATGGGCGGCCTACCCACTAGGCGCTTACCAAAGCCAACTAAGGCAATCATGAAACGCGGTCATGCTGCCCGCGGGCAGAACTTAGTACTTCCCCATGTCGATAAGCGATAGCGACGACAGCAGTGTAAATTAGTCTGAAGCGAGGAAGGCGACGAAACAATCTAATTTATATCCAATAATACCATGCATTCACACACAAATTGTCACACAAAGCGCACCCCATTGCATTTTCTCATGCGACATCATCTGCTTTCAATACCAATCTTGATTGATATTTTTTTTGAAATACAAAGAAATTTTTTGTAATACAATGAAATTCCCCAGGGTTGCACGCACAGGATTCTTTGTATTATTGAAAAAAAAAATCTTTGTAGGAGATTTAGAGAGTACAAATTAGTTTCCAGCCCTGGCCTATTGGTGCATTTATGCAGGGGGTGGGAATAACGCAAGTTGAACTTGAAGCCTGCGGCTCGGTCGCGGTCGCACAGAAAGGACAGAATCGCCTTTCTTTTCATTGCTCTCCAAGAGCGTATACTTGTGGGTGGAGCCGAAAACCGAACGGGACAGGACGGCTCAGGAAAAAGAGTCGAGAGCAACACTCTGGTGACACTGCGAGATGCTGCTCCTCCGCCCCACCCCGAACCCGCCCCCGCCCCCCTCCCACCACCGAGGGGGAAACAACTCTGAAATTTTTGTACATCTTATAGTTCAGAAAAATTCAGAAAAATTCAAGAAAATTTACAAACATTGAAGTAAAATTCAAGCAAATATATTTTTTAAAAATCGATAAAAAAAAATCATACAAAAAAAAAAATCACACCAGTTTCTGAAAATTCACAAAATTTGTATCCCACAATTCAGAGTTGTTTCCCCCTCGACCCGCGCGCCAAGTCTTCCCTTACGCCACTGCGTGAGATGAATGGCCAGCGCCCCACCCGGCCTGCCCTGCCACACGCGCGGCGCGGGGCGCCCGGAAGACAACCTGTCAAACTTTTGCAAGTTAGCCGCTGTTGTTAGAAATCTGTCAAAGGCGACAGACGAGGACTGTCTCGTAAATGGCTCCCCTGCCTGCTCGCTTGGCGCACCCACTTTTTCCTCATCCCCTGTCCCACCCGAGGAGGTCCCACACCTCTAGTGTGTGTGTGTGTGTGTGTGTGTGTGTGTGTGTGTGTGTGTGGGAGGGGGAGAGAGAGAGAGAGAGAGAGAGAGAGAGAGAGAGAGAGAGAGAGAGAGAGAGAGAGAGAGAGAGAGAGAGAGAGAGTGCGGTAGGGGGAAGCTCCTCTCACGCACAAATCCTGTCAATACTGCCGCGCACTACGCACCTGCTCCGCCCTCCTTAACCCCCTCCTCCACCGCTAACTCCCCCCCCCTCTCGTTCCCTCACGACCCCATCCTGAGGTTCTCACTGTCTGCAGCAAACACTTTCGGGGGAGACGTACCACCGTCCCGCCGCCTAAAATGTCAGGGCATAAATTTAACAGCAGCGCGCCGGGCGCGTCGTCTCGGCGGCTGACCTTTGTTTCATGGCCGCGAGGGGGTTGGGGCTGCACATGGCGGGGGGGCGGGCGAGGCACACACGAGGAGGGCGAAGCGACATGCGACATGCCTGTATATAGTACCTCCAGACCCGCTGTCAGTACCGCGCAGTACCGCCCGACCCGGCCCGACCCGACGACAACCTTTCAGAACCGCACAATCCTACTCTTGTTCTTTATTTCTCATTTCCTCTGAAATGCCGCTTCAGCGCAGCAGAGTCCTTTCTGATTCCCGCGCGGCCGCGGAGTCACGGATCGGACCACCCGCCCCGCGCCGCCAGAGTCGTGTAGTAGATGCCGGGCGCGGCGTTCACCCGGTTCCCCTCGCCTCTCCTCCGGCATCCTCCGGTTCCTCGCGGGCATGACGGTCGTGGGTCGCCGCCGTCAAACGACCACTCGGAGACATCTGCTCCGCCTTCAAAAACTGATTTGGCAGACGCGCGGCGGGGCAGCGAGGTGCGCGCACGCGGCAGCGGGGGAGAACAGGGGGAGAACGCCAGGACTGACTGTTTCGAGGAGAAAAAATATTGCAAAGCGCGGAGAAATTCAAGAAAAAAAGACAAAGCAAAAGCTGCAGCCGAATAAGAAAAGGCGCGCTGGTATAAATGCCAATCAGATCCCGTCCGCCTCCCCACAATCATCCCCATTTATACTACCTCCACAATTATTTTATTTCCTTATACCGACTTTACTTACTCTTGTTCCCTTTATCCGTTTATATACAGTCTTCAGAGAAAGATATAGCCTTGGGATGAGTCGTCTTTCAGGCGCAGGCCCGGCCGCCAGCTCGGTCACCGACGCGCGGAATTGGTGCAGGTGGTGCACATCCCTCCGTAATTCCCTCCCCCTCCCACCCCTTGCCGCCCCCTTCCCTGCCGCCCCGGACACATCCCCTCCCCACTCCTCCCCACCGCAACCCCTCCTCTCTCCGGCTCACTGGCTTTGCAACAATGTCCTATATACTGCGTTTCGCAGGACACATTTCACAAGCTCGCAAACGACAAACTTTGCGCCGAACAGCCACAGCAGCAGCAGCGCTCCACACACGCCGTGGCGTGGAGTGGCGTTCGGCTATCGCCACCGTGGGGAGAACATTCCCGTCGAACCATTTCTGGGATATTAATGCTGATTGCCGCTTCACAAAAGCCCCGGTCCCGTCCCGCCCCGCTGATATGAAAAGTCATGACTGCGACTCTCTCCGCGCCGGGGAAACAGAAACAAACACGGCGGCGTCGCGTCGCCGTCGATCGCAGCGGAGCAGAGCAAAACCTTAATTGAGCACCAATTTGTCATCCCTTTCCCTTCCACTTTCCTCCCATCCCCACCTGGCCCCGCGCGCTGCTTTTCCATCGACAAGTGTTTCCCAGCTTTAGGGGTAGAATCAAACCAGTTCGGCGTGATTCATTTAAATCACCCCGTCCGTCCGTCCGACCAGCCACCCTATCGCTGCACAGAGGAGCAGCGCGCGCGCGCGCCTCGTGGTCAACCCTTCCCCTCAACTCACAACCCCCAACACACACACACACACGCGCGCGCGCGCACACACACACAGAGTGAGAGAGACTTTTCGATATCTGATTATCGTCAACTCCCCGCAAACTCGCGGGAACACCCTGACAAGCACATTTCCCCCCGTTCTCCGTTGTCTGCCGCCCGCCCCGCTCCGCCCCGGGCCGGGCCCTGGTCCCCTGCTTCCTTTCCCTGCACCCCCCCCCCCCCCCTCGGCCCCTGCTCCCCGCGTCTGCCCGCGCGTCCCCTAGCGGCTCGCGGGTCCTGTAATTGACTTATATGAGTCACAAGTTGGAGCTTGCCTCGCCTCGCCCCGCCCGGCCCCGCCCGGCCCGCCACCCTCTACCCATACCTCCCTCCCCCACTAACCCCCTTCCCTCCCCTGATACGTCAAGGCCGTGCGCGCAAACCCGGGACCGCAGACAGAACAGCAGCCCCCCGATTCAGGAGATCCGATTGTAGTGCCCTCTCACTCACTCCAAGTGGCCGAGACCCATGCGTGTGACAAGGACGGAGATACGAAATAAGCGCTCTTCTGAATCCAACGGCAGAGCGATTCGCGGAGCCTTCTCGCGCAGAACTGTCCCTAAACACGATTTATATAGTGGTGGATAGTTGCGATTGTGCTCGACCTCACACGCGAACGGGCGGCCCTTTCTAGAGGGCGCGTCAGCATCGCGCGCCTGTTCAGGAGAGCGACTCTGACAAGCGTGGAGCCGAGCGCCCTCCTCCCTCCTCTAACACAAATATCAACACATGCAGCCGCGGCGCGACGCGTCGGGGAGCAGGGAGGAGGTACCGCGCCGCACGCCGTAGGCGCGCCGCCGCCGACGCGCCGGCCCAAAACTTTTGATAAGCCAACTGTAGGGCCAACTCGGTTTTCCGTCGGAGCGCGAAACTTTGGGCAGCTCGTCCAAGGTACCCCGACGCCCTGCCGCCACCAACCGTTCAACCCCCCCCCCCCCCCCCCCCCCCCCTCCTCTACCCCCACCTGTTCTCCCCTCAGTCGATGCGTGGCTAGAAACCCCAGTGAGTGAATATGTCGCTCTCTCGCATAGAAGAGAGCGGACATCCTTTAACCGAGGGATGGACCACTTCGACTATTATACTGTAAATCGGGTATTTCACTTAAATTGAAAACTATTCCTAAACATCCTGCGCTGTTCTCAAAGCAGTTTTCGCCGAGGTTTTCACCCGCTTTCGATATGTTTTCCCAAAGGCTTCGAGACGCATAAAAAAGAATATTTTGCAGTAACGTAGCAAATTTCCGAGGGCAGAGCATGTCTTGTTTTTTCAAGATTTGAATCAATTTTTTTTCCAAAGCCAGTTTACGGACAAATGAAGTACTGGGGAAAAAGCTTTCAGATAGAACCAAAGGAAATTGACAAAAAAATGCATAAAAGAAAGAAAGAAAAAAAACTATAATCTACAACTACTTCTTGAGCTTCATATGGATATCCATCCGCGTGGGCCGCATTGCAAATGTGTAATTACTTTCGCATCTGCATCTGCGGCCCAGTTCGGCGAGGCCGGCCCGGCCCGCATTGCATATTCGTGGCCCTCCCGGATAGCTCATCTCTACGGTTTTAGGCTAATGGTCTCATTTTGTATAGGTATATATATATATTTATATTCGGTCTAGATTATTCAAAATTTCGGGTGGGTGGAGGCGAGAACGGTAATAGTAAACGCATGCACAGAGTACGGCAGAACCGGAAAAAAAAATTACTCTGGAAAACTTAATATTGTCAAGCAAGTTACTTACTGATTTTTTTTTTTTTTTGTAAGTATTTAGGAAACAGTGAGTACATGTCCAAGTACGCAAGATATACATCAAATAATGATTGCTTGATTTTCAATATAGTTCGTAAGGACCAAAAAAGGACTGAAAATAACTTTGTTCGGGTATAAAATCCGCTTGTATGGCCATTCCTCGCTAATCACCCACCATAACACCTTTTAGCGTATGAAAGAGGACATGTCATGGTCCTTTCACTCGATTTAAATCCGCGTAAACGCTCCCGCGCCCGGCCCGGCCCTGCCGGACCACGGCATCTGTAATCCCATAAAAAACGCTACGCGGCCCACTGCGTGGGGCTCATTGAGGAGACGGCCGCAGTACAGCCAGCTTGCCACGCCTCGCCACGCCCAAACGGAACGAAAACGACCCGCATTCCACCGATAAAGTGATTTCTCGACCTGAATATGCATCACACGCCCATTCCGGACATGTGGCGGTGAACCTCGCCTGTGTGGGCCCACCATACTCCGCCTATCTCATCTCCCACCCAGAGATAGAAAGAGAGAGAGAAAGAGAGAGAGAGAGAGAGAGAGAGAGAGAGAGAGAGAGAGAGAGAGAGAGAGAGAGAGAGAGAGAGAGAGAGAGAGAGAGAGAACATAATACGACTAGCCCACATGATTCCACAAGGTAAGCTGCGGTAGTATAGCAGATCCGGTACACGGCAAGAAACATCTTCGTCGAGCTGCAGTGTATTTTGTTATTCACTACTTTAACAGTATAATGTGTCGTTAATTTACGACACCCATTTGCTCATGAAACAATTACAGGTCGATACGCAGTGCTTTTAATTTTACAATTTTTAAATGTTTTAATTGTTTACAACATGTTCCAAGGAAAACTTTCCAATGAAAGGACAACTATTTTCCACAGTGTAAACGGTGGTGGAGGGAAAGGCCTCTCGTCCCGGTAATTCTCTAATGAAGCTATAACGGTTCGGTTACAACAACAACGTGGTAAAATTAACGGAGCACATAAGGCCCGCGTGTACCGGCACGCCCCCGCCTAGCGCCGTGTCCTGACAAACAAATGAAGTAAAGGTAACAGAGGGATACGCTCAAGGGGTTTCGAAATTCTATCCGAATACGCATGGTTATCCCTAAAGCATACTAACTGTGTTGTCTTACTTTTTAAATATTTATTTTTCCTTTTTCTTTTTTTTTTCCACTGGGGTAATGCGGTGGTGGGTGGGGATTACAAACACGACGACACACGACTGCGAGAGGAATCTCGTCATCCCATTTACGTTGCGAGCAGCTCGCGCCTCTTCTGTTTTATTTTATCTTTTTTTCTTCTTTTTTTCCAAAAAGTTTTTTCTTATTGCTTTTCCGTCTCTCAGCGGCTGCTGCTGCTTACCCTTTGGTCCCCGCACACCACGCCAGGCCCGCAGGCCCGGCCAGCATCAGTAGGCCTCCGATGTGCTCGGCATACGAACGTGTCCTCCATTCCGTCAACGCCATTCATGCTGTAGCCCCGCTTCTCCAGCAGCAGCAGCATTCCTCCAGCGGCCCCAGCTGGACCGGACCTGACCAGCCTCAATGCTCTGGAGTGGCCCAGCCGGCCCCGGCCCCGGAGGCTGGCACGCGACCGCCACCGCTTTATCAGCGCCGATACATCCGGCCGGAGAAAGTGGCTGCGTGCGAAAACCAGCCTCCAGCGGGAGACACTCCAGCTCCAGCGGGAGGAATAGAGGGGCTCCCGGGGAAGGAGTATAGCGAGACTCCAGCGCTTCAGCGGGGGAGTAGGGAGACTCAAGCCCCAGCGCGGGAGTAGAAAGGCTCCAGCGCTCCAGCGGGAGGAATAAAGAGGCTCCAGCGCTCCAGCGGGAGGAATAGAGAGGCTCCAGCGCTCCAGCGGGAGGAATAGAGAGGCTCCAGCGCTCCAGCTGGAGGAGGACACAGCCTCCAGCTACAGCAGCACAGAGGGGCGGGGCGGAGCAGCCGTGTCACGTCGCCGTTTGTCTTTATTGTTTGCACGTTAAATGGCGACGAGGATCATTATCCGCAGCGCGCGAGAAAGTGACAACGGCGACACAAATTACTATCGATAGCCGACGCTTGTAAACGTCCGTTCTTTTTACTATTTTTTTTTTTTAACTAAAAAGCGCTGCTGCTGCGTGGGGCCGCAGGCTATGGGGAATAGCGCCGACATTCCCTGCTGCTGCACTGGAAACGATGAGCATTTCTGTCCCTCCCTCCACCGCCTCCAACATCGAAAAAAAAAAGAACAAAAAAACAACGATTGCGTTCGACAACTTGTTGTATTTATTGGGGGACAAATGTGGATCCGAGAAGCGACAATGTGTCCCCAAATGAATACCACACATACCATGCCAATAAAAATAATATAAAAGATGAAAAAGGAAGGAATTTTTCGGACAGGATCGTTTTTTGGAACACAATGAATGAATGAATGAACGAACGAATGAATGAATGAATGAATGAATGAATGAATGAATGAATGAATGAATGAATGAATGAATGAATGAATGAATGAATTGTCTGCTGAGATGAAGTCGGACTAAAACGGGCGCCTAGATTTAAAAACAGAGTGAGCGGCGGTTCAGCCTGCTCCAGCCTGACGAGCAGCGGTCAGCATGAGTAGCCAGTTCGGCTGTGCGGGTGCGTTCAGCGCCAGTGGTCAGCGCCAGCGGTCAGCGTCAATGAGTCAGGGGTGGCCCGGGGTGGCCCGGCGGCCCGGTCCGGTCGGGGAGGGCGTGCGCATCCCAGCGCAGCCCAGCCTCTGTGACCCAATGCACACGGCCTGGGCAGGGCAGGGCCGGGCCCCGGCGGACGGGCGGACGGGCGACCTCGTGCGGCCGGCTGGCTGCCTGTGGGTGAGGAGGAGGCTGCTGCTGAGCGGGAGAGAGGAAGAGAATGAGGGAGAGGTGGAGGAGAGAGAGAGAGAGGCCAACACAGGAGAGGAATGGTGAGCAGCAGAGTGGAGAGTCGAAGGTGAGGAGAGGCGAGGAGAGGAGGGAGGGAGACACTTTCCCTGGCATGTCCGGGTCACGACGCTCCGGCTGGCTCAGGCCGGGCTCGGCTGCAGCGCGATCATCATCTGCATCCCCGTGCCGCGCCGTGCCGTGCGGTCCAGGATACCGATGAGGCGTGGAGGGGCGGGGCGGGGCGGGGCGGGGCGGGGCGGGGCGGGGCGGGGCGGGGCGGGGCGGGGCGGGGCGGGGCGGGGCGGGGCGGAGTGGGCAGCGGCGGCGTGTCCAAACTCGGATGGCGCGGCCGTGCCGCACGGCGCAACCGCGCAGCCAGGCGTGGCGCCCGCCCGCCCCGGCCCGCCCTGCTGCCCCGCGAGCCACAACGCGGACACAATCCCGTCGTTATTTTGGAAACCGCGAAAAGTCCTTGCGGCGTCCCACACCGCGCACGCCGAGCAGCGTCCCAAACAATAATCATAAATAAAAGAGACGAACAACTCGTAATGAAACACGCGCGCGCGCACACATGGGACACGACGACGGACGGGCCGCAGCATGCCACAGAGAAGAAAACTAAAAAAAAAAAAAAAAAAAAAAAAAGCGACCAGGAACGCCTCGCATGCGTCACGGACATGTCAAGCGCGCCGGGGCCGCCGAGCCGCGCGGGCGTCCCGCACCGTCCCGTCCTGTCCGGGGCCGTACCGTACCTCGCCTGCACCTCGTCATGCACATCCGGTTAGACGGACCCACGGGTGGGGCGTGAGGCCGAGGGGGAAACAACTCGGATTTTTGTGCTCTTCGTAATTCAGAGAAATCCAGAAATATTCAGCACTAATACAAGCTTACGGTGAATTTCACAGTAAGCTACGGTGAACCCCGCATCTCTGTAGCTGCTACACCGTAATTACGGTGAATTTAACTGTAAGCTACGGTGACTTTCTCTCTGATTTGCACTCTGATTCACCGTAGCTTACTGTGACATTCACTACAGCTGACGGTGAAAATCACCGTAGCTTACGGTTAAATTCACCGAAAACTAGTGCTGCAGGCTGCAAGGGTTCACCGTAGCTTTCAGTGAAATTCAACGAAAGCGTTTAAGAGTGAGAGCAGTTCGGGAAAAAAAATAGAAAAAATCAGAGAAATTCAGAAAAAACAAAAACACAAAAATTAAGAAAAAATCAGAAAAGTTCAGGGAAATTTCCCCCCAAAATTGGTAAAATTTAAGCAAAAATTCAATATTACAGTCACGCTAACTCCCACAAGTTTGCGAAAAAGCACCAAAATTCACAAAATATGCCCACCAAAATGCAGAGTTGTTTCCCCCTTGGGTGAGACGGGGTGGGGTGAGGTGAGGTGGGGCGGGGTGAGGCAGGGCGGGTCCGTCTGGTCCCCGCAGAGGGTCAGTGCGGGCAGAGCGGGCGCGGAGGTGGTGGGGATAGGCCGGGATGTAGGCCCTGCGCGCCGAGAGCTTCCCGGCCCGTCCCGCTCGCTCCAGAGCGGACCTCATCTCATGGGAGAGCAAGCGCGCTGCACGGCGCTGCACGGCGCAGCACGGCACGGCGCGGGCGGCCCGCTCAGCGGGGACGGTCACGGAGTCGTTGTGAAAACATACCGTTATATGAAGCACGTCCTATTCGAACGGCATATTCCCCGCGGCAAGAACGTTACCTGCAAAACGTAGAGACAACCAGTTTAGTTGGAGGTGGTCGTGTGTGCGCGCGCAATTGAGTGCAAGACAGTGGTACTTTACGAAACAACAATAATAATAATAATAATAATAATAATAATAATAATAATAATAATAATAATAATAATAATAATAATAATAATAATAATAATAAACAAAAAGTAGCTTGGCACCAGTATACAACAAGATGACTCATGTAAACCCAGGTAGCCAGCTCGCCAGTGCGTGAGCGCCACCAGCCCCGCCGGGCTGCTGCAGTCAGCCCGGCCGAATAACGCTTAAGATGCAAAGCGCCGTCCGCGCCTTAATGCATTGCATAACACCGAGACGGGAGGCCGGGCCGGGCCAGGGAGAGCAGTAACGGCCGTTTAAAAGTCCTGGTAACGACCAGTCAACGAGCGTCGCCCCCTGTACTTACTTTTACTCGAAACAAAACTTACGCGACGCGCTGTCCTGGCCGCGGCCCCGCGGGGGCCTGACCCCGAGGCCGAGGCCCCATCGGGGAGAAACCGAGCGCATAGCAAGCTTGCAGCGGGACGACTCCCAGTAGTTTCAGGCAGCAATTCTCGCACTTACAAACGACCACCTCGCTCCTCCCCGATCCATTAAATAATTAACATCGCCATCCCCGCGAGGAGCAGCGTCTCGCGTCCCATTTAAACGCCTCGGCCGTGCCACGCCTTGCCGTGCCGTGCCCGGCGCGTCGGGACGGGACAAGGAGGCGGCGCGGGCGGAGGAGTTTGTCCACCACGTCGTTTCCTCTCTCCATCTCGCCCCGGACCCAGCCCCGGCCCAGCCCGCGCCCCCCAAAAACTCACGGTGAGAAAAAGTTTCGCGCGCGCAGCAGCTCGGCTCCGCTCGGATCGAGCGCTTGTACAGGCTCTCTCTCTCTCTCTCTCTCTCTCTCTCTCTCTCTCTCTCTCTCTCTCTCTCTCTCTCTCTCTCTCTCTCTCTCTCTCTCTCCGTCTCGTTCCGGACCGTCTGCGGGTCCGGGAGAGACCGAGAGCGTCTCTAGTCGGTTAGGACCGGCCGGCCAGGACCTCGGTAGGGCGGGCGGGGGGGCCACTACAAGAGCCATGCAAATGATAATGCCGTGCCATCACTTCATTAGGCAGTCACCTCACGCCTGCCGCTGTGCCGCCGCCGTGTCGCGCTCAGAAGGAGCGGGGCGAGGCGAGGAGGGCAAAACCTCTCTCCTCCTCTTCTCCGCGCGGCGAGACACCGGAATTCTTTATGAAAATTCTAATTTTCTTTTTTTTATATATATATATTCTTTCTTTACTTCCGCGCTACCCCAGAGAAAAGAGCGAGAAGAATGTTGCCGCGCGACAAATAACACAAAACTTTGGGACATTCATTATACTCTCTGTCATCACGACGCTCGTGTCCATGTAATGTACAAGTTGTACGTACATGCGGGGTACGCGCGGCGGGTGAATAAGTGTCCCTGCAGCAGCCTGCTCCCGCGACATGACAGCTACAGTTCTTGGGTGCGTTGGTTTTTCATGGTATTTCCGAAAGGAGCGCGCAAATAAGCGGTGATGCAGGCAGAGCCGCCCGTCGGGGGGCACTTTCGGAGCACATCGGTTGTCCGACCTTTTTTTGTCCGACCTCGGGATTTTTGCGGCCGCCACAGTCACACGTTTCTTTTCATGTCCGACCTCATTTTGTCCGACCTGGCAGTCGGGGTGTAATTGTGATTTTTCTGTCCGACCTCGTTTTGTCCGACCCCAACGAACCGTTAGAGTCGCCTGCTATCCTCTGCGATGCAGCTCGATTGCCCGACCTGATGATTTCCTCAGAATCCAAAAAAGTGCCTTGCTTTTTCCTGACCTTGTTTACACGGGTGAAGTGGAGAAGGAATGGGTATCATGGTCGGAGCACACCTCAAATTCATTTTTAATTTTATTTAAAAGAGCTATTTTAAAAAAATTGAAAAATTGGTAGGCCCCTACCTAACTCGCAACCTGCGAGCCCCGCCTGCTTAACTTCGGAGTTCTGATGGGATCCGGTGTGTTCCAGGCGACCGCCACCCCGCGGGCACGAGAAGTCCTCTCCACTTCGGGGAGAGTCCCCGCTTAAGGCTGGCGGCCTGTCAGGCCCGCCGTACTACCCTATTTAAACAGCGCCTTGAAGCCGTAGGTAGCATTTCGGACCAACGACTGGGCACCACCGGACCGCATGACCGGTCAGTGGGAGGTAGAGGCAAGGAAGGACGATAGAGGGGGAGAAAAGCAGAAAGAGAAGTTTTTGCGGAAGAGTAAGCGTACGGTTGGTTAGACCTGTACTGACCCGCTCCCGCACAGGTCATGGAAAAGCTGTTTACTAAGGAGCCAGATTCATAGGCCTTACTTCCCCACGAGGGACCACCCCCCGTGGCATGGGACGGAACTTCCTGACAACTCGCTTTCGCTGCCAGTGAAGAACCTACCTGGGAATTGAACCCAGGCCCCAAGTGCCGAGTCTCATGACACCCCGCGGCTTTCGTGGTACTAAGACCACTAGACCGTCGGCGATTCCACGAGGGAGCTCCGTTGAAATGGGGGGTTTGAATTCCACGCCAAGCTGCTGTCCTCGGAAAAATTTATATTTCATAGCAAGATTTGAACCTGGGTTCTTCGGCCCTTGGCACATCACTATGCCGGCACGGCTACGACGCCATGGTACAAGTCGCCTTACACTAGGGGTGATGCTGCGAAGAGCCGTAGTCGCCGACGAACCTGTACCGGTGGCGTCATCAGTACGCCTGCTCTCCTTGCTGGGACAGACCAGCCGCGTGGCGACTCTGGTATCCGCATC
Source organism: Frankliniella fusca (assembly GCA_029379305.1). Lineage (NCBI taxonomy): Eukaryota > Metazoa > Arthropoda > Insecta > Thysanoptera > Thripidae > Frankliniella > Frankliniella fusca. The sequence goes on along the minus strand of JAHWGI010000516.1, from coordinate 785,358 downwards.
GGCACCGTTAGAAGTACTGGGTGGGCACAGGTTCGAATATCGATCACAATATTTTTTTTTCGAAGTATCTTTGTCTCTTTACGTTGCCCGAGGCACAAGGACAGTGGATAAAAAGGATTAAGTAGGTAAAAAATAAATCAAAACAAATCCGCACTCGACATTGAGGTAGTCGCAGGTGAAAGTACGAGTTGGACAAGGGTTCTAATACAACCCTGTTTTTTCTTCTTTTATTTCTTTTTATCAGTAGGTAGTTTTGCCTTTTTGCAGTTGCCCGAGGCACTAAAAAATATGTTGTTTTTTTTTTTTCCCAGAAAAAAGTTCACCGCGTAGCAAAGCTAGCAACTTAAAAAAGAAGAAAAAAATAAAAGAAAAAGAAGTTACAGATAGGGGTGGCAGTAGAATCTCTGTCCAACTTGTGCTTTCACCGGCGACGACCTCAATGTCGATTGCGGATTTGTTTTGATTTATTTTTTACCTACTTAATCCTTTTTATCCACTGTCCTTGTGCCTCGGGCAACGTAAAGAGACAAAGATACTTCGAAAAAAAAATATTGTGATCGATATTCGAACCTTTGCCCACCCAGTACTTCTAACGGTGCCGATGCGGATACCAGAGTCGCCACGCGGCTGGTCTGTCCCAGCAAGGAGAGCAGGCGTACTGATGACGCCACCGGTACAGGTTCGTCGGCGACTACGGCTCTTCGCAGCATCACCCCTAGTGTAAGGCGACTTGTACCATGGCGTCGTAGCCGTGCCGGCATAGTGATGTGCCAAGGGCCGAAGAACCCAGGTTCAAATCTTGCTATGAAATATAAATTTTTCCGAGGACAGCAGCTTGGCGTGGAATTCAAACCCCCCATTTCAACGGAGCTCCCTCGTGGAATCGCCGACGGTCTAGTGGTCTTAGTACCACGAAAGCCGCGGGGTGTCATGAGACTCGGCACTTGGGGCCTGGGTTCAATTCCCAGGTAGGTTCTTCACTGGCAGCGAAAGCGAGTTGTCAGGAAGTTCCGTCCCATGCCACGGGGGGTGGTCCCTCGTGGGGAAGTAAGGCCTATGAATCTGGCTCCTTAGTAAACAGCTTTTCCATGACCTGTGCGGGAGCGGGTCAGTACAGGTCTAACCAACCGTACGCTTACTCTTCCGCAAAAACTTCTCTTTCTGCTTTTCTCCCCCTCTATCGTCCTTCCTTGCCTCTACCTCCCACTGACCGGTCATGCGGTCCGGTGGTGCCCAGTCGTTGGTCTGAAATGCTACCTACGGCTTCAAGGCGCTGTTTAAATAGGGTAGTACGGCGGGCCTGACAGGCCGCCAGCCTTAAGCGGGGACTCTCCCCGAAGTGGAGAGGACTTCTCGTGCCCGCGGGGTGGCGGTCGCCTGGAACACACCGGATCCCATCAGAACTCCGAAGTTAAGCAGGCGGGGCTCGCAGGTTGCGAGTTAGGTAGGGGCCTACCAATTTTTCAATTTTTTTAAAATAGCTCTTTTAAATAAAATTAAAAATGAATTTGAGGTGTGCTCCGACCATGATACCCATTCCTTCTCCACTTCACCCGTGTAAACAAGGTCAGGAAAAAGCAAGGCACTTTTTTGGATTCTGAGGAAATCATCAGGTCGGGCAATCGAGCTGCATCGCAGAGGATAGCAGGCGACTCTAACGGTTCGTTGGGGTCGAACAAAACGAGGTCGGACAGAAAAATCACAATTACACCCCGACTGCCAGGTCGGACAAAATGAGGTCGGACAAAAAGAAACGTGTGACGGTGGCGGCCGCAAAAGTCCCGAGGTCGGACAAAAAAAGGTCGGACAACCGATGTAGACTCGGCACTTTAAAAAAAACATTGGAGGCCCAAAAAAATAAATCGTTTGAAAAATCGAAAACAATTAAAAAATAAATGTCAAGTATAAAGATGCAGAAAAATCCGAAAAATCAAGAAAAAATGAACAAAAATCGTAATAAACTTGAAAAATTTAGGAATGGGGGTTAAAGATCAATATTCATCAATTAGTAATAGAAATTTTTATTGAAAAATCAAAAGAAAAACGAAACAAAATAATCAAAAATACAAAAAGTCAAATAAATCATTGTAAATATTATGTATAAGTCAATTACCCCTCGGGGCATCGCGGCGCCTAACCCACCCCACTTCATTTCGGATGCGAGCTGCGAGCCACATTCTTAGATCCACCCACACAGACGCCCTTCCACCCTTCCTCTTCCGTTTTCCTTATTCACATCCGGGGCCTGCTTCCGATCGGAAGTAAGAAACTCGGTAAATGTATACACGTAGGACTCCATTTTGTAGAGTGCCCGCCCCCCTGTCCTGTACCGGTGCGGCTGGGGAGGCGTCTAGGACATGCGAGTGTGGGGCAGACCTTTTCCACATGTCAACGGCGCGGTGACGCAAAGGAAGCGAGGAAGAAATGCAGTTCGCAGAAAAGGAAAAAAAAATATCGTCCAAAACGAAAATGTTAGCTTGGAGCTTGAAACAAAAATTAATTTGTTGAAATTTTTTTTAAAAAAATACAGAAACATAAAGACATAAAAATTATAATAGTTAAAAAAAAAAAAACACTTATCAAATGTACGCTGTTCCTTCACGTGACAGCAGACCCCTAAATCTAGTACAAATCCCTCCAAAAACAAGAAGAGCACACTGTGGAGTGCAATTTACACAGATAGCTCCTCCCACTGGGCCATCACCAGGCCGCCAGACCAGGACTAGGCCACTCTAAGCCCCCCCCCCCCCCCACCGCACCCGCCGGTACCGACCCCCCTAGCACCTCCCCAGCGCCACCCAATTAGATACCCTCGCCACACCACACCACACGTGATGGTGGCAGCGCCCGGCCCTACGCTCCACAGGGACCCTACCCCTATGCGGCTGAGAGAGCATGCGGTTCGACACCTCTCCGCTCCCAGCAGGTAGCAGACAGCACACAGCGCGACGAGCCCGCGTCATACCTTTAATATCAGGTACGTACTTCATCGTATATATCATGTCTACTCATTTGCATATTTTCAGACGCAGCAGGGATGATTTAGCACCAGTCTCCAGTCGCAGCACAGGGCGGGCCGGAGCATCCCTCGGAGTACTCCTACCCCGTTTCCTCTCTCTCTCTCTCTCTCTCTCTCTCTCTCTCTCTCTCTCTCTCTCTCTCTCTCTCTCTCTCTCTCTTTCTCTCTTTCTCTCACCCTCCTCTCCATCTTCCTCTTTTCGCAGAGCCTCCAGCCTCCTGCCACCAGCTCCAGGCGCGCACCTGGCCTGCCCTGCCCCACCCCACCTCGCAGACCCACAGGTTGGACGGCTGCGCTCAAGTAATGTCACCCCTGGGAGCGCCAAGGCCACTACAAGGAAGAAGTGCGCGGTGCGGCGGGGAGTGGAGCAGGGCGTTCTGACAGGGCGGGGTGGGGTGGGGTGCTCTCCACCCCGCCCCGCCCTGCCCCACTCCACGGCCTAGGCCATGTGGTCATATGGTCACGGACGGGAGGGTGGTAGAGCATTGCAGAGCGTAGCGTTGCCGTGGGGTAATAGGATTCCATGCGGCCGCAACCCTAATGTTGGCTTTCCCCGCCTCCCCAGTAAAAGCCAATTACTAAGCCTTTTCTTTTTCTTCATCGCAAAATTTATTGATTTCGCTAGGTAAAGCTTCCCCTTCCTGGCGCTGTCAGCGATTTCTTTTTACCTGCCCCGCTCTCCAATAGCTATGTATTACCGACATCGCATTATCTTTGGTCACGTCGTTCTTATTTGCCTTCCCTTTTCCTTTGCATACGGAATGACCGCTAAATTGAACTCAGGCTCCAGTCTTGCCTACCAAACCGCCTGCTTCTCCCAAAAATAGAAAAGAAATAATAACAAAGAAAAACCGTCCATAAAGGCCGCTCGAAGGTCGTACACTTTCACGGGCCCGCCCGGGCCCTGCCCTGCCCGAGCCCAGGTACCGCGCCTTCGTTTCCAGCCTTTCTCACGTTCTTTCAAACTTTACTTCATTACCAACTAAACCCTCTTCCTCTCCACAATTACGCTCGCTCCGCTCTCCCCGGAGCCGCTCCTTCTTTTTACAGCCTTTCCCTCTCGATTCCCCTCCCCCGCCTCCCCTCCCCCTTTTTATTCCCCCGGCCCGTCAACACCACCCCAACCCCCGATAAGTCTTGAATCCAGCGGCGCCTTATCCGGTTGGCCGCAATATAAAGACGCAACAACGGCCTGCCCCCGCCCTGCCCCACCCCCGCCCCACACCACCTTTTCTTGCGAAAGGCGAACGGCGAGGGCGCGCCAAACTAATCAGCCTCGCCATAGAAACGGCGATGGTAATAACCTCCTTGGTCGCGGCTTTTCGCGGGGTATAGGGTATGGGTCGTCTCTCTTCTGTCTTCCCCCCCCCCTCTCTCTCTCTCTCTCTCTCTCTCTCTCTCTCTCTCTCTCTCTCTCTCTCTCTCTCGGCCTTTCCTTTCTCTCCCAAGCTGCTCGTCAGCTATTAGGTAGCTAGGCTAAGCGGCGCAGAGGGAGCCATCATACGACGCGCGCACGAGGGAGAGAGAGAGAGAGAGAGAGAGAGAGAGAGAGAGAGAGAGAGAGAGAGAGAGAGAGAGAGAGAGAGGGAGGGAGAGAGAGAGATGGCGTGACTGTAAACTGTGAAATACACTGCGTGTTATACCAAATGCTCGAGCAGAAAGCGCAAGCTGCAAATTTTGCAAAGACACCATTAATATGCAAGTGCGAAAATCCCTCTTTACATTTTTCAATATTTGCCTACGCAGGCCCCTGCTTTTCCAGAAAGTTTTTATAGCATATTTGATTGTGGCTTTTCATCCGCATGTGTCGAATCCGAGGGGGAAACAACTCTAAATTTTGGTGTACAGATTTTTGTGAATTTTTATAAGTTTTTGTAAATTTGTTTTTAATTTTTTGCCTGATTTTTTATCAACATTTTGTGAATTTTGAAAATACTTAAGAATTTTCCGAAATTATCCGCGAAACCTCTCTGATTTTTTCTGCATTTTTCTGATTTACGAGGAGTACACGAATTTCCTCTCGGTCCTCGGTCGAGTCTGCTCGGTTTGCCGCTGCATTTTATTTTTCAGGGTGAAATCGACCTTCGTGGCGTGGCAGGTAGCAGGGTCGAGCGGTGCGGCGGTGCGCCGAGGCGGTACAACGCACGCACGCGCCTCCCCTCGCCTCCACAGACAAGTCCAGGGGCTGTGACTGAGTCAGCGCCGCGGGGCGGGGCAGGGCGGGGCGAGGCGGGGCGGGGCGGGGCGAGGTGGTGTGCCCACCCCACCCGCAGCTGGTCTCTCGCACTCACAAATCGATATAGTGCCGTGCGGCTGGGTCATTACCGTCCGACCTGCGCCTGCGAGTCACCAGTCCGCCAGGTGGCTTCTATGCTTTGGGTATTGCGAAGCATGTGCTTTGCTGCAGCTAAAGAAAAGAACGCTTTGCAAATTTTTAAAATTTTGAAAGCTCTGCAGAATACGACGAAGCAATCGCTTTGCAAAGCTCTTTTAAAGTTCATCGCAGTTTGCGGGTATACGTATGATGGGCTGGGTACAGAATTTATTAACAGTGCGGACTCAAATCACGCAACAATCGACGCGCAACGGTCACATTCATAAGCGTCTCAGATTAACTTTCACACAGACTCACACGCCCATGACTGGCATAATATGCCGCGCGGCCGCCCTGCCCGCGCCCGCCCTGCCCGCGCCCGCCCTGCCCGCGCCCGCCCGCGCCCGCCCGCGCCACGGCCCGCCCGCTGTGCCTGCCTGCATGCCTATCTCATTCACTTACTTACTCTACTCTCTCTTTCACCTTGCACCACACCCACGACGAGGCGGCGGCGCGGCGGCGGCCGTGGCAGACAGACGAACAGACCGCTCGACACAGGCAGACGGGCGGACCTCTAAATACATGGCAAACGCGACTGTGCCAGACTAACGTGGGAGACATACTCTTCCTGGCGTCCTGTCCCGTCCGTCCCGAGCCACGTGGTCACGCGCCCGCCACGCCCCGCCACGCCCCGCCACGCCCCGCCACGCCCCGCCACGCCCCGCCACGCCCGGCCCACTCGATACACTCGCGTCCACGGGCCGTCCAGTCCCGTCCCCATCCAGTCGCGTCAGCAGGAGGCGGCCTCGGCGGCACGAACCAGCTGGAACTTTAGCCGAGACAGAAACCCAAAAAACAGACGGGGGAAAAAAGCAGAGAGAGAGAGAAAAGCTGGGGCGGGGAGAGAGAGAAAGAGAGAGAGGAGAGGAGAGGCACGCTAAACGAGGGCAATACGCCACATGCGGCGGGGGCGCTGCACGCCGGAGAGAAGGAACAAACGTAATAAGAAGCTCATATACCCGAATCCGTTACAGTAGCGCGGCGTTAAGCAGGAAATAAAATGGAGGTGGGGAGAAAAAGGGTTATAGGCGGCGGGACGGGAGGGAGAGAGAGAGAGGGAGGGAAGGTGAGGGCGAGAGAGAGAGAGAGAGAGAGAGAGAGAGAGAGAGAGAGAGAGAGAGAGAGAGAGAGAGAGAGAGAGAGAGAGAGAGAGAGGGACGAAAAAAGGGAGAGCGGGGAATCGGGAGCCTGCGCGCGGGGGGAAACGCTTGTGGCGCGGCGGTATCGCACCGGTCCAGCCTGGGCTGCAAGGCCCCCGCGCCTGGCCCGCGGCCCCCGCGGCCCCCGCGGCCCGGTCCATATAGCAGAACTGCATTCCTGAGCCAGCCCGCACCGCCGGCTAAAAATAACTTTACGCAGTCAACTCCTGCCTCAACAAATGGCACGATGGACGGGCCTGGGCCTGGCCGCTATGCCGCGCAGGGGAAGTGGTGCGCGAGGGCTGGGCTGGGCCTGGCCTGGCGGCCTACTGGTCGAGCCCAACACGATGCAGGTCGTAAAGGAACACCGACCACGGGAGAGAGGTAGGGCTTGTTGCTAACATCAGCAAACATGTCGGGGGGAATAGAGGGGTAGCCTAAGAGGAAGCTCCGGCCGCCCTCTCCTCTAGAAACCTCGCAGCCTGGGCGGGGCCGGCGGGCCGAAAAGTATATCTCGCGATCATCATCGCAAGTACATTGACAAATTCATTTAAAACTTGGTGTTGATCTGTTTGAAACTGACCTGAAATTTCCCGATTACATCCTGGCGTGACCGAGCACGATAAAATGTCGCCAATAATACATAGGTAAAGTTGAAGGAAAACGCCGAACGGCGCAAATCTCTCGGACGCATTCAAGTCCCACTGTAACTTGGTTTATAACTGCAGCCACTGTGAATACCAGAGCAAGGATTCTCGCCCTCAGGAGAGCGAGGAATTCTCTCTCACTCTTTGAGAGCGAGGTATGGTTTTCTCGCTCGATTAGAGCAATAATCTCAAAAATCTCACCCTAGTTGAGTGAGGCTTGGAAAACTTCGCCCTTTTTGAATGGGGATTTATATCCTTTATCTCACTTCGTTTGAGTGATGTCATAGATTCTTTCTCAATAAGAGCGAGGTTCCTGAACTCTCACTTAAACGGCGCAAGAGGAAAAAAATCTCGCTCTTTTTAGATGAGACATCTCACTCTTGTATTTGCAGTGAGCAGCTCACAAAGACAAAAACACCTTATCTTAGGCAGAGTCGCGCAGAGCCGCCAGTCGGTGAACGGATCAACCCCGTGCATCCGACGCATACACAGCTGAGCAGCTGAGCGCCTCTAGCGAAAAGCCTGCTATGTTTATGTCTGGCGCGGCAAAGTTTCCCCGGCCCCCACTGAGTTTGTCAAATAACACAAAACTTGAAGAAAAGAACAATTAATGGGCCGAACGCCTTTTGTTTGAAAGTCGCATAAAACGGGGCGGGAACGACACGCTGTTGCATTCAATGACCTTGCAACGTCGCGTCACCCACGAGGAACAAATGTGTGCACCAGACCAAGTTAGTTCAGACACAGAGTCACTTTCGGACGAGTAGGAAGCAAAATTTAGTTCCCAAGACCGACGAACTTTTATGGCAACCCGGTTCTAACCTTAATTTAGTTAAACATATAAAGGAAAAAGTCCACTTGATTTCATTATTTTATGCAAACCGATTCAAATTCAGTAGTTCACAAAACTTCAATTTCGTCGGCATTGAGTTTGGTTCTTGATGAAATAAACGGCTCTCTGAGAGTACAAAAACACCCTGGTACGCTCAGCCTTTCTAGGGAGTTGTTTGCTTTAAATAACCTTAATCCCGGGGCCCGGGGCTGCTGGCTGCACTATAGCCACTGATAGTGCTGCTTAGCCCAACCGCCTCACAGAGGACACCCTCGGCCCGCCCCGCCCCGCCCCCTCAGCGGGTCCCATTGCGGGGGCGGGAAAACAGGGCGCAAAGGGTGATGGAGTCATCAGGGGAGGGGGGGGATGCAGAGGAACCAGAGGAAGGGGCCATTCCCATTGGTAAGGCTGGGTCTGGCGGAAAGGCTAAGACAACAGCGATACATTCCCAACTTGCCGGGGCCGCCGTCGCGGCCACCGCGCCGCCGCGCCGCAGCCCAGAGCCCAGCTCGGCGCACAGCCCTGCTACCCGCCCCGCCCCGCCCTGCTACCCGCCCCGCCCCGCCCCGCCCCGCCCCGCCCCGCCCCGCCCCGCCCCGCCCCGCCCCGCCCCGCCACACGCGCAGCAGCGCTGTTGCCAGCAGTAGGCCTGCCCTTCCCTTTCCCCTGCCCCGCGCCTCCGACCGCCGCTGCCCGGACAACTTTTGCCCCGGTGGTACTCCACGACCATTTCCGGCAACTGATTTTCCAACCAGCCCTCCGCTACACACTTCTATCTTTTATTCGTGCATGTCGTGGGAAGGGCAGGTGCAAGGGAGGGTAGAAGAGAAGAGAGGAGAGAGAGAGAGAGAGAGAGAGAGAGAGAGAGAGAGAGAGAGAGAGAGAGAGAGAGAGAGAGAGAGAGAGAGGCGGGAGGTATTAGCCGCAAAGTTAAAGGGAGCAGAGGGATTATACAGGCTGGGAATGGAAACCACTGCACGCGATGCGTGATTTGCTCTCATTCATTCCGTTCATTCGATAATTGAACCGAGGCTATCACTGGGTTGAGAACAAAACAAACAAACCAGTAAAATGTTAAAAAAAAATTAAGCTGCACGTGTAGCAATGATTTAAGTCCCCAAGTTTCCAAAGGGGGGAGGAGGGGGGAAATACACATGCAATCAGGATCGTTTAGAGCACGCACCGCACAAGGCCTCCTCTCTTGCTTTTGTCCTCGGATAGTGACCAGACCACCTCATGGCAGAAGAAACAACCAAGCTGATCGAATGAGGCAACCTCCGCCACGCGCCGTGACCTCCATTTAACGCACAGTGGGCAAGGCCTAGGCCGCGGGGCGGGGCAGCGGCTACACTATTGGAACAACCGCCGCACCACTGCAGATGCAACGTGATGATACGCGTAGGAGGAAGCCTCTCTCAACTCCCTGTGCCGCAAACTTTTTGCCCGTATACAGCCCATTTTTTTGGCACGTGGGTACTAAATCGGCCTGTTAATTCGATTTACACGAAACTGAATTTTTTCCTTTTTTTTTCGACCGGTGTATCATCCCTATATTATTATTTTTTTTTGTCCCCGCCGTGCCGCCGCTCCCCAGTGATAACAGTCTGCGTCCGCAGAACTATACACCCGCCGCGCCGCCCTGCCGCCACCGCCAACACCACTACTAAATTTGCATAGCCTACAACACCCCTCTCCGGCCGGCCGGGCGCCGGGCCCGCACAGAGCGGCTGTTGATGAAATGCAATTACCTCTCGCGCCGCTCATGATTCTCTGGCCGAGTTATGGCGGCGCAGGAAGTAGATTGGTTCATCAATACGCCATGAGATACGCTCGGCCATAGGCTGCTGTTGCCGAGCAAGAGAGGCCTACCGCCCCTGCTGCCCCTGCAACCCCTGCTGCCCCTGCTCCCCCTGCTGCTCCTGCCGCCCCTGCTGCCCCTGCAACCCCTACCGCCCCTGCTCCCCCTGCCGCCCCTGCTGCCCCTGCCGCCCCTGCCGCCCCTGCCGCCCCTACCGCCCCTGCCTGCTGCTCCTGCTGCCCCTGCTGCCCCTGCTGCCCCTGCCTGCTGCCCCTGCTGCCCCTGCTGCTCCTGCTGCCCCTGCTGCCCCTGCCGCCCCTGCCGCCCCTGCAACCCCTGCTGCTCCTGCTGCCCCTGCTGCTCCTGCTGCCCCTGCCGCCCCTGCCGCCCCTGCCGCCCCTGCCTGCTTGCCCCTGCCGCCCCTGCAACCCCTGCTGCTCCTGCTGCCCCTGCTGCTCCTGCTGCCCCTGCCGCCCCTGCCGCCCCTGCCGCCCCTGCCGCCCCTGCCTGCTTGCCCCTGCTGCTCCTGCTGCCCCTGCCCAGGTTTCCCGGATACGCGCCGTGTCGGCTGCTCCCCCCCTTTTACAAGGCCCGGGGGACCACCATGATGGACTCGCCCCTCCCCCCCCCCCCCGCCTCTTTTCCCTGTCCAACCCCCGTTCTCTTCACCCCTCTCTTCTTCCATCCGGCCGGGTGCTCTCAGTGTCTCTCATGAAATCATAAGCGCGTCACGTGACCCCTTATTTTTCAATTCCGTGTGATGGTTGCCGAAACCTACAACCTACACGTTATAAGACCAAGACACCGACGGATCGAGGCAGGCGACGACGCGAGGGAGACGAGGTGGGAGAGAGGTGCCCAATTGGTGCCCGGCCCGGTAACATCGCCGTGATCGAGGAGGAAACGATAACTCTGAAAATTTTGTACACCTCGTAATCGAGAAAATTCAGGGAAAAAAATCAGAAAAACTCTGAAAGAATTCAGAAAGAAAAAAAAATTCAAAAAAAGGAAAACATTCAAGAACAAATCAGGTAAATCTACAAAAAAAAATTACAAAATTTTTACAGCAAGATCAACAGTTGTTACCCCCTCGGCCGCGATGAAGTAAGGAACTGCTGCTGCTGCTAGGTTGCGCGCCTCACCTCGACAGTAAAAGCGTCCCGTCCGCTTATTTGTGATTGGCGGGCCGCGGGGCGCGCGTTTGCAGACCCTCTCTTTGCGCAGGGCGGCAGGGCACGGCAGGGCACGGCAGGGCACGGCAGGGCCCTGTCGAGTGATGGTATTGTGCGAATAGGGCCGGGCAGGGCCTGGCCGCCGGGCGAGGCGCAGCGGTGGAGCAGCGGAGCGCGGGAACCGGCTCGGCCCCGCGCTGCCCCGCCCGCCACCGCATAAACTGTGCAGTGCCCCAGGGCGGCAAACAGTGGGCGCGAAAACCGAAAAGGCCGTGGTCATGATTCTAGGTCATTCTCACAGACAACAAATATCGTAAATCGGGGTTTTCGAGGTCGGTGCGACAATCCATTCAACGTATGTCCGTTTGCAGCTCCAGGGCCATCTGGTTGACGTCATCCTGCTCCTCAATAACCTGTTTTTATTATTATTATTATTATTATTATTATTATTATTATTATTATTATTATTATTATTATTATTATTATTATTATTATTATTATTATTATTAATTATTGTTTTTAGACTTAAGGAGAGGGTTGCGTCGTCACGTTGGCGTCTTCGTGAGGTCCCTACAGTGATAACGCCACCCGGATGATCCTGGACGTGCAAGCGGACATCGAATCTGAATGGACTCAGCGCACAGCGGTCCCAAAAACCGTTACAAACGAGTTTTGGTTGAGGACGACACTTAAATCGTCGTGAAGTTTTGTTCTGAAGACGAAAAAGAAAAAGGCGAGGAGGAGGAGGAGGAAGAAGAAGAAGAAGAAGAACAAAGTCGGAGCGATGTGGGGCACTTTGTCTGGAGCGCGCGTGGAGGTACTCGCTGTATGTTGCTGATGGATGCTTCTCACCTCCCGCCTGACGGGTTAGACTGCGCTGAGGTATGGCCGGGCCGGGCAGGGCAGGGCACAAGGCGGAGCAGGAGAGAGGGTGAATATGGGAAACCGCCAAACGGGGTGCGTTTTCAAGGGGGCAGGGGGGGCGGGGCGGAGTAGAGTGAGGTAGCGTGTGTGCCGTGTGGTGTGAGAGATTGAACAGGGGGGAGAAGTATAGCAGGGCTTCGAGACGGAGGAGCGAACGGGAAGGAGAGGGAGAGAGACAGCATGCTCCGGATCGTACAAGATAGAGCATGTGGGTAGGCCGGGGCTGCGCCGGGGCGGGGCTCCGGGGGCTGCGGGGGATCCCAGCCCGACCTGCCCACTAGCATCACTCTCGGATCCACTCGAGGGGCCCACAACTCCAAACAATTTTGTGTGATTTTAGGAATCTCAACAAGATTTCCACTAATTTCTTAAACATACAAATTATTTACGTTGATCTCGGTATGATTTCGATTGACCAGTTCACGTGGATTCTAATGTCTTCAAATAAGTGCCCCTTACTTCAAAATAAAATTCCTCTGTTTTCGAACGTTGAGTTGCCATAAAATTCCGAAAGGGTCTTTGTTAGATTTCAAAAGATTTTCAAGTGATTACGGGACGATTTCTCGCAGGTAGATTAAATGAATTATGTCGATTTTCCATCGATTTTTCTACTACTCCCCCTCCCCCCTAATTTTTACAGTTTTTTTTCTGAGATTTCACTAGGAACATATCTGAACTTCAGTTTGAGGGTCCCCCTCGGCCCATGCCGGGTGCCGGGCCGGGCTGGGCCGCGGCTGGGTCCTCATCAGTAAAGCTCAGCCCACTACAGAGAGCCCAGCCCGAGCCCACGCCCCAAGACGACAACCCGTTGGGGTCCCGTGGCCCGTGGGGGCCCGCCTGCTAGCATCAGCCCATAAGTCTGCCCCTCTGCTGACCCCGCTCACAACGCCGACCGAGCCTCGGCCTAAGCAGCACAGGTAGAAGTGGGGGCCCCGTATCGGGACTGGGACCGTTGTGGACTAAACCATCGGAAATCTACGGGTCAGCGCAGCGCTCGGCTCGGCTCGGCAGCCTCGCTGATGTCCACCATCAGCCGCTTTGTCTCCCCTGTCGGCCGGGGCTCGGGCGGCTCGGGCTCACCCGCTCTTCCTCCGGGGTCTCCGGCTCCGGGAGTCGCTCCGAGCTCAGGCCGGTGGGTTGGTAACGGCAGGGGCGCGGCACGCAACCTCGTTTATGAGCGAGGGCGGAGGGGAGGGGGGGAATTACTCAAAATGTAAACAATATTTTCTTTTAACTTTTGATTATATTTAATTTTTTAATTTTTTGTTTTGCTTTTAGCGAGGAAAATTTTAGTCACTTATTAATCAATTTTGGTCTTTATCCTCCTATTTCTGGCTTTTTCCAATTTTTCTGAGTTTTTTGGTCGTTTGTTCCCAATTTTTCGGGTTTTGCAATAGTTTTCTGCCTTTTTTTTTCATTGTTTTCGATTGTTTAAATCATTTTTGGGGGGCCGTGCAACGATTTTTCGGAGTGATACCCCCCTCGGTTTTGAGGCACGCACGCCACACGCCACAGGCGCGCCAGTGCACATAGCATAGTCTACACATTCCGGCCCTATCACCTCGGCGACAGGGGGTGGCGGGTGTTGCACCAGAAGCAGACGTTATGCGTCATCCGCCCGCCCCGCCCCGCGCCCGCCTCACCTCACCCCCACCCCGCCACGCCATTGACACTCCCTAAAACTATAAACGCAGATACGCACGGCGGCGCCCCTGCCCCGCCTGCTCTCCGGCGGGCATAGTGACGGCCACAGTGATGAATGGGGCTCACCAACCTTTGTAGGGATCAGAGGAGAGAGTGGGGAAGGGAAGAGGAGGGAAAGATAGACAAGGAGAACATTAAGTCGAATGTGGAGCACGCGAGTAAGCGCGCGTATCAAGGGTCGGGCGCGTCCCGGCCCGGCACGTCTACAAAAAAAAGTAAACTAATAAAACAAAGAGATAAATTCCGTGCAATTTCTCTCCAGTTAAAAATTTTAGTCTTAAGGAAACTTTACTGATGTGCAAAATTTTAGAGGTCTATTTTGTAAAGGACTCAGACTCATCTACGGCCGAAACAAATTGAAATGTGGGGGAAAAACTTGCGATAGAATTGACAGGATTTGTTTTCTTGTTAAGTTTTTTTCCCTTTTTCTTATTCAGTGCGTAAGGTTTGGCGGCGTCGTGATGAGGTCGTGGAGAGCGGGAGGGTGCGGGAGGAGGAGAGATCAGGATGGTCACCGCACACATAAAACCGCCTTGACATTGTCGTCGAGCGGAGAGCGCCCGCCTTATAGCGCCAGACGCCAGACCAGGTCACCGTCGTCGGCGCCTTCCCTGCTGCGCCGCGCGGACTGGAGGCTATATCGACCTTACAACATAATGTCACGTGGTTTCCGGACACACCCTCCGGCCAGAGAGCCTTGGCCCCCCGCGGGTTCCCTGCCTGCTACCCCCTCTCCTCTCCCCTCCAACCTGGAACGGCACTGAGAGGCCTCCTCAGACCTTACGGGGTTTATGGGGCTCGTGTTTCTTATCAGCTGGCCGGGCCAAGGCAGAAACCGCATGCCGTGTCATGCGATTTGGAGGGAGAGGAAAGGGTGGGTGGGGAAGGAGCGTGCTGGTGGCCAAGTCGGTCAAAGAATGACCGAACAAAAAATTCTTCAGACTGAGGGGAAAGATACAGTAAGCAGGCTGGTCTCTCAACAAAGTAAAATGAAATATACGGTCTGTGGTAATGATGGTCCGAGATTGGACCGCTTTCACCAGAACTTCTAGAACTCCACGCCCCAGTTTAAACCATATGACAGCTGAAGGTAGGTAGGTAGGTATGCCGTATGCCTCATGGAATATGTAAATCTTCCCCTGCAATCATTATTATGAGAGGAGGATGCGGGGCGAGTGGGTGGGTGGGTGTGGTGGGGAGAGGAGAGGAGAGGTCAGCGCAATGCAGCACTGTAGCACGTCATTAGGAGCACTGTTCTGTTGTGCGGCGGTGTGCGGGCCGTCCAAGGAGCAGCGGGCCAGCTGGCCCTGCGGGGCCCTGCAGGTGCCCTGCAGGTGCGCACGCCCTAGGGAAGTACACACTGTAAGGGACACGTCCGCAGGCAACGCGTCACCCGTGGGATCGCTGCGCCACCCAAATTTCAATGCGTTACCCGTTAACGTTAACTAACGTTCACGAAAACGCCGTAACGCCGTTACTCCTTAAAGTAATGTACCCAACCCTGCTGCGCACTGCGCACTGCTCGGCAGAGACGCTCCTTTTAGCACATGATGCCTTGAAACACAATACCCGCATTGTCACACGAAACGCGCACAGCAGAAATTACTTGCAGTATTATCTGCTCCCAGTTCCAATCTTGGATATCATCATCATCATCATCATCATCATCATCATCATCATCATCATTACAGTACACTATTTTTAATTTATTTATTTTGTAAGACAACTGTGTGATAGCGACCTCATATTTGCATAGGTGATGAAAACGCTGTGAACTTCCCGTGTGACATGTGGTGTGGTACGCTAGCAATGTCATGACACACCCTCCATGACCACATGGTGATCGCGCAATAATGCTCTGCCGGCACGTTAAACTCGGTAATAGCCAATTCGTCAACGTATACGTGTTCGCTGCTCAATAGGTGCCACCCTGTACAGTGCTTCGGATCGATGATGCACCTGTCATACCGAAGGCGACAACACGGCTAAATTTAGGCGACAAGGCAGCGCGGGGCGCCCTGCCTGCAGTGTCCTCGACGACAAGAGGGCCCCGACCAACCCCGCCCCGCCCCAGGCCCAGGGTTCTGTGGCTTCATGAGTACGTGAAGCCCGGCGGACCGGCGCTAGCGGCTCAGGAGGGAAGCAGGGGCGGGAGGCGGGGCGGCGCGCGGCGGGGCGTCCCCGGGCGAACGGGCCTATAACCGAGCAGGGGGGGGGGGAGCAGCGCGGGCCGGGGGTGGACGAGAAAATATCGGAGGGAAAGGAAAAGTGGCAGAGGGCCGAGACAAAGACGGGAAATAAAACAAGAGCGCGGCAGCGCAGGGGCATTTAGACGACCAAATTGGACAGAAAAGAGAAAAGACGCCGCTGCTGCTCTGCATGGATAAATGGAGATGGAAAAGATTGTCATGGAAATGAAAACAATGCCAGTGGGAGGGGGGGGGGGGGGAGAGGGTATGAGAGGCGAGGGTGAGCGGGCGGACGGACGTTGATAGTGCTGCTCCCCTCGTTGTGGGCGTGGGGGAGGGGAGGAAGGTGCGGCCGGAGCCCAGCTGACTCACCTGCTGCGCTGAGCGGCGCCGCCGAGTCGAGTCGAGACGTCGGAATGCGAGTCACATATCCCTCCGGGAGTAGCCGTATAGTAATCCTTATTGTTGGAGAAGGTTCGGGAGGTCCCCGGCACGTCCACGTGTACACTCACACACACACACACACTCAGACCTATACACACACACACACACGGGAGTGGAAGTGGACCACCACCTTTCCCCCAACGACGACTGACTCTCACCGGCGATGGCAGTCCAGCTGCGCACCTCACATTAGCACACACACACACACACACAGAAACACACACACGCGCGCGCGATGCACTTTTCGGGGAATGCCCTCGGTGGTCGCGCTGTCTTCGCAAGAAGCACAAGCAAGCAGTGGAGAGCCCCGGCAGGCAGGACCGCACCGACCGGAAGTCCACAACCGACTGGGTTCCTCTCTAAGCCGCGCCACGCCCCGCCACGCCCCGCCACGGCCCGGCGCGTCGCCGCGGAGGAGTGGAGCGGAGGGAGGTAGGTAGGTCCGCCCGGCCCGGCCTCGCCTCCTCACGCTCAGGCAGGTGTTCCCCTCCGCTGCACGTGTGGGTTCTCGCCCGCGCGCGCGCCCCGCGCCCCGCCCGACGAGAAGCAGTGCGAGCGCCTGGTGCAGCAGCCAGCAGTGCGCTGGAGACGAGCAGTCCGAGGTCCACAGCACTAGCACTGCGGCTTCCGAGGTTATTCAGAGAGATCCGCAGGGCGTAAAGGGCGGAGGGCCGGGGCGGGGCGGGAGCCGACGCCTCTTCTCCTGATCATACGCCGCCGCCGCGCCGCAGCCGTTCACACGCTGGTTCCACTCCACTCACTACGACACCGCGCCGGCCGGGCCGAACGGCCGAACCGAGTCCACCATTTACACCGACGCGGACACAACAGCAGGCGGCGTTGGTAACACAGGACGGGTCGGTGCGGGCCGTGATGTTTGCGCGCTCTCTTTTACGTCTTCCGTTCCGGTCGGGCGCACGCACGCCCCGGTGGGCGCGCGGCGGGGCGGGGCGGGGCGGAGCGGGGCGGGAGTCCTGACCGTGGCCGCCGGCCGTGCCGTGCTGTGTAGCGAGCCAGCCGGCCGCTGCTCGCTCCCCGGTCCCGGTCCCCTTGCGCGCTGCGCGTGGCTCGTCTCGTAGCGCGAGCGCGGCGGCGCAGCTCGGCGCCCCGCGGACTGGAGAGAGAGGTGGGGAGCGCCTGTAGCGGTCGGTGCGCGCGCGGCGGCCGCTCGCGCGGGACTGACTGACTGCAGCAGTGTGCCGCTGCTCTGGGGCCCGCCAGGCAGGCCCACCGCCACTGACTGGCTGAGTGACTCGCTCACTCGGCGTCGCTCGCTCGGCGTCGCTCGCTCGGCGTCGCTCGTTGCGCCCCGTGCGCGCTGCGGGAGGAGGAGCGGGAGGCGCACGCACGCGGCAGCGCGGCAGCGGGTACTGCACCTCGCCGCGGGGCCTACACCATACGAGTGCGCGGGCGGACGTACCCGCTCTGCGGCCGTCCCTCATTCAGAAGAAGAGCGCTAGCGTCGAGGGGGAAACAACTCTGAATTTTGGAGTACACATGCACTGATAATAAGGTATTCCGCTAAACTGAAACCGGAACCTTGAGAAGAAAATCACGCCCGCTGATTCTGTTTCTTCCTGTCAGCTCATTGGCTGACGGCAAAAGTGACATCAGCATTGACCACTCAGATTTCGGGAGAGAACAGAACCGGCGGTCATATGCAATTCTTCTTTGGGTTCCTGTTTCCCTTTAGCGGAATATCCTATAAAAGTGTTCAGCTGGCGTGCACATTGAACGTGTTTAACACTGCGTTGCACACTTTCATGTGTAGACTGAAAATTTGCATTCTTAACAGTGTTCTACAGTAAATTTGAACACTTCATGGTATCCAAACCTACACGTTTATAAACCCTCAAGTTAAAACACTTTTAAGGGTTCAAATATCCTGTTAAACACTTTCTAGTATGCAAATCTCCAGTCAAATAACTAAAAGAGTGCAACATAGTGCTCGATACTTCGATCAGTGCAAATTTAGTCAATTTTTATAATTTTTATTATTTTTTGTGCGAGTTTTTGCTTAGTTTTTCAAAACTTCTTTGTATTATAATGAATTTTCCTTCTTGATTTTTTTCGGAATATTTCTGAATTTTTCCTGATTTTTTCTGAATATCTCTGAATTTTTCAGAATTACGAGAACATTGTGAAATAAGAAAAAAAAAACCGAGTCTGATTTATTTACACTGGAATTTTAATGGTCACACATGTGACCTTAAATCGGCGACGCATCGGTGTGTGGCCAAAATCGGAAACTTCTATTGGTGACTGCTTTTCCGGCAACACATGCCGTATGACATTTTTTTCGGCAAAAAGCCCCGCGTGATGCCGAAAAACAGATGAAAGCATCACCGTTTCGGTCACCCGCGGAGTTTTAGCGACAAAATTGTCGCCGAAAAAAAAAAGGTCACACCACACGGCATGAGTCGCCTAAAACAGGGTAACAATTCGGGGAAGTTTTCTTTTTCGATACGTTACCACAAAAGAACACAAATAAGGTGTCCTTTTCAGTTACGGTGTATTTTTTCTTTTAATTTTTTTTAGTTAAGATGAGTCCTCGCGCTCTACATAGATTTCACTCCGGATGGAGAGATATGTTCCTGAACGCTTTTTTTTTACCGACCTTTCGTTTCACCCGCACTTACTCACCAGGTTAGTCATAAAGCACATGGCTAACGTCTACCGTGAGGGTGCTAACAGGGTACAGCAGTAGTGGGGCCAGCGCGGCGCGCGGGTGGCAGGGGTGTAGGGGGGGAGGGAGGGGAGGGAGGGGAGGGAGGGGAGGGAGGGGAGGGAGGGGCGCGGGGACGGCACAAGGACGGTTTTGCGGCCCCGCGGCTCATATGCCGCTCTGGCGCGTGGAAGCTTACATCAAAGCGGAACCTTTATTTGGAAGCACGTCCTCCATACCTCCCCCTCAGCCAGCGCCTTGGCCCACGCCCCAGGACACTCAAATCTGATGACGGAATGTCACCCCCCGCCCCTGGAAGGCTCTGTAGGGTCCTGCAGGGTCCCACAGGCTCCCGGGGGGGTACGAGATTGCACAGAGGCGTGGAGGCGGAGCCCCGGGGGTATGTGCGTGTGTGTTTCCTTTCCTCTGCCTGTACACAACACAAGGCGACAGCAGAGCCCCGATCCGCCATCCACCCCTCCTACTGCCCTCCCCTTGTCCTCAAAGTAAAAAAGGACGGAGAGAAAGGTAAAGATGTGGAAGGGAGATAGAAGGGGAGCGAAGCAAAGAGAGTGATATCCCTCCAAAGAGGAAATGCCAGCAGGATAGTGGGTGAGGGCGCTGGTCCGCGCCAAAGGGGTCCTTCACTATGAATTCAAGCGTACACCGATGTTTTTGGATCTTTGGTGATTTTAATTCTACTGATTTTGCTCCTCTGATTTTTTTCTTGATTTAATGATTGATTTTTTATGACTTTCTCATTTTTAAAAATAATTATTTTTAATAGTGAAGCAGTCCACGTGGCCCTGCCCTCCTGGCTCAGGTGTCCAGCAGCATTGGCAAATATTTATGAAGGACCATCGACAAAACAGCCCGTCAGGCTGACCGGGCTGCTCACCTGTGTGGAGTCAGGCAGGCCAGGTCAGACCGGGTCAGACAGCGCTTTTTCGGGGAAATCACCAGGTCGGACAAAATTAGGTCAGACAATTTATATACACGCGGACGAGTGACGAGGAGGATCGTAGGAGATCTGACGGAGAAGATACGTCCCCGTACAGACCGGGCCGGGACCGCCGGGACAAAGTGAGAAAGGAACCACTTGGTTTTCCTAACTCGCGCAGCATCGCAATAAGGGTAGGCAGCACCACCCTCGTTGGCCCTATCGTGGAGTTGAGTTCACCATAGGGCGCCTCCCCACCCTGTATGCGTCGTGCGCCATCAGCTTGTAAAATTAGCCGAGTATGAAAGAGCATGCTCCGATAGCGAGTAAGTAAACAGGAAGGCTTAGAGAAGAAGAGAGGGACGAAGAGGTAGACGGGGAGCGAAATTGCGAAGATAGAGAAGGTGACGGTAGACAAGAAGGAGAGCGGGTTGGAAACGGGACAGGTCTTAGTTGAGCCCCAGAGCGCAGCCAGTTTCCTCGGGGGAAATGAGAATTGCGCCTCTAAAAGGCACCGCGCCCCAAAGCCCTGCCCAGCCCCCTCCCCTCCTGTCCCCGGCACGTGATACCCAATGACACACCACGGGGCTTGTGAAGTGAAGCGACACCAAACGTACAATTTCACGCGGCTCCAGACTGAACAGCCAAGTGTCTGAATGCAAAGGGTAGTCAGTCAATTCCGTTTGAGCGTACACGCGGAGGAATACGTAATCTTTCAGATATTATTGGTAATATTACACCAATTTTACAGTACTGACGTCATAATCCTGCGAAAATGGGTAATATCAACGTAATATTACCTGTAATAAGGGTAATATCAAAGTAATATTTGAGGTAATATCATCTCGTTTACGGAGGAATATCGGAGTTGACGACCCGTTTGATGAATGTCGCTCACTTGCAGGTCACTGGAATCTGTTCGAGCGCGGCGTAGGTGAGAGAACGCCCTCAGGTACGATTGCAGGCCATAGCCAATGTGAGACAGAATGTGTGAATTACTTCTTGTTGCCTCGCACTGCTTAATTTTAACGGTGGACGTTCATTTTGGACAAAAAGTAACGCGTTGCCATTATCTTTAACCACGTTAACCAACGATAGCGAAACTCCTAACGGTGTTCATGGTTTCTTTAACGTTCCCAGAGCGGCATGCTCCACTCTGCAGATTAAGGGAGGCTCCCTTCCATCGCAAAATACCTCACCACCACCTTGTCCAACAGTAGCGCCATCTGCTCCCCCCCCCAGCACCGTGCCCTGGTTCTTCCAGGCGATTACGGCGGAAAATGTAATTGTCCTGAAGGAGGTGCTGAGGTGCTCAAGACTCACGTCGTCGTGCCAACAGAGCGCCGCGCGGCGCGCCGGGCCGCTGAAAGACACGGCAAAGCTCAAAGCGCGGGCCCCCTAGGGAGAGGTAGGGGGGGGGGGGGGCTGCAGGAAGTAGGGGCGGGGCCAGGCGGGGCGGGGAAGGGCTTACTTCTCGTTCGGCCATTGTTCCAGCTCACTCTAGCACACCCCGCTGCGTCGCGCCGCCGCGGCCGCGCCGAGCCGCGCTGGCATTGCAAAGAGGGCATTCATCTATGCGCCGGCACCGCGGCGGCCTGCCCGGCTGGCCCGTCGCGGCCCTACCCCACCATGCCCCGCCCCGCCCCACCCCGCCTCGCCCCACCCCGCCCCGCCTCGCCCCACCCCCGCCCCGCCCCCGCGGCTCCCGCCCTTTTTGGCCACTTTTGCGTGTTTCATTCATTGACTCGGGACCTTTTGGCAGCCGCACGCCGCGGCGCTGCGTGGGCTTTTTGTGCGTCTGACTTGTCTGACTACACCACAGGGATGCCCTGCCCCCCCCCCCTCCGGGCGTGCAAACTGCGAGGAACGCGACACGCGGAAAAATAAATATATAAATCCTCTCCCATCAGCGTCTTTTGTTTCTTGTAGCTGGCGCGCGATACTGCTCCGCCACGCTGCTCGACTGACTAGCGCTCGCGGCGGCGGGGCGGGCCTTCCTTCTCCCTCTCGGACAGACGCGCACCACACGGCCTCGTTTGTTGGTGGCCTCGCCAGAATATGCATGCCGGCCCCAACATTGGGTCAAAACTTTTTAAAAACCAGAGAGAGAGGGGGGGAGGGGGGGGGAAGGGGGAGAGAGAGAGAGAGAGAGAGAGAGAGAGAGAGAGAGAGAGAGAGAGAGAGAGGGGGGGGGGGGGTGGACCGCTTTTGAAAGTTTCGAATGGCCGCATCCACAAAGTCAGGAGGAAAGGAGAGAATGTTTGAGGAAGACGAATGGGGACGGGCGGAGGAGGAGGAGAGCAGGGCGGAGGGGGAGGGGGAGAATCACTCATACAAAATGTTTGCGGTAATTTTTTTTTACTTGATTTTTGTTATTTTTTTAAAATATTTTCCCTCTGATTTTTCAGGAAAATTTTCCCGTCAATTTTTCATAATTTTTGACCTTTTACCCCATTTCTTATTTTTATTAACTTTATTTTGGTTTATAGTTAATTTTGTATCGATTTTTCGGATTTTTATGTCTTTTTTTCCAGATTAATTTTGAGTTCAAAACATTTCAGCGATTTCTTTTTTGGGCCGTACAATGACTTTTAGATGACTCCCCCTAGATGACTACAGGAGTAGTAGCAGCAGCAGCAGCAGTAGCAGCAGCAGCAAAGCAGCTCAATTATTATGCCACCGGGACCGGGGAGGCCGCAAGCGCGCACAGTGCTGGCGACAGGCGCCCGCGAGGTAGGCAACCCAACGTACTTCAAACGCCGGCGGGCTGCGTGCCTTGTGGCGGCGGTGTGCGGTGTGTGGCGTGGGGTGGTGTGGCTCAGCCGAGCGGGGGGGGGGGGGGGGAATCACTCATACAAAATATGTACATTGTTTTTTTGTTTTTTTTTAACTTTTGATGTTTTTTTAACTGTCTTGATTTTTCTTTTCATTTTCCAAAGAAAATTTCTGTCTCTATTTGATAAATTCTGATCTTTTACTCCCTCGTGACTTTAGTGTTACAGTTTTTTTTTAATTTTTAGGTTTATTGTTTTAGATTTTTCGGAGTTTCCTGTATCATGATTTTTTTTAAGCGCCGCGCAATGATTTTTTGAAGTTGTGACTCCCTCACGGCCGGGGCAGCTTTTTTGGTCCGTCTGCCCATCCGTCCATCTGATCCACCACGCCCTCCCCGCACAGCTCTCCGCACACCCGCCCCGCCCCGCACCGGTGGTACGCCTTTTCAGGGGAGCAGGGGGGGGGGAGGACCAAAGGAAGATAACGAAGACATTTGCACCATTTCCTCTAGCATCATCAGAGAAGCGTCCGCCCCGCCCCGCCGCGCCCCGCAGAGCCCTCTACGCTCCACGGGGTGCGTCTCGGCTGGGACGCGGCAGAAGGCATGAGAAATGTTACGCTCGGCGTTGGCAATGGGGCCCCTCTGCCTCTGCCCCCGGAGTAGAGAAAATCATTTTATCCGCTCGCCCAGGGATTGCCCGGCGCAGCCCAGCCCAGTTCAGCCTGGTCCTTCTCCCATGCCCACCCCTAACTTTCCTCCCTCCTTTTAGCGAAAAGTGTTATTCATCATTGCGCGACATCACTCGTGAGAATAAGACGAGCCCTCCTAATTTTCCTGCTCGCGCGATCTGCCGGGGGAGGGGGAGGAAATCCGCCCCCTTCGGTCGCACCCTAAAGGCAGCCTGAAATGTAGGCAATTTAAGGTTCAAAACCCCTGTATGCAGGCAACCAACAGCACATCGCCTCTCCCGTCATCTGGACTTGAAACCGCCCCTGCTCCACCCCCCTTCCTACCTTTTCCCCTACCTCTGTGCGTCAGCTGTCATTCGCAGTGCACCCGGGCACAAACCCCTGAGGCGGGCAAAACGCTCCCTCACCCCCTCCCTCCTCCCTCACACCACCAGCAGCCACGTCTCGCTCGCACTCCGCACACCTCTGCGCCCCGCCCCGCCCCGCCCCGCCCCGCCCCGCCCCGCCCCGCCCCGCCCCGCCCCGCCCCGCCCCGCCCTCTCGCTCGCGCCGTTAGGCCCTCGCCGCTGTGACTTAGTACACGGCATAGCCTCTCGCACTCCATCTCGATTTCCCAGGCCGACAGTTGCTACGCATCGTGCCTCTTGCCCCCAACTGCCGCCAGCCTCACCCGCCCGTAACGAACCCCTCCCCGCACTACCCCACCCCGCACTACCCCTCCCTGCACTACCCGCCCAATCCATTCGTCACCCCGCTGTGTGGCTAGCAGGCACTCCTGACAGCGAGCCACCACCCCTCCCCTTCATTCCGTATAACCCCCACTTACCTCCTGTCCTATCCCCCCCACCCCCCTGACCCTGCCTCCCACACCTCACGCTCCGCGCGCGGCAGATTCAGCCGCCGAGTATGAATGTATGTGTCTGTACGCGCGTGTGGAGGGCAATCGTGATGCGGGAGGGGGGAGGGGGGAGAGGGGAGGGGGGAGCCGCAAGCAGGTGGGGAGGAGTTAGGGGGGAGGGGCAAAGCGTGGCGGGTTCAGGGTATCGTTCAGTAGTGTCTTCTCTCTCGCTCTTTATGGTCCTTCCCCGTGAGTGGGACAAGGACGGAGAGACGAAGACGCCGTGCGGAATCGCCCTGCAGGGGCTGCGGGAGAATGGCGAGGGAGGACGAGAGGGGAAGAGGGGCAAAGCGGGAGGGATAGCTTGGAGAAGGGCATGGCGGGGGGGAAGGGGGGCGGGGGGAGAGGCAGCGACACTCCGATGTGGAGTTGGCAGGGTACGGCCGCAGTGGCTCACCACAGAGGGTCGCTCCTGCCCCGCCCCGCCCCGCACGGCACCACGCGTCCTCCTGCCCTACATTTAAAGAGGAATCGCAAACCTATAAAGTATGAACGCCGCACCGTCATGCTGCAGCGTCTAGATCACGTAGACGTATCTGTGAAGCATTTGTATAGTCTCATGCCCTCCAAAAGCAGACTTCCTGCGCCCCAGCCAACGACAACAACAACAACAATCAGTTGAAGAGCGATAATAGACGGCGAAATGCCAAGCAGAGTAGCGGACGTATAATGCGTACGCTTCGTTTGGCCCGGGCCAGAGTCAGAGTCGGTCAGAGTAGACATTTGCTGACCAAACTGACGTAATCAGACAGAACCAGCGCCCTGCTTCCCTTGCAGAGCTATCGAGGGTTCGCCCTGGCCCGGCCCGGCCCGAGTGCTCCATCAGAAAGCCACTCGCCACGCCCCACGCCCCCCAGCCAGCCCCTCAACGTCTTGCGCTCCGCTCCGCTCCGCGCCGCGCGCCGCAGAGGCGCAGAGGTCTCTCGGTGGCTGAGCCTCGTAAGCGTGTTCTCGTGTTGCCATAACGAGGATAGCCGGGCTGCAACCCGCCCCCGTCCCGCTCCGCAGATAACTCAAACGTATCGTTTTGCCGCGCAGCTACATACCAACAAAAGCCTTACCGCGTGCTCACTGTGAGCTAGCTACCCTGCGTAGCTGTACGCAGCCAATTTTCAAAGCTAAGGTGATAATATGTCATTATGAAAGTCACGGTGATGCGCCCCAGTTTACTATAGCTAACTGTGATTCGAAAAGTCTGACGATATAAAATCCACCGTCATGCATTAGATGTTTGACAGAGCAGAGTTGCGGCGCGATGGCGTTGCACGAGGGGGGAGTCACTTCGAAAAATCTTTTTACGGCGTCATAAAAACGAGGGGTAAATAACTCCGAATTTTGATGTACACCACTAATTCAAAATTCACACTAATTCAAACTAATTCACGCGAATTCAAAACTAATTCACGCGAATTCAAAACGAGTTCAAAACAAATTCAAGCGAATTTAAGGAATGACCTCAGAAAATACACGCATATCTGATCCAAATTATTCTCTCAATTACATGATGAAATAGGATTTTTAGTAAATTATTGTGAATGATTTCTATTTATTCCAAATTATTAGAAATTAACTTGCAACTGCGCAAAATAATCACAATTATTTTAATTATTTTTTTAAAAAATTCAGAAGCAAATGTTGCTCTGCAATTAAAAGGGTGGCGTGAAAACATGGAAAATTTTTGCGGCAGTAAACCTCCCGAAGGAGGTTGCGGTTCCCGCCAGGCACAGGGCTTTTACCCCCTGTGGCAGCCAACTGCTTCGGTGTTCCATGGGAACCGGCGCTTTGCTGACTGCGATCCTATCGCGCAATTCGACAGATTTGATCCCCGTACCACCATTGGCCTACCCCTAGAGGTACGAGCGGTGTCAAGGGCGTTAGACTTCCTGATCCCAGTTTCAGAGGCCTTACCTCAGAGGGGTACGCGGGATTCGAACCCACAACCCCGAGTGCCGACACGTAGCCAGAACAGGAAGCGACCCAACGCCCAGAGCCACCGAGCCAACGGCGGTGAGACGTGTTTAACTTCTATTTGACCTGCCCTGGAGCAGCTGCCAAAGGGAATGTCAAGCGCGAAAAACACTTTCCCGAGTGGGAGTCGAACTTCGGACCACTCGGTTCGGTGTTGCGCGCTCTACCAACTGCGCCACGACGCCACGATGACTGTACAGTGCGACGGGTTCGAGTTGTATTTGCCCTGTCCTCCTGGATGGAGGCTGCAGGATGCGGCAAATACGACTCGAACCCGTCGCACTGTACAGTCATCGTGGCGTCGTGGCTCAGTTGGTAGAGCGCGCAACACCGAACCGAGTAGTCCGAAGTTCGACTCCCACTCGGGAAAGTGTTTTTCGCGCTTTACGTTCCCTTTGACCGCAGCTGGATGGCAGGTCAAATAGAAGTTAAACACGTCTCACCGCCGTTGGCTCGGTGGCTCTGGGCGTTGGGTCGCTTCCTGTTCTGGCTACGTGTCGGCACTCGGGGTTGTGGGTTCGAATCCCGCGTACCCCTCTGAGGTAAGGCCTCTGAAACTGGGATCAGGAAGTCTAACGCCCTTGACACCGCTCGTACCTCTAGGGGTAGGCCAATGGTGGTACGGGGATCAAATCTGTCGAATTGCGCGATAGGATCGCAGTCAGCAAAGCGCCGGTTCCCATGGAACACCGAAGCAGTTGGCTGCCACAGGGGGTAAAAGCCCTGTGCCTGGCGGGAACCGCAACCTCCTTCGGGAGGTTTACTGCCGCAAAAATTTTCTATGTTTTCAAGCCACCCTTTCAATTGCAGAGCAAAATTTGTATCTAAAAAGTTTTAAGAAATAATTGTGATTATTTTGCATTATTGCAAGTTAATTTCCAATAATTTGGAATAAATAGAAATCATTCACAATAATTTACTAAAAAATTCTATTTCATCATGTAATTGAGATAATAATTTGGATCAGATGTGCGTGTATTTTCTGGGGCATCCCCGAATTCAAAACGAATTCAAGTAAATTCACAAAAAGATCACAATAATTCCAAAAAAAAAATCTTTGCAATCAATTCAAAAAATTCAAAGCTAATTCAAAACGAATTCAATTCAATTCAGACAAATTCAATTCAAATTCACGAAATTTGTACACCGAATTCAGAGTTGTTTACCCCTCGCATAAAAATCATTTGTAAAATTTAAAAAAATATATAAATATTAAAGAGAAGAAAGATACAGAAAAATCCGAAAACTCGAGAACAAATGAACGCAAAAAGCCTGGAAAAAAAGATAAAAGGAAAGAAAGTAAAAGGAACAAAAGAAAATTTCCTTTAAAAAAATAAACAAAAGAGAGAGAGAGAGAGAGAGAGAGAGAGAGAGAGAGAGAACCAAAGAAAATTAAAACAAAAAATCTAAAAAATTAAAAGTTTTTTGAAAAAAAAAAAAAAAAAACATTGCACACATTTTTAGAATGGTGGCGTGGAGGAGTTGGGCGCCAGACGTAGTGTTTCTTTGAATGCGTAACAGTGTTGCGGGATTGCATACTCACCAGCGCTGCAGGGGCCACGGCGCCTTACGGGCGGATGGGGTAGGCAAACCCGCAACATTGTTACGCATTCGAAGAAACACCCGGTAAATAGAAAACAAAAGGAAAAGGTGTCACTTGACGCCTTCACATAAGTGCTAACTGGGCGAGATGCCGCAGGCGTGCAGCCCGGGCTGGAGCCTGACGGAGCGCGGCGGCTCGGCGGGGGCGGCTGTTCAACAAAAGTTTCGTAAGAGGATTGCGTCCGTCGCGAATGGAGAGGAGCAGCAGTTTTGATACTGCAATTTCCCTCAACACCCGGCCACCGCGCTAGAACGGGCAAAGCGACGCGGCGAGGTTGCCTGATACCGGCACTGCTGGTGAGAGAGAGAGAGAGATAGACCGATGGAGTGAGGGAGACGGGGTAGGGGTGGGCGGCAGGCTTAAGGGTGGCTGCGCGAGTTCTTTCGTAAGCGCAGTGGTTAGCAGACCAGGCGCACTCTGCTCTCTGTTTTTCGCTGACTACTAGGGAAGAGATTTGAGAAGGCAGCTGGCCCGGCGGCGCGGCGCTGGGCGCGGGGGTGGAGGGGTAGGGGGGGGGGTGCGCTGCTACTGCTGCTGCTTACGACGGCCGAACAGTCCGCCCGGCCCCGCCCCGCCGAGCGGAAACAGAGCCGCCCCCGCCGCCGTCTATCGTAATGCAAATAGCGCGGGCGTAGCGGACGGCAAGGGGCATAGCGGGCAGTGGGTGTGGGCGGGCAAGACCCGGGCGCTAGTCTGTCGAAGGGACGGGGTTATGAGGGTACCTGCAGGGAGCAGGGCCAC
This sequence comes from Frankliniella fusca, assembly GCA_029379305.1. NCBI lineage: Eukaryota > Metazoa > Arthropoda > Insecta > Thysanoptera > Thripidae > Frankliniella > Frankliniella fusca. Next base: position 756,836 of record JAHWGI010000516.1, on the reverse strand, counting down.
TGGAAAATATCAGAGAGGCCACTCGCGTCTGACGGGCGTGGCGGGAATATGTGGGCCGGAGAGGGGGAGGGGGAGGCCTTAGCCGACACTCAGAGAAGTATTCAGGAGGTCGAGTCGTCTTTTTTTGTCTGTGAGTCGGCTCGAAAGCAGGATATACACCAGTCGGGGTCGGGCCGGGTCGGGCCGCGGGAGATAGAAATAGAGAATAGGGGATAAGGAGAGAGAGGGCAACCCGTCCCGGCACCGGCACCCAGCAGGTCCAGCCCGCACTGGAGGCATGCCAGCGCACCATGTCCGCCACTGCGGGGAGGGTAGGGGCAGGCCAAGGCGCGGGGCGCAAAGAGCGGGGCGCAAGGAGCGCGGGGCGTAGGGAGCGGGGCGCAGGGCCCCGGTCAAGGCGCCTCAAAGAAAGTGTCGCAGCGCCCGCCCCGCCCCGCCACGCCCCGCCACGCCCCGCAGCGGCAACAGGGAGGGAAAGGTCGCGAGGAAGGAGAGAAGCGGCGGGGTTGTCCTGCATGGCAGCGAAACGGACTCTCTTTCCTGTCCGACTTTCTCTCTGCTACACCAGCATCAGCACCACCAGCACCAACACCAACCCGGCGCCCCTCTCCACCCCACCCGCCCCCACACGCGCCCCCTGCCTCCCTCCACGCCGCGCGCGGTCTCTCTGGTCTGTCTCCCTTATTTTCTCTCTTTCACTTCCCCTTCTCTCTCTCTCTCTCTCTCTCTCTCTCTCTCTCTCTCTCTCTCTCTCTCTCTCTCGGCCACCGGTCCCCGGCAATTTGCGCTAAGAATGAGGCTGGAGAGACAAACACAGGGTGAGTGCCTGGGGCGGCCGGCCCGGGTCCGGGCGCGGTGGGGCAGGGTGGGGCGGGCGGGGGGCGGGCCGCATGATAATCTTAACGAACGTTGTTGGGGGTAAAAGTGGGTTGACGAGAAAGGGCGCGGGGCGGGGCTCTCTCGCTAAACCGGAGAGCGGAGGAGAGGACTGGGACCCCTCACCCGCCAAGTCCTGGCCGTCTAGACAGGCCTTACGCTCATTAATGCCGCACCCCGAACGGCAGATGTTTCATAATGCTGTTCGCGCGCGCCCCGTCCCGTTAAGAGTTATTGCGCGAAAAGACTCGGTTTACGACTCCACGGGCTCGTGGGCTGCTGCAGGGGCGCAGGCGCAAGAGGGGCAATCACCGACAGACAAATGAAGCGTTTGATGCAGTCGTCGTTTCCGAGCGCCGACATGTAGGACACACTAACACTGTTCTTGTATCTTTTATCTTTACAAAGTTATCAGTTCAAAGTTTAGGCACAAATTTGCGTGCTGATGTGCGTACATACATTTGAACGAAGTTACTTTTTTTTTCCTTTTCAGGATTTTTTCTTTCTTTTTTTCTTTTTGCAACTAATTGAATGTTAAACTTTGTACCAAAGAATCCTCAAAGACATGCAAATACAGACACAGAGGAGTCATTCGGCACACAAAAAAAACTTTTTTTATTTTCTCTCCTTTCAAAAAATTAAAAAAAAAAATACATCTCAAACAACTTTTCATTCGTTTCAATTCGTTTTTCAGAGCGGGAGAGGAAGGGGAGGATAATACCCAAAGATAAACGTCCATCTACGTCGCTGTCACAATAACAGGAAGCCAGAAAGAAAACCGCCGGAGGTCATGCCCCTTCTCGTCCTAAATCCTCGTATTTTTCTACCCGGTATACACTCTGTCCAGGGCAGCCCCCGCCCCCACCTGCTCTACCAGCTTGCGGGCCGCCTCCGGGCCGCCTCCGGGCCGCTTCCGAGTCACCTCCGGGCCGTCTCCACCAGGCCCCCTCTGTCTCGGCCCAGCAGGCTTTGGCGGCCCGGCCGGCCACACCGCGTATTCCACTCTGAAAAATATCTTTGTAGATTGACAATATATTTAGTAAATATGAGAAATTACGAAAAATGCAGTAAATTTACGTCAACGCATCCTTGCTCGAATTTGAATTTCAAGTTGATGTGTAGTGTTTCTTTTTTATTTTACAAAATATAATTGTAATTTTACAACTTCGCTTCGAGTGGAAAATATTCCCCAAACCTACGACTATTTTTCAGAGTGCCTGGGCGTCACAGTCCCACCACCCCTGGGCCCCTTTCAACGAGCGCTGGTCCTCCTTGGGTCCGCCACGCCCCCCCCCCTTCCACGCCCCGCAGCGGCAGTCGGACTCGTCTTTGTAATATATATTGATGGGGGCTGCCACATTATTCCATTATCTCTCCTCCAACTGAAGCTAAAGGTGTGGCGCTGGCGAGGAGCCGGCAGATAAGAAGGGATGGGGGCCCCTAAAGAGGGAGAGGGGACTAGGGAGAGAGAGAGAGAGGGAGAGAGACAGAGACAGAGAGAGAGAGAATGCTGGAAAAGGGTGAAAGTGGTGAAGGGGAGGGAGAATAGGACGACAGCGGTAACAGGGCAGTGTAGCAGGGCAGACCTCGACACCTTTGATATAGTTTTACCGAAGACACAGAATACGGCCTGTCGTGGGAGAAAAAAAGCGCGTCCTGCGACATACAAAAAGTACTAGCCCTATAAGGTTGCAAAAAAAAATATTATTATTAATTCCCAGTATTATAGAAGACACGTGCGCACATTGGTGATTTTCTTTCTGTTTCTTTGAATGTCCGTCCGTCTACCCGCTCGAGTCGGTCTCGGTCTCTCTCTCTCTCTCTCTCTCTCTCTCTCTCTCTCTCTCTCTCTCTCTCTCTCTCTCTCTCTCTCTCTCTCTCTCTCTCTCTCTCTCTCTCTCTCCCACCCTTCTCACTTTACCCTCTCCCTCTCTGCATCTGACTCCCTCTCGCTTCCCTCTGGGAGAGCAGCGCAGAAGGCCAGTCCCCCGTCCCGGAGCCTGTCCCAGCACGGCATGACGCTATTCAAGCAAAACTGTAACGCCATGACACCCACAATCCCTCTGGAACGCCCCCGCCACTCCCCGTCACGCCCCGCCCCGCCGCGCCGCGCCCCGCCCCGCTCCCTAATCCGCTACAAGCCGCCGCCACGCGCAGCGCGCGGCGCTCTGGCCGCGGCGAGCTTATTCTAAGCCCTCTGTGCCTATACCTCCCCCCCCCCAACCCCAGTCACTCCCCTCCTCCGTCAATTCCTCCCGCCCCCCTCCCTCCCCCTCTTCCTTTTCACTCCACTCGCTCAGCCACTCTTTACCCTGCGGCACGGACGGGCTAGGCTATGCGGCGCAGCGCGAGGCCAGATTTCGCTTCCATGTAATTTCCTAAGGAGCTGTGACAGAAAACTCATCACAGCAGCAGCGGGAGGGTGTCCGCCCCGCACGGGGAGGCACGGTGACGCGCCTCGCAGCCCTTCGGTGAAGCACGCGGGAATATTTCGAGATCTCGATCCGATATCAGTTGACTATATATATAGACCGTCAATCTGTCCACGGCGCGCGAGTTTTTCTTCCCTTCAAACAAGAAACTCCCCCGAGAAGGAGAGAGAAGAGCAACAGAAGGGGAAGAAAAGAGGTGCGAAGTAAGTTGACTGCCTTCCTTCGTTTTCCTTTACGGCCGACTGCTCCTTCCACGGTATCAGACCTCTTCCACAAAACTAGGCTTCCGCGCGCCGACAGGCAGGAAAATATCCGTGATTGATGTAGAACAACTATAGTATTTGCGCGCGCGCGCAAGAGAGAGAGAGAGAGAGAGAGAGAGAGAGAGAGAGAGAGAGAGAGAGAGAGAGAGAGAGAGACAGAGAGGAGGGGGGAGGGGGAGAAAAACATTGTATAATGTACAGAAAGGCTAGCACAGTCGCCATTAGGCAGAGCCCGGCCACGGCATAATGCATCAACGTCATCGCACATTGTTTCGCAGGAGGCAAGTCACTGCTCCGCCCCGCTCTGCGGCAAATAATAAAGTGCCAGGTCGAGCTAGCCCCACCTCCCCCGCCTCTCCCCACCCCACCCCGCCCCCGGAGAATGTGTCGTGCCGCTCGGACCGCGATCAATCCCAGTCGCAGGAATCATCCCTGGCGTCCCTGCGGATTCGCAATGCACTTCGCAAATCGACGCAAAACAGAAGAGAGGTGGAAAGGTGAGTGCGCGCTCTTGAATTCTGACAAAGAAAATCCTTGTATTACAATAAATTCTGTGCAACCGTAAGACAAAGAAAAATCTTTGAAATACAAAAAAAAAATCGCGAATTTTCTAATACAACGAATTTTCTCTGTATGCGATTGCACAGAATTCTTTGTATAATATGAAAAAGTTCTTTGTAGAAAATTTAGAGGGTGCACAGCTTAAGTGTGACCAGACAGTAATACACTTTTCTTTTGCGTGAGGCACTTTGTGCCCTACACACACACACACCCACACACACACAAACACACACACACACACACACACACACACACACACAAACACTTTGCGTCTCACCAGAAATAAATAAATAATAAAGAAAAGTATTGACTGTATCGCGCAGAGGTCGCAGTCGCTGTCCTACAGGACACGGTCCTGCTGGCTGCCCTGCCATGCGGCCGCGCGCGCTCGCCAGCCAGCTCCACTACACCACCAGCATGGTTTATTCAGAGGCGGAGCCATTAGTTCTGGTTAGGCAGCCCTAGCCCGGCCCGGCCCGGCCCGGCCCTATAGCCGCTGCGCCGCGCCGCGCTGTCCGGTGCGGGACTGGACTGGACCGGACCGGGGCCAAGAAGCCGGACGTCCAGCTCAGCCGGGGCTGCAGGGTCATTCCGCACAGTGGTTGTGTCTCCCTGTCCTTGTCTCACTCACGGGGCACGGCCATCAGGAGCGAGAGAGAGAGAGGACACAGCTGAACGCGCTGTTCGGAATCACCCTGCTGGGCCCGGCCGGCGGCGGCGGCGGGGGGTCATAGGTCCGACCCTCAACCCGAGCCGAGCCGCACTCTGGACGATTAGTGTTTCAATACCGACCCGGACCCGGAACAGACCCCACACCCCGCAGGGCCAGTCCAGGCCGCCAGGCGACTGCGGCGGAGGGAGGGAGAAAGGGACGCATCGATCCTCCACTCATCCGTCTCTCAGACTGGACAGGACGACATGCGTGTCACACATGAGAGCGAACGAGTTTCGGGACAACACAGCAAGTCACGTAGTGTTGTGGTTTGCCTATCCAAGGGACTACAGTGACCTTTACGTCTGGAGTTGGGATGGGCAAGAGCAAACCAGCTCTATAACACCCATCTACACACACGATATGTTCGTCAAAAGCGCCTTTCAGTTAATTGTGAAAAAAATCGACAGGGTAAGGATAAAACGGGAAAATTTTTCGTGATAAACGTGGAAGAGATACAAATTCTGGTTGTACCGTTACGATAAGTTTTTTACACCATTTGTCGACCCAGTGACAAGAAAGAATTTGCAAGTCTTAAATTTACGACTGCGTTTGTAAATTTACAAATCTGCGTCATGATTACAAATTACGAAAATGGAAGTAAATTTATCCCCCCCCCCCCACAGTAGTGAGTGCGCAGGACCTGAGAAAAAAGGGGGGGAGGGGGAATCACTGATTCAAAATGTGTAATTTTGGTTATTAATTTGTTTCAAAACTTTTGACCTTTCTTCCTTCTTTTTTTTTAAAATTTTTTGCTATGATTTTTCAAGGAAAATTTCTGTCCATTTTTGATAAATTTTGATCTTTTCCTCCTATTTTTTTTCTTTTTAAGTACGATGATTTTTCGAAGTGACTCGCCCCGGCAGGACCTCTAATGTAGACGCACGTAGACGCGAGCCTGCACACTCAGCCTGTCCTCCTAGGCCCGCGGGGCTGGTGCGCTGGTGCTCGCTCACCTGCCGACGCCCTGCGGCCTGCAGCTCAGCGGCGGCGCGCCCACAGGCAGGCGCCCGCCGGGCGCGCTATAGGCAGCCCGCACAGCCCGCCTGCGCCGCGGGCTGGCCCGCCACGCCCTCTAGGAGCTACAGCTCCGCTCCAGCGGCCGGCGGCGGCCGGCGAGGCAAACGCTCAGCGCGCTGCGAGGAGCGCGCGTATGTTCCCTTGCCGACCCTCCCCCCCCCCTCCCCTTTTCCACTAGGGGCGCCATCGGTGAACATTTTACGCCGTCTGTCTCTGGCGCCGCCTGTACTGCTGTAGCGTATATAGCGCCCCGCGCCGGCGCGGCTCGCAATATCAGCCCGGAAGAGACCATCATTTTCTCTTTCGTTTGGCGTGCCTCCTTCTCCCGTGCAGCTCTCCCTCTCCTGCGTGATTTGGATTTCGTATGGCAGGGCGTAAAGCGAGGAACTTGGAATCCTCACGCAGCGCATATAGGCGCATGTTCGAGGGCAGGCCTCACCGCGCCGCGCCATACGCCATACCTCTCCCACATGTCCCTCCCCTGCTCCGCCATCAGAGCGGGACACGCGGCGCGGTGCAGCAATGCCATAAAACCGAATCCATAAACGCTGGCGCCAGTTGCACACCGCTCCGCGCCACGCCAGGATCCGCGTATACACTGCGCTGCTCTACGCTGCTGCTATCTGCCTGAGGGGGGAGTCGCTTCGAAAAATCATTGTACTCCTAAACAAAAATCAATTACAAGTTTCAAAATAAAAAATCAAGAAGAAAAACACAAAAAATCGGGAAAATCGAGGAGAAAAATGAACAATAAAAGAAAACGACATAAAAAGGTAAAAATTCAGAAAATCAAAAAGTGACAGAAATTTTCCTTGCGAAATCAATTAAAAATTAAAACAATAGATGAAATAATTTTTTTACAAAATCAAAAAACGTTAAAGTAAAAAAAAAAATCACTGTACACATTTTGTATAAATGATTCCCTCCTCGGCTCTGCCACCGAACGGCACGATATTTGTGATCTGCTCCCAATGGTGGCCCGGTCTAGAGAGAAAGAGAACGAGGAAAAACGTTAAAGCCAATGAAAAAGAAAAGAGGAGCTTATTGATGTCCACAAAGAGCAGCGCGATGAAGCTGCCCCGGCGACGCGCGTGACTCCGACAACACGTAATAAGGCCCCTCAGTTTGTGCGGCAGGAGCATAATGCAGTCCACCACGCTACCGCCCTCCGAAAGCAACACAGCCCAACTCGCTTCGTTATGGGAGCCACGCGCCTGTTTATGTATGTGTGTGTGTGTGTGTGTGTGTGTGTGTGTGTGTGTCTGCGAGTATGTATGTGTGGGTGAGTATACGTGCGTGTAAAGCGTAAAGTGTAAAGTCCCTTAAGCAGCACTCCTCGCCTCCTCATATACACAGCCTGCTAATTTACGAAGGGTGCCGAGGCATGGGGGGAGGGCTAGAAACGGATAGGAAAGGGACAGATAGGGAGGGAGGGAGAGGATAGAGAAAGGGAGTGGGGGGAGAGAGAGGAGAAAGGGCGTGTGCAGGGGACCGGAGACCGGAGGGGGACAGAAAAGGGGGTACCTGGGGGCAAAGGGATGAGAGGGAGAAGTGGTGGCACCACGGTGGGCCGCAAGAGAAGGGCAATGTGGACCGCACCAGGTTCTCTTATGCTGTGGGGATTTCCGGATTGCCTGCAGCAGCAGCAGCAGCAGCAGCGCGGCCTAGGTAGGTATGTTTCGGCTCGGCACTCAACACCCGCCCGACCCGACTCGTCGACGAGCGGGCCCCGGACCCGCCCCCGGGCCTCCGGTGAGTTACGCCCCAACTCGCAGAGCACACAGAGCCATGACGTCATCAGACCAGCCGTAGCAGCGCGCCCCTACGACGACCAGCACTGAGCGCGCAGCAGAAAATTATTTGAGGAACGACCGGAAGAGCGGGGGATGGGGCAGCGGGGCATACCTCGTAATTAAGGAAAATTCGAAGAAAAAAAACGGAAAATTCAGAGTAATTCAGAGAAATCTAGGAGGATTCACATAAATTCAAACAAACAGTCAAAACCGGGCAAAATTTACAAAAATGCAATTTAAAAAATATAAAAAATACAAAAATTCAAATTTTTCACACCAAAATTCAGAGTTGTTTCCCCGTCGGCGGAGTACGAGGCTGGGCAGGCTGGGCTGGGGCGGCACACTTAAAACCTTCGTAAAAAGGTGAATTTCCTGAGGATAATTTTTGTGGGAAACTGTGTATATACGAAGGGAAATTTACGCACCGACGAGGACGATGATGTTTGCACACTTTAGTTTGCAGTAACGGTGCTGGTAACATGCCGCGAGGTACGGTCAGCGCATTCGAGGCTCTCCCGGCCCCGCGGGCTCAGACACGGGAGGTAGTCTACACACGCTCGGAGGGCCCCGCCTGCTCCAGGGACCGCGCGGTCAGCTAGCGGGCTGGATTTGGAGGGCGAGAAGGCAAGGCGGTCCGAGATTGCGGCTACGATAGCCTCGCCCTGCCCCGCCCTGCCCCGCCCCGCCCCGCCGGACGCTGGGCCGCGCCGGATCATTGGAAAGGCATTTTACTGCGCGGGTCGGACCGGACCGGGCCGGAGCAGCGGCTGGTGGAGGAGGAGAGAGAGGCTGAGGAGGGGTTGTGTTCATGTTTAGCCCTCCACGCCCGGAGAACTCTTTAGACCCCCCAGCCCAGCCCGGCCCGGCCAGCCACGCACGACCCCCGGGGGACGCAGATCGCCTGCTTATCGCCGGCTGGCGGAAAGCTTTCCAGTCGAGCGCTAGTGGTACATGTATATGGGTCGAGCAGCGCGCCGGGCCGAGCCCAGTGGCTCAAATTGTTTTCATCTGGAGAGGAGACAGTATCTCTGACATGGCCCGACCGCCAGGCTGAGTAAAATACGGGATTTTGACACCACGCGTCGCACACACACGTACACTGGTAAAACTAAGGCGTAACTGTACGCCTGAATGAAGCATACAGTACGCTTGAAGGCGTTACGCTTGAAATCAAGCGTACGAAAGAAATTCTCCCATTCATTAAGATAGGACGAATAGGAGCGGATAGACCCATGACCCATTACGCTCGATTTCAACCGCAATCTTAATACGCTTGAAAACGGGGCGGAAGGCTACGCCTTAGTTTTACGAGTGTAGAAACAAATAATCGTGGGCAGGTTCTGTTTCTCTACAGTCAAAACCGTACGTATTGTTCATGCACGGTGAACGGTCAGAATGCAAAAATGTGACCGACACTTTATTGTGCACGACTGTTGCCGTACTGAGACTCGCCAACATGTTTTGCAGCAGTACGCAAACGACATTTGGCGCCGCATCCTGCGAGGTACAGGGCCTGAGCAAATGTTATACAGTCCGGCCGGACCAAGGCACCAAATTGACAGATGGGACCGCAGGCGTTTCCCGCAGGTTTTTCTAACAGTGTACACAACCGAGTACTGCATGTGATTGCGGTTGACGCAGAAAGCGCCATCCTCACCCCGCCCCGCCCCGCCCCGCCTCCGGCCCCGCGGCCCCGCCCTATCCCGCCCCGCCCTTGCCACAGGAAAACCTGCTGCGAAACGGCAGCGTCGTTCACCCACCACCATCAAACCTAATCGTATCTCACCATGCCACGAGTACATACATACTACGTACTTTTTTTTTTTTTTTTTTTTTTTTTTTGTGCCCATTGCGAGGGTCGGGTATATGGTGTTTGCGTGTGTGTGGAGAGTGGCGTGGAAGAAAATCGAGCGACAGAGAGAGAGAGAATGTGTGATAGGGGGCAGGAGGAGGATAAACAGAGGGAGAGAGATGGAGAACAGGAGAACAGGGAGGGTTGTAGCGGAGCGATACTCTTAGGGAGGCCTGACGGGTTGCGGGCGGGAGGATGGGGGAGGGGACCGCTTCCCCAGCCGGACGCGTACACATTCATGAAGCAGTGGTCATAACGCAGCCCCCCCCCCCTCTCCCCCCCCCTAGCGCCGCTCTCGCCACGCCAGGCCAGCCCCTCCCCCCCTCCCCCTCCCCGTCCGCATCCGCCCCAAACTTTCAGCGCAGGGTTCATGGTGAGATCTCACCCCTTGCACTTCTCCTTCGCACCCTTCCACGCCCGCTACGTCGAGCCACCGCTACTCCACTCCACGCCCCGCCACACCCCGCCATCCGGACGACGAGCGACTTGTCGTTGAGTGTGCGTTACGCGGGGAGCACCCCTGAACGCCCCCGGGCCCGCCCCCGGGCCCGCCCCCGGGCCCGCCCCCGGCCCGCCCCCGGCCCGCCCCCGGCCCGCCCCCGGCCCTCCCCCGGCCCGCCCCCGGCCCGCCCCCGGCCCGCCCCCGGCCCTCCCCCGGCCCGCCTCCGGGCCCGCCCCCGGACCCACCTCCGGGGCCGCGCCCGCCCGACTCGCCTACGACTATTTGCTGCCGCCGCTATCCTGCTGTTGAAATCGTTCCGAGCATCGTCAATAATTTACAGCCAGGGTAGGGGGGTCTGGAGGAGGTCATCCACTCGTGAGATAGGAGCGCGCCCCGCCGCGCCGGGCCCAGCCCGAACCGCAGCCGCCCCAGCCCCCATGGCCTAAGGGTTACTGTGTGCGAGGGTGCGGGGGTGGCTGGAAAACTTATTGTTATGTTGCAGCTTGCGGAAAACGCGATAACAGGGTTGCTATTCGCAGTGTAATTGACTGGGACAGTAACATCCTGTACCTGCATGTTCATGAAATAATCGGACACCCGTGGGGGAAATAAGTCGCGAAAATGGTGTACTCGTCTTACGATAATGGACCGGAAATGGGTCGGAATGGCTGTTAATGCTGCAAATAGGGAAAATGTGTGAAAATGCGCGAAAATTACTGAAAATGCATGATAATGGGATGGAAATGGCTGAAAATGGTGGAAATGTGAGGAGCTGCTTGAAAATGTGCGGAATTGCATGAAAATGTGTGGATTTGCGTGAAAATTAGAAAACTAAGAAGGAGGAAAATGAATGAAAATGGCTGGAAATAGTTGGAAATGATAATGCGGTGTACACTTTTCTCCAAAGTCATTTCCGCCTCGGGTTCACCCCTCGATTTTTGCGTTCTTAATTGTCTGGCAACAGTAGCAAGACGTAACGTATCACAATATAACGGAGCGCGGTGCAAGGCGCATGAGGGGGTTTCTTGGTTTCTTGCTGCGCCGAGTCACGGGTCGGGCCGGGTCCGACGGCGTGTTTATTCATAAGGGCGGTGTGTGCAGGGGCGGGCAAGCAACCCAGCCCCAGTTACCAGCATGTCCATGACATAAATATCATGACATTATAGAGCTCGCACTTTCAAAAGTGCGAATAACATTACTCCACTGCTGTATAGAGGTCTCCCCCACCCGACCCTGCAGACAACGAACCTCTCCTCTCCTACCCGAGCATAGGGCACCCTACGCCTAAGCGCACCGCACCCTTGAGCCCGCAGGCCTCCAGCCTTCAATCGACCTGCACACACACACACACACACACACACACACACTCACACACACACACACACACACACACTCACACACACACACACACACAAACGCGCGCGAGTGAGCGCTTGCGCGCCTCCACCACGATCCTTCTAGGCAATTTCCCCCTATCAACGTGAATTACGTCTTTCTTTGTGGCCGCCTGACTGGGCTGGCTGAACCCGCGAGGGGCCCGCGGCCCGCGGGACACCGCTTTGGACGGGCCCAACAGAAAAAGCCAAAAGCAACTTCCGATCTCGTAGCTACTTTAATAGGCAAAAGTAGCTCCTCCATCCATAAAAGTTGCGAAAAATTCATTCTCCGCATAATTGGTTTCTGCCATGACCGAAGAAGTGCTCAATCGATAAGCTTTTCACGGTGGGCGCTTTTGTCACGGGACGGATAAGACTCGAGGCAAGAGGTTAATTCGAGGGGAGGTCAGGGATCATTTATACAAAATGTGTACATATTTTTATTATTTTTTTTTTTACTTTTAATTGTTGGATTTTATTGATTTATTGATTTATTTATTAATTTGTTTGATTTTTGGAGTTTTGATTTTTCAAGGAAAATTTCAGTCACTTTTTGATAAATTTGGACCTTACTTCCTTTATCTGATTTTTTTTTTTCAGTTTTCTGTTCACTTGTTTTCGATTTTTCGGATTTTATTTCCCTATCTTTCTTCTTGATCTTACTTTGATTTCTTTCTTTTTTTAAACGAGTTTTTGGGGGCCGTAATGATTTTTCGCAATGACTTGAGTATGAGTAGCCGAGTGACTAGCCTTACCACAGTATTAGACAACGCTTTGGCCTGGGCTAGGTGGGTATGCCTGCACTGCATGCCGCCTAGGTCCGGCTGTAGAGGCAGCCCGCCTGACTCCACTGTTTTGGGTCTACTTACTGCCTACTTTTAAGGCAACACTGCCATGCAGCTACTTTTCCGATCCATCCACCACGGCAAACAGCTGTATTCCTCCCCTCCCATGCCGCGGGGGAAGCAGGAGCACTGGATTGCAGTGGATCTCCTCCCGTCCCACGCCCAGGAGCAGCGCGGAGCTGGAGCTGGGGACACGATAATTCACTTTCGGCCATAAAGGCTCATGCGATCTATTATGTGCTCAACTTGCTCCGGCCGGGGCGCGCGCGCGCGCGGCGGGTCCTGCTTCCGGAGGCCGAGCACGCGTGCGGCGCGAGGCGAGGGGCGCGGCAGCAACGCGGCAGGCCCGAGAGAGAAAGAAGAAGGGAAAAGGTGGTAAAACTGGCTGACATCCGTTACACTTATGTGGCACTTCCCCGCATATCTCTTTGCTTCTTGTTAGCACGTGTTCTATACAGTATGTAATGCCGAGTGCTCTGTACAAAATTTTCCTATGTGAATCCTACAAGCATTGACTTTTGACTTTTTCAGAATTGACACGAATTTCTGCACGATTTTCCTGGCAATATCCCGACAAAACTGAATGTTTTTTTCCTGACGCGACTTTCCAGGGCCATCTAACGCAAAAAAGGTTCGCTGAGTCGGAGCGGCCCTCTCACGCCCGGCCAGACACCAATTTGGTCCAGAAGCTTGCTTATCTGACACTTTTCTTGGAGTATCTTGACAATTTACTGATTTATTTCCAGACAAGAATTTTTAAATCCTGACAGTTTCCTGACTATCACTATAAAATTTTTGACTGTCATTTAACAATAATCGTCCGAATAAAGTGGAACGTGACAAATCTGTCATAATGAGCTTGAAAATTATTTGTCATTTGCTAATGACAGTGAATTCGTCTAAAATCAGAAAATACACGCACATCTGATCCAAATTATTCTCTCAATTACATGATTAAATAGGATTTTTTGTAAATTACGGTGAATTATTTCGATTTATTCCAAATTATTGGAAATTAACTTGCAATAATGCAAAATAATCACAATTATTTCAATTATTTTCTAAAACTTTTCAGAAACAAATTTTGCTCTGCAATTGAAAGGGTGACGTGAAAACATAGAAAATTTTTGCGGCAGTAAACCTCCTGAAGGAGGTTGCGGTTCCCGCCAGGCACAGGGCTTTTACCCCCTGTGGCAGCCAACTGCTTCGGTGTTCCATGGGAACCGGCGCTTTGCTGACTGCGATCCTATCGCGCAATTCGACAGATTTGATCCCCGTACCACCATTGGCCTACCCCTAGAGGTACGAGCGGTGTCAAGGGCGTTAGACTTCCTGAACCCAGTTTCAGAGGCCTTACCTCAGAGGGGTACGCGGGATTCGAACCCACAACCCCGAGTGCCGACACGTAGCCAGAACAGGAAGCGACCCAACGCCCAGAGCCACCGAGCCAACGGAGGTGAGACGTGTTTAATTTCTACTTGACCTGCCCTGGAGCAGCTGCCAAATGAAATGCCAAGCGCGAAAAACACTTTCCCGAGTGGGAGTCGAACTTGGGACCGCTCGGTTCAGTGTTGCGCGCTCTACCAACTGAGCCACGACGTTTCGATGACTGCTTAGTGCGACGGGTTCGCATCGTATTTGCCCTATCCCCCAGCCTCCAGCCAGGAGGATTTCTGAGAAAACCTGTGATTTTTTTTTATTTTTTATCTTTTTTGATTGTGATTTTGATTTTTTTTGTATTTTTTTCGTGATTTTTTTTTGGGCCTTGTTCAATGATTTTAGAAGACAGCAACCCCTCGAGCAAAACCTTTGTTACGGCGCGGCAGGCAGAGAACACGGGAGATACTGCAATTCAACAAACTTCCATGACTCGGCGCTTGATTTCCCTGACTTTTTCATGACTTCCATGACTCGAATTTATTTCTATGACTTTTCCATGACTTCCAGGTTTTCCATGACCTGTAACAACCCTGTGTCATGAACACAACATGAATTAACTGATTAATTGTCACAAAATATGTTGTAAAATGACGAAAACTTTTAACAGTGATCCTGATTTTCACGACATGTAACAGCCCTGTTTTTCAGTCGAAATCTTTCACTCCAGAGAGCGAGATATACCTTTCTCCTCTATTTTCACTGAGAGGATTTCACTGTGTTCCACCCCCTAATAAACCCTTTACACACAACCTCGCTCCGGTCAGTATTCCCGCCCCACCCCGGGGACACGGAGAAGGGCGACGGGACGGGCGGTCAGCCTTGGCGGTGCGGGCTGCGGGCTGCGGGCTGAGACGGGCGAAAGGAAAGGAGGGGGGGAGGGGGGAGGGGGGAGCGGTAGCAGCGGCATAGCGGCACGTGCTCTGCCGCGCCCGCCGCGGCGAGTGACCGCTCGCGTGCGCGCCGTGGGGCCGGCGGCCAGCGGCGCGAGGAGGTGGCCCAGGGCCCTGCGCCAGGCCCGGGCAGGCCGGCGCTGCTGCAGTCAACTACTGGCCACCGCCCAACGCGGCCAGCGGGAGCGGGCCCGGTGCGTGGCGGGGCGTGGTGGGGCGGGGCGTGGCGGGGCGGGGCGTACTGACCACCACCACGCCGCCGCCGCCGCGCCGCTGCTGTGAAGCGCGGCCCGTTGAGCCGGGCTGGGCGGCGCGGCCGGCTGAGCCAGGCTGACCGCGACCACTTACTACTCCTACTACCTCCCCGTCTTATTGCCAGATGCGGCAAGATGCAATCCTTCCTGAAAAGGCATCACTCACAAGAACCAAATTTCTACACCCAAGTAAAGTATACTTAAAATTTGGACAATTCTTTTTTGCTGCGGCCAATAAAAAAATCATTAAACAAAAAAAAAAAAAAAAAAAAAAAAAAAATACAGAAAATATGAAAAAAATCTTAGTTGAAGCAACAAAGAATCCTTTTTTTCCCCCTCACTTTAAGCATTTTTTATTGTTTCAAACAATTTTTTGATTGGCCGCAGCAAAAAGGAGTACTGTACATACTATTTTAAGTATACTTTTATGGGGGGATAGAAAACTTTTATTTTGTCATTGTAAAACTCTCCTTTTCCTTTTGGATTTCTATCTCACCTCCTCCCTATGTTCAACCTGTACCAATAAAATAATGACCTCGATAATTACAGTTTTTACCTGAGTTTAAAATATCACCCTCAACCACTACGTAGTCTACCTTTTACCATACGCTCTTCTTCGTTTTAACTCCTTTCCAAATCTCCGCCGACCGCATCGACTTTCGAGCGTTTTCTTTTTTTGGACGCAGAGCTCGATAACTAATGGGGCATGCTGGGCATGCACTTGTGGACTGTGGGTCGGGTTAACCACCGTGACGCTGAGAACATATATTCTTTGCGTCACACACCAGTCGCGTGTAATACCACACCTCGGACAAAAATAGTACGGGAGAGCAGAGAGAGTCCCCTCTCTCACTCAATTCTTTTTCCCTCTTTGCTCCCTGTCTCTCTTTTTCCCACTCGCCTGCGCCAAGAGTGGATCATCGCCTTGATGACAACCGATTTACTCGTTCCCCCGATTTTATTTTATTTTTTAATTTTTTTATTTCAGTAAAATTCCATTCGAGTACTACTCTTCAGCATTTCCCCCGGTCTTGGGGTCAGACGGTCAGACCCACTGCTCCAGTACCCTGAAGATAGCAGCAAACTCTTTGCACAGTCAGTCACTCTCCTCAACACCCGACTCTTCATTCTTAGCCATTAATTAACTGAACAGCCGCGGGGCGAGCCAAGAGAGGGGCCCTCCTACACTGCGCGCTCAGAACCAAACGGCCTGTACACGAAAAGTTAAAGACGTCGTACATGGCCAAGAAAAACTAAGAAGGGGAGAGAAGCAAATGAAATGCCGATGGCCCAGGCATAAGACAAACGGCATGCGTTTCAAATTACGGATCCACCCCGAAACGTTTACAACTGTACATTGAGAGCCCCCAGCAGTCGCGCTGCACTTAGCTCAGCCAGGCATGTAGCAAAACAAAATAACAACAACTACTAATAAGTCACAATAGTTCAAAGTTTAGCAGTGTTTTTCTCTTTTTTTTCGGTAAAACGAAGGCAGAGCGCAGAGCAGCACACGGGTAAGCCGCTGATATACTCCCCCGGACTGGTAGCCTGGCACCGAGGCAAGGTCGTGCCGCAGAAATTCGTCACATGCCAAGAATGCAGCGCCGAGACGAGGCGAGTCTAGCCGGCGATACGCCGCGCCGCGCCGCCCAGCCGCACCCGCCCCTCCATCCTCACCCCTTTCCATTTCCACGGACGCGGCGTGGGGCCGGGCCGGGCCGGGGCGCCAGGGCGGGCCACGCGTGCGCACTCACTCACAGAGGCAGAGGAGCATCGAGCACCCCGCACTTAATGAGGTGGCTCTCGTGGCTCTGAGGACCCTGGGAACTCATAAGCGTCGAGTGCACGCCGTACACTGGTATGTGAGTGCATTTCCACACGTTCACATGTCCCCAAGAGCATGACATGCCTTCTACGAAAATTAACACTTATGTATTACTCCTAACAGCTCAAGGTCAAAATTAAAAAAAATAATAATACGATTTCACGAAATCCTGGTAGACAACGGAGTTTCTATAACTATGATAAAATTATTGTGAGTGTATAATAAGACTGTAAGAAAAACCAGTAGTTTTGTTTAGTTTACGATAGTCGTGATTAGTGGCTGGATGAATCTAAGTTCGAATTGGCAAGGCGAGTTTCAAGTAGCGAATTTTTTCCGACAATTTGGCCGACAACTGAACGACAGGAGGAAGAAAGAAAAGGGGCTCTCCTTATGACGACAAAAAATGGGCGACGAGGTCACGGCCTGAGGGTAACGTCAACAATACTGTCCCCACCAGCGGACGCACTCGGAGGGTTAGTTTAGTAAATTTTTAAAGTGAAAATAACACGGGTTTAGTTGTTTTAAAAGTGTTAAGGGATCTATATTATGCATACATGGTTAGCAGACATGACAACTCTTTGGCTTTAGGATTCCCTAGAGTAGTCATGCCTGCTAACCATGTATGCAGACATCGCAAGGGCGAACCGGGGCCGCAACTAATACCGCTGGTACGCCCAGGACAGCGCGGGTACGCGCGCCGCGGCCGCGACGGGGTGAGCTCTGTCGGGAAAACGCGGAGTTAAGGCGTTGTTTACACAACACACCAACTTAATACTAGCGTACCTAGCGACTATAATTATTTATTTTAGCTGAACGAAATGTTAGCGGTCGCGTCCTAAAGGCAGCCTGAAATGTAGGCAATATGAGGTGCAAAAACCCCTATATGTAGGCAACCCACAGCACATCGCCCCTCCCGTCATCCGGAATTAAAACCGCCCCTGCACGCCGGTATCACCATCAACTCACACCGGCCTTTTTTTTACCGGGTTGATGAGAATAATTTGCTTCAGTTTTATGAAACTTTTGTTCGTTTCAACTGCGGATATGAACCAAGTTGAAGTTTAAGAAGCTAAGTCATAATTTCGTTCTGAGTTGCGTACCTGAGTGTGAGCCGCTGCTGCCGCTGCGGTGGCGGCGCTGGCGCCTCTGCTGCTGACCGCCGCTGACACTGCCGCTCTTGCTGTCACTGACACTAACGCTCTTGCTGACACTGCCGCTCTTGCTGACACTGGCTCTCTTGCTGAAACTGGCGCTCTTGCTGACACTGCCGCTGACACTGCCGCTCTTGCTGACACTGCCGCTGACACTGACGCTCTTGCTGACACTGCCGCTGACACTGCCGCTCTTGCTGACACTGCCGCTCTTGCTGACGGACGGGGACGGCGCGGTGGAGGACGTGTCGAGCAGCAGGCGGCCCCGGTGGTCGTACAGCTGCACGGCGGGCACCACGAGCGCGGGCGAGGACGCCGACGTGCGCACCTGCCACTGCCAGGCGCCGGGCTTGCGCAGGCTCAGCCTGAGCACGCTGGCCGCGTCAGCAGCCTCAGCCGCGTCGTGCTGAGCCGGCGCGAGGTCGTCGTCGTCGCCGTCCTGGTGGTGGTGGTGGTGACGGCGGTGGGGCCGGGCCGCCCGCAGCAGGGGCACCGAGCTCGCCGACGAGGAGGATGACGGCGGCCAGCGTCGGCGCGTCGGCGAGTGGACGCCGCTGTGCACCGGCCCTGCGGACAAGGCGCTCGTCATTTCCAAGCTCTGGAAGCAACCACCAGGAGCTACCGTTTTCAATCCATTTGCAACCTATTTGCGCTGTCTCATTACGCCTGGTTTTACATATATAAACAAGAAGCCAAGTATATACCAAACTGCTTTGGTATATAAACATTTAACTCGTTCTTTACCAAAAGTAGGAGATAAAAATCAAGAATATGGCTGTGGTGTCACTTAATTTAGAGACTTGGATTCATTTTAATAAGCATAAAGAATAATTAGGTATGAAAAGGTGTTAATAATTTGGTAAGTATCATTTTCAGTTGAAGGTTTTCTTATGTGCAGTATCTACCGTAATGGTCTGAATGTAAGCCTCCCCCGCATCTAAGCCCCCTAACCTAACCTACCGGCGCGGCGATGGCGATTCCGCGGTCGTTCCCTGATTCATACCGCAACCCTCTAATTGTTTTTCTGAAATATTTTGAGAATGTCTTTAACAGCAAAAGAGCATTTCTTCTAAAATGCGAAGGATTTTACAGAGTTAAAACTAAGAATCCATCAACATCTGAATTCACTACACATAAGAGAATAAGATAATGATGAAGTGCACCAAAGTCCTTGCCAACACTTAGAATTTTAATTTAATGTAATGTTTCTTGTTCCTCATAACTGAAAAAAACTTCTATTATGAAATATTCAGTTCGATATGCCGTTTAAAATAAGTATATAGTCATGGATGTGTGTACTATGATTAAAGAGATGAATCCATGTTTCTAAATTAGGTGTGACCAAGCACAATACTCGTTCTTTGTACCTCACACATTACAATTAAACGGGGCGAAACGGTAAAGAACGAGTAAAAAGCGGCCTTCAAAGCCTTCAAAACGCTCCAAAAAAGGTACAGCTTGCAAACAAAATGTTTAGAACCGACACTTAGACGAAAATGACTATTTGTCAGTACCAGCCAGAAAAAAATCTGTTTGCAGTATGTACTTTTTGTAGCACTTTGAAACCTGGGGAAAAACATACCGAAAAATGGCGAATATGTATTAGAAAAAACAGTCGAGTGCACTGCGGTTGGGACTTCGACGAATAAGACTACGCAATTTTACAAGGTGTTACTAGCATTACAAAGCGTTTGAAGACTTGCAAAAACACATTGAAAGCTGGCAAATAGGTTTTTGAAAACCAGTCGAAGTGCACGGCGGTTGGGACTAAGACCAAAATGAGACTCCCCCGTGGTAATCCCCTCCCCCCCCCCTCTCCCTTCCTGCCTGATGAACTCACCAGAGCTCGGCAGGACCGCCAGGGAGCAGCGCTGAGGCTGCAGGGCGCCGCCGGACGCGGATCGCCGTGGCAGGTGGATCAGGGCGTTGTTGTGCACGCCCAGGCCGGGGCAGGGCAGCTCCAGGTCGATCATGGTGCTGCCTCGTCCTGGAGGGAGGGCGGATCGGACGGGATGTTCGGATCGCTGTGAGGACAAGGAAAAAATGAAGCAGGACGCACACGTCGGTTCTTTCTTTTCGTCACCCCCCTCTCCAACAGCCCCCAACCCCGTTCGTTTTATTTCGTGCTGTGAAAATTTAAAATAATCAAAATAGATGGGCGACAGTCTTGCGGCCCGCTGCGATGCACCCTCACCATTGCCGTCATTTGGGTGAGGGGGTGGGAAGAGGGGGGGGGGCTGTCATATCGTGGTGAGTGGAGCTGCGGCAGGGAGGGAATCTCACCGACTTGATCAAACAGTCAACAGCATAACACTTGGCTCTCGGCCACAAAAACAGTTGGGCGGGGGCTCGCCTGGCATAGAGGTTAGCAGTGGGGCCCCAGCAGCCCCCAGCCCCCAGCCCGCCCCACCCGTGTGGACAGGGCCCGGCAGGGCGTGGCTAGGCACTGCCATACTGCCAGCCTGGGGACCGTAGGGACCCTTCACCCCAACCCCAACGCCTGCCAGTGCCAGACCTTCGGTTCTCAAGCCCTTGGCCTTAGTGGAGCAGCCAGCGCCCAGGCCCAGGGAGGCACTCGGGGAGAGAAGGGGCGGCGCGGCGGGGGCGGCCGGGGCCACCGGTGGGACCGAGCAGACCAGGGGCAACGCCAGGGACACGCGACACAGATTTAGTCGAGATCTGTCACTTGTAGGTGTCACCCACACAAACAATCGAGTGGGGCAAGTTGTTTTTTTCTCTCTCTCTCTTTGCTTTCTTCAAAGGAGAGAACGTAAAACGGGGTCGGGATGTAGGCATGAAATGCAGTCATGGAGTCAGGTTAGGACTGCCTAGAGTCCTAGCTGGCTAGCTGGGTTAGCATTGCCTCTTACACCATGAGAAACGTTTATACTCACCGAGCGGGTATCACTCACACAAAATGTGTACAATGATTTTTAGCAGATAATACGAACGTATCAGCATCAGCCTGCTTGTACTGTCATACAGCGAGCAGCTTACAGAGCAGCGCAGCCAGCAGAGAGCAACCGACAGAGCGAGCAGCCAGTGTGGCATAATTTTTTTTTTTTTTTTTAAGATTTTTCAGTTAAAATGTGTCACTTTTTGATAAAATTTAATCTTTTACCCCCATTTCTGAGTTTATTTTTTTCCAACTTTCTTTCGTTTTCATTTTCATTTTATTTCGAGTTTTCGGAATTTTCTGTATCTTTTATTCTTAATTTTGTTTTGATTTTCTTTGATTTCCTTTATCTTTTATAAAAAGTTTTTTTTCTTTTTTGGAGGGCGTACAATGATTTTTCGAAGTCCCCCTCGTTTACTTACTTCAGGTAGGTAGACCTGTGACGCGCAGAGCGCTCGGCTCGGCGCGGCTGTGCACCGTGTGCACCTTCCCGACTTGCAGCTCGCGCTGCCCTCGCTGCGAGCCGCGAGCCGCAGCGCAGCAGCCGCCGGCCCGGTACCGCACGCGCACGCGAACCGGCTCGACTGACCAGGACCAAGGACCAGCCGGCAGCCGGCCCGGCCCGGCGCGGCGTGAGAACACGAACACGCAAAGACCAAAGCGGCTCGGCTCGCCTCGGCGGGGCGGCATGCATGCCGATGCCGCCGTCCCGCCCGCGCCAGCACGCGTCAGCCTCAGCCTCAGTCTGCTCTGGCACAGAACAGCGGCGCCAAGCGGCGCCTTCCCCGGACCTCTCTCTCGCTTTCACACATACACAATCGCATTCCGCATAAACACATTCGTGTCCGTCGAACTCGCACCCAGACCCAGAGGGACAGACAGGCGTTTACATTACATCCATTAGCTCGCTCTCTGGCCCCTGTCGGGCGATTCCGCCCAGTGGTTTCGTCTCTCTGTCCTTGTCGCACTCACGGCGCACGGCCACAAGGAGCAAGAGAGAGGACACATCTAAACGCTGTTCGCTGTCATCCTCATCCTGCAGGCAGGAAGGCTCTGACGCTTAGCAGCTGACATCCACTGACATCAGCAGCAGACTGATTCAGAGAGCTCTTTCCTCGCAATGTCTCTCTCGTGCTGAGGGGGTACGCCGTATAGGTGCGAGAGAGACAGAGTCGGATATAGTGTGGAATTAAATCATCTTTGAGCACAGATTGTTTTAATTTTATTTCACAATCAATTCGATGTTGAGGTATAAAATCTAGAAGCTAATTAGTTACACTAATTACAACTTTCATACAAAAATATTTACAATTGTTGGAAAGCATAAAAGAAATATACCTGGGCTTTTTGCATAAAACATTTATGAATCCTGTATTTATTTTGGAGTTCAAAGAGCATCAATGTTCTATACAGAGATAAGACATTTATTAATTAGCAAATATTCATACTTTCTTTTAACTTTTAATGGTTGCTAACATATTACAAATTTGAATATTATTCATTACTTTTTGTAAATAAAAACAACAGCCTTAGTTATTGTTAAGAATACAGACATGGCAGAAGCACTATTACGAATAAGGCACTTGGATTTGCTAACTGTACAATTTATAAATAAACTAATATTACAGTTCTTGCACTGTGATTGGTAACAGTCCAAATTTACATACACAGAAAGGTACAAACCACTCTAATGTTGTACAGAGCATCCGATTTACGACAAACCACAATGTCACTGAGTCAAAAATTACTTTCCTACATGAGTAGGATACAAATTTTATACAATGTTTCTAATTAACATTCATAAATATCTATCTGCTTACATAACTATCACTTTTGGTTAATTAAATATCACTTGAACTGGCAATAAATATACAAATACTGTATCAAGCAAGTAAGATACATAAATAAACTATACATCTTGTAATCAGTCCTTTCAAATGACACAACAACTATATTCTCGTCATTTACAAGGACCTTATACCCCATAGAAGCTTGGTAAAGAAAACACTTTAAATCTACAGAAATACTGTACTATAATTTTGGTATGGTTTAGGTAGATAGATAGATAGATACAGAAAAATTAAGGAAGTTTTGTAGAGTTGCGTTGAAAACTGTTGGCTACTTACTAGAAGAAAGCGTATAGAAAACCTTCTCAATTTTGTATAATATAGCATCCAACATCCAAACTGCTTTCTACTGAAAGCAACAATCAGAAGTAGAAATTAAATTAAGTGCAGCTTATATCAGGCTGCACTAACAGTTCACTTGCTCCTTAAAGCAAATATTTGTTTTTCATTAAAATCTAAATGGCAGACATGTCTACATAAGACTAAGTTAAATTTTAAGAAACCTTCACAGAAATGCAAATTTGTTCTTGGCGAGGATAAAACTTGCACTTAGTTTAGAATCAGCCTTGTGATGTCATTGTTCTGTTTAGTTAAGTACATTCCCTTTGTTTATCTTTAAAGTAAAGGCACACTTCTATAGTTCAGTTGTCTCTAATTTCTTAGATATGAGAGGGTTACTAAGTTTGTCCAAGTGCTGATACAGGTTCTGATGATAGGTTGACATAGTGCCTATTCGATTTAAGTCATTCTGCTCTTTAAGGGGCGCAACAGAGACAGTGACTGTGGCTGTTTCGCTTGACGCTCCAGCTGGCAGCATGTTAGATCGGCTGCAAGCAGAATTACATGTATGATATGGCTTAATAAATCATGGGAGCAACTGAACATCAGAAAAAGGTTGAAGTTAGGCTCCTGTCATACCTATTGCATGAGTCACTGTACACTGTCTGACGTTCACTCGAAATAAATGTTCCCCCATTGGGTTGTGGTGCTGATCGTATTGCCTCTGCATGAGAAGTGACAGCATTCTCATCAAGAGAATCTCTGTCTGATGCTTGCCTGAAAATGTGAAAAATACATGTAACAATGGATAACATAACACTTGAAAGTTTTTTCTTCACTATATAAATCAGTTCCGTCCTACTTACACTTCAGAGTCTTCTTCTTTGTACCACTCATTCTCATATGCTTGCATCCAAATAGGATTGGATCCTTCAGTGCTGTGCATGTTTGTATTTGGAACACGTCCACTTGCTGGACCCAGAGCTGAGTCACTTGACCCTGAAAAACACAGTATCCATGTATGGTTTTTCTCACATACCACTATACTTAAAATTTGCAGAAAATTACAGTACATACCAAAAGCAGTAGCTGTGGCTGCTTTGAGTTGCCTTTGATAGGATGCTCTCTGGGACAAACAGATAGAAAGCACAAGCAAAAGCAACATGCCAAGTAGAACAGTGCTGCTCACAAGCCAAACCCAAACTAGTTGCTCTGCTTCAGCTTTGAGGGGAATTGCTTCAGCAGGCATGGTATCCAATACATTGAACTCCTGCAAAATATGAGAAACATGATGTTTTACTGACATAAAATTTACAAATCAGTATAAACACAAAAAATTTGTGCAGAGACTTGCCTTGAATAATGTATCTAGACTTTCAATGTTTTGATCAACAAGCCTCAGGACGTCACCAACTTCCATGATAGAGTTATCTCGCTTATTAACAAAATGCAAGTATAGATCAGTTTTTGTTTTATCCACTGACCCATCATGATTTTCATGAACCTTGTACTCATCAACATTGACTATAGCACCAGTTACATTGCCTAATACTCTGAAATACAAAAATCATTTCATTGTGAATTTTAATAAAGTGTAGTTATAGAATTTTTTAACTGCTTAAAAGGATATTACTCACTCTCTCAACACTTCAATTTTCTCCCGCACTTCAGGCGGGTGTTGGCGCAACACAAAGCGAACACGTTGGTCTTCCCGCAATAAATATATGAAAACACGAGCCATATCTTGCAATCCTCC
This sequence comes from Frankliniella fusca, assembly GCA_029379305.1. Classification (NCBI taxonomy): domain Eukaryota; kingdom Metazoa; phylum Arthropoda; class Insecta; order Thysanoptera; family Thripidae; genus Frankliniella; species Frankliniella fusca. The sequence continues at coordinate 732,326 of JAHWGI010000516.1, read as the reverse complement.
AGAATCATTGGCCAACACCTAAAATTATGGCAGGAATATTTTAACTTCACGTAAATAGATGAAAAGTAAATTTTAAAATGCAACTTTTCAACAACTCACCATAAAATCAAAGTATCCTTTCATTCCTCTTTGAGGATCAAAGTTAAGGTGCACTCCACCTGTATCTCGGTCTACCAAAAATGGTGGATGTTGTATGTTTTCCATGCCTTCACTCAGGGTCATTTGAACTCTTCCTATCTGATAATAGTTTACAACAGCATTTACACCCTCATCAGGATCAACAGCCTAAGAAATAGTTGTTCATAAAGTTATCAGTAAATAATTTAAAGCTTAACACAAATCTAATAGAAAGGTGATATATTTATTTTTACTTACTGTGACTTGCATAAACTCAGTCCCAAAATCAGCCTCTGTTGTCACACCGCCAGTAAATACTTTCTTTACAAAATGAGGAGCATTGTCATTTATGTCAGTTACTTTTACAATCACACGAAGAAGAGTATCATCCTTGGAATCAAACATCCACCCATCAACAGAGGAAATGTTACCACGTGAGTCATCAATGCTATTAGTGGTATCTAATGCCTTGGAGTCCCGAAGAGAAGGCCTGTGTAGACAGTCTTCTGAGGCTTTTATAAGTAAAACATGTTCAGAGGCCTTTTCCCTATCAAGCTCTTTAGCAACCTGTCAACAGCAAAAACAAAACCCAATATCAAGAATATTAAAAATTGAATGTAATAATAAAGTTTCCCTCTATGATAAGGTTTTCACATATCAACTAGAAAATAAAATCATACCAAAAGCTCATGACGGAGGGGTTCCAGGGCAAATAGACCGTCTTTGTTACCAGCAACAATATAATAACACACAGGAGTTGGTGGATCATCCAGTTCATCTACTTCATCTCTATCAACTGTATCAATCAGTATGCGGCGTTCATGGCCAGGAGGGCTGTGTTCTGTGAGACATTGCACAAGACCAATTATTAATAAATAAAGCAAGGAATGCCTTGAATCAGCTGTTAGTTGTCGAAAGCATACCAGTGAAGTTCACAGTGAATTCATCTACAAGGAATTGTGGTTCATAGTCATTGACATTGCGGACATAGATGGTAAGATCCAGATCAGATGACAATGGCGTTGGAATGCCTAAGTCATAGGCCTCAACACGTAACTGCGAGAAAGAAGATAGTTTTAAAATATATTAGATTGTGGTATAGATGAGATATGAAAAAGAGAGACATTTTTAATTCTCACCTGATATGTTTTCTGCCGCTCACGATCAAGTGGTTGGCGGAGCTGTATTACACCACTGACATAATCAATTGCAAATGTTCGCCAATCACCGGATAGATCCTGTCTCAAGCGATAACGAACTGCTCCATTAGGTCCAACATCTTCATCAACAGCTTCAACTTGTATAACTGTGCTTCCAAGTGTTGCATTCTAAAATAAAATTAAAAAATTTAAATAAAACAGAGAATGATAACAATAAATTAAAGAGAATGACAGAGAATAAGAGTCTATAAATTACCTCAGGCACGCGTATTGTGATGTTGTGCGGAGGACTAATGAAACGAGGCGCATTATCATTAATATCTAGCACACAAATAGATAGATCCATTGACACAGAATTTGGGGGAGATCCTAGATCTTGAGCTAAAAGTTTCAATGTGTAATTTCCATAACGAGCTTTTAGAGTTGTAGTTGAAACAATTCGAGCAGACCACCAATCAATATTCTCCAATTGGAATAACTCTGGAAACAGATGAAATTTTGAATCAAAAATTGATCAACATAGCAGCAAATCAGCTTTTGCTGCTCAGTTGTCTTTTTACATACCTTGGTCATTTCCTCCAGTTATTGAAAATTTGATTCGACCATTGGGTGTATTCGGATCATCAGCATCACTGGCCTTGACAATTGTAACAGTGTCATGAGGCTCATGAAATTCAGTAATATGAATACAACCATTCACAGGCTCAAACACTGGGATCTCATCGTTCACATCAACAATGTTGACACTGTAGAGTGAAATTAAATACTCAATTCAGTATTACTCAGTTGCAATGTGAAAAATCTTCATTTTCCAACATTTTTTTATTTCAATGATAAATTTGTAAATTTAATACTAAAGACATAGCTTACCCTATTTGCTTAAAGGCGTTGCGGCTTTCTCCACTGGCATATCCAAACTGGTAATTGTCCCAAGCTTCTATTACCAAGAGGTATGAACTTTGCTCTTCTCTATTTAATTTATCAGAAACATTTAAAACTCCTGTGTCTGGATCAATTTGGAACTTTCCCTTTAAAAAAAATATACATATACATAAAATAGAAAACACAAGAAAAATAATAAGAAAATGGAATCACAATGTAGATAAGCTGACAATGGATCTATTAGGAAACATACCAATGATGAAATGCGGTCCAGAAGATATGTAACTTTTCCATAATCACCAGAATCTGCATCTTTAGCTTGGATTGTGGCTATTTCAGTTCCTATTTAAAAAATGTGATTAAGGAGGAGAACAAGCAAAATACAAGGGAGGAGAACGAGAACAGTAAATGAGTTCCTACCTATTGGAGCATCCTCTCTAACAGTTATATTTGTAATATCTCCGATAAAATATGGATTGTTGTCATTTTCATCCAAAATTTGGATGAACACTTCAACATGACTTGCTCGCGATGGGACACCAGAGTCAGTTGCTTTCACGGTAAAGTTAAGCCAACTGTGCTGTTCAAAATCTATTCGGTTTGCAACCACCATCTCTCCAGTTTCTGGATCAAGGTGCACAAGGTCTTGCAATGCACGCGGAGCTGAAAGGTTTTTAGTAATAGCTGTTATTTTTTGAAATGACACGATATACATTCAAAAATATTTGAAATTTGACCTTACCTTCTAAGGAATATGTAATAGTGCGGTTTTTATCAGCATCATCAGCAACTATACTGACAATCATAGAGCCCGTTTGACTATTTTCTGGAATTGACCTCCTATAGAATGGTCTTCTGAATTTGGGATTGTTATCATTTTCATCATCAACTATTATAGTTAATATAGCTGAAAAAAATAAAATAAATAGAAAATAATTTAATATTAGTAAAAAACAAATAAATACATACTAGAGAGAGAGAGAGAGAGAGAGAGAGAGAAGAGAGGTAACATTGTTTTGCAGAAATTACCTGAGGCAATTTGTTTCCCTTTTGCTGCAGCAAGATCTTCAACCACTAGAGCCAGACGGATACTTTCAACTTGCTCTCTGTCAAGAAGTCGGGCTACTCTTAACAAACCATCCAGAGGGCCCAGCTCAAAGACTGAGAGATAGTCATATTCAGTACTTTTTACGATAGTTCCCTCTTCATTCCTGGCTTCAGAGTTGTCTGGATCAATACGATAGCGTAGGACAGGTTTGGCATCTAGATCTGTTGCCAAAACTTTGTAAACTGTTTGTCCAACCTAAGAAAAATTGGTGAGTCATTTGAAAATGTAACATACTCTAACTATAGCATGGCATCCATAAGAAGAAACTTACTGGAGTGTTTTCATAGACATGAATTGTGCCAGGTTCCTGGAAGACTGGTGCCTTATTGTTAACATCAACTATGGTTATATTTACTGGAACTGCAGCTTGACGTTGTCTAGCACCTATTCCTCCATCTAATGCTACCACCACCATAGCATACAAGTTACTCTTTGGGTCTGATCTGTCAGGATCCAAGTTAGCTCCATGGGCAACAGTTACAATTCCAGTGTCAGCATCCATAACAAACTTATCCTCTGCTCCTTGCTGGATTCGGTATACAACACGATTGTTGGGTGAAGAGCCATCAGCATCCCATGCTTTTACCTGGAGAACTGAACTTCCTCCAGGCAGGTCTTCAGGGATGGACCGTAAATAATAGCCTTGCTCAAATTGAGGTGTATGGTCATTTACATCTTGAACATACACAGTGACTAGAGCTTGTGACCACATTGGTGGCACACCCAAATCTTGGGCTTGCACAACCATACGAACTGGTCTGACATTAGGTCCTCCAGCTTCATCAGAAACAGCTCTTGTACCAACAAGCTGTTCAAAGTCAATCGCTGATGTTGGCTTCAAAACACCAGTGACAGGGTCAAGAGTAAAATTTCCGAATGGATCTCCATCAATAATACTGTAATGGATCATGCTATGGCGAGTTCCTAAAAAATTAAAAAATCAAAATTTAGATATGATGCAACTTAACAGATAAAATCTCGTAATTACAAGGATGAAGAAAGAAATTTACCATTTAGGTCAAGATCTCTTGCCTCAATAACAAGTGGAGATTCAAATTCAGTGGAGTCTTCAAGAAGGCGGGCTTCATACTCACTCTGGAGAAATTCTGGAGCATTGTCATTAACATCCGCTATGTTAACAACTAATTGCACAGTGTTTCTATAGGAAAATGAGCAGTTGGCATCAAAAGATGATTTGATTTATTGAACAATAAATTTTAATAATGGTTCACGTGATTACCTGTTCCCTCTTCCAAGATCATCTCTAACTTCCACTGTAAGGTAATGGCGAGACGCTAATTCTCTGTCGAAATTGCTTCCCTCTGCTTTGATTGTGATGACACCAGTGAGAGGATCCAGATGTAATCTGAAAAAGATCATCCAATAGAAATCATATACCTTATAGTACAATAAAATCTAAATGAAAAATATAATTAAAGATGATAACAAGAGAAAACACTTATTAGTCAGTAGTTATAAATCACTTACATATCTGCAACACTGCCCCGTAGTTCTGTGTATCTAATGCCTGCAGTGCCAAATTCACCAGAGTCTGCATCTTTTGCCACAATTTTAGCAACAGTTGTACCCTTTAAAGAGTTTTCAGGAACAGAAACCTAAAAAATAAAAATTGTGACAAAAATTATTGGGAAATAGGGTAGTAGCAGAAGTAGTAGATGTCTGACGTCAATGGATTGGAAAATAGATGTTGTTTTTCAGGCAAAAGGTGGTAACAAGAGGCTTACTTCGTAGACATTTTTGTCGAACTCTGGTACATTATCATTTACATCTCTTATATGCACTGTCAGAGGGACAGCACTGTATTTTGCATTATTTGGTACAGTTTCTTTGGCAACCAGAGTAAAATTCATAACTGAAATACATGGAAATAGAAAATGTAAGTTAGACACATCAGAAAATAACTCATAATCAAGAAAGTCACAACCGTGGTGGGGGAAAAAAAAAACATGATAAAATACACCAACCTTTTGTTTTCTCATAATCCAATTTTGTTGAGTCTTTTACTCTAACAAGGAATGTTGCTTCATTGATTCCTTTGGGAGGAGTAACATCAAAAATACCTCTGTCTCCTTCAATGAACATAATAAAAGTTCCATTGTTCCCCTTAAAAAGAGAAAAACATGTTACTCAAGTTGAAAGGAAAAACCAATTGCAATTTAGAAATCATGGTTTAACATACCTGATCATGGTCAAAAACTTCAGGCACAGCATTTCTGAGGAAGGTTACAGGAGTGTTTACAGGAGCATTCTCATTCACCTCAGCAAAATAAGCAGAACTTCGGAAGGTAGGAATTTCATCATTAACATCCATCAGTATCACAGTCACTTCTGTTCTTGTAGTAGGAGGAGGCTGGACTAATTTTGAATCTTCTTGAGCCTGATTGGTAACAATAAGCAAACATAAACAAAAACTTAATGCGTAAGGAGAATAATGGGATTAGCAAACATTGAAGTTAGAAATGGTACCATTATTTCTAGAATGTAGGCTCCATTATTTGTAAGTGGTCCCTCCCTGTCCAGTTTTTGGAGAGTGAAAACAACTCCTGTATTGGCATCAATTTCAAATACCCCGTGGGCTCCACGAGTAATAGAATATGAAATTGGATTATTAATTCCTCTATCACCATCCACAGCTTTCACTGCAAAATAAATGTTGATTAAAAATTTGTTAGAAACGTTTTCATTTTAAAAACAGTAACAACTCATTTACAAAAATACAGTGAAATGTGGATAGTAGAAAGTGCTTCGGACCCAAGGTATCCAGGTATTCCTTGTAGCATAGTCCGACTTTGGGTCCTTAAAAAGTCACTTTACAAGTAGGTATCCTGAATTTCAAGGCTCTAAGTATCCAGTTTTCACTGTAGTTACTGCACAGTAATGTATATTACCTTGTAGAACGGAAGTTCCAATGCGGGCATCTTCACTAACTCGTGAGACTGCAGGCACAACAACAAACTCTGGGGGCTGGTCCTCCACATCTTGCACCTTAACCAGGATTGCTGCCGTTCCAGTATTGACCTACAACGAAATTGATGTTTTTAAATGAGAAAGAAATGCCTAACCACTAGACACATTCGTGAACAAATTAACTTTTAAACCCACCCTTTCATTGATGGCGCGGTCGACTGCCAGGACACGTATCTGGTACAAGAACTTGCGCTCGTAGTCCAGGTGCCCGGCCAGCCTCAGCACTCCCTTCCCATTCACGGTCGAGATGGAGAAGAGGTCGTCGTCGCCGTCCAGCTCTTGGAGGTAGTACACCACCTGCACGGAGCAGAAGGCTCAATCAGGCACAGGGCAAAGTCAGAGGCCATGTAAAAACAACATGGCATTAGCAGAAGAACTTACAGCAGTGTCGAAGAAAATAGTAAAGAAGCCACTATAAATGTATTATGCGTGTTTTAGCTTGTTTAGAGATACACTAAGTGTGAGTGTAATGCACAACCCGGTTTGTTCTAGCAGTAAAGATGATGAGTGAGGGGGCCGTGATATGGGCCCGTCTGTGGGTGTGCCCATCTGCCCCTTCGTGTTTCCCGCCCATCGCAATCCAGCAGTATGAGAAATTGTCACCTCGTTTACTTTATTTGTCATACTGCATCTCCGGCAATCCGCTTTCTTTTGCTTTTTTCCTGCTAGATAGCAGCATGTGTCTTCGATAGATCCTAACGCGCGGAGGTCCCAGATGCAGCAGATGCATTGAGTACGTGTACAGAGCATATTGTAATTAACTTTGCGCAGTGGCGATATCGTAACCAATGAGGTTTATCCGAGGTGCGATTATTGCTAGTTGAAAACTTTTACCAATACCCCGCCAGGTGGACTTGAAATATAGTCCGCCATGGCAATTTTTGGAAGCCTCTACGGAGGCTAATTATCCTGTCCTGATGAAATTGATCACTGCGAGAATTGAAGAGCTGTCCATTTCTGTCGCGACCGCGCTCACCCATCTCACGTAATTCGCCTTGTGGGGAGAAATAGACTATTACAAAATATTATGCACGATTTGGCAGAGTTCGTTATTGAATACTGCACTTCCTCTGAGGATAAAACGGTCCTATTTCTGCCTGATAAGCTAGAAGACCTGACTTGATTAAGGAAGAAGGTGTAGCTCAAATAACAGGTCTCCGAGCCACGGCGGAGAACACCGTTCATGTTGAGTAGAAATTCGAATTTCGTTGGCTTTCAACAAACTGGTAACTAGTACACCGTCAACCCGCACTGCTGCCACGGGGCCGCAGGCCGGGCCCGAGCACGACCCAAATTCGTCTTTGTTGCAAAGGGTTGGTTACCCTATAGTTTTTGAAAATAAAATTTTCACCTGTCTAAAGAATTTTATAAACTTTATAACAAATTCACGGAGTGTGTGTACTGCACGAGCGTATCTGAGCGTAGTACGTATTGCTCTCCGGTAAGGAAGATTTTTCAGTATTACTGGCCCCGCTTGCGCAGGGCTCTCTAAAAAATTGGTCGAAAGACTCATCAAGTGTCCCCCTCCACGGAAATCTTTAGTAAAAGGCGAAAGATTTATGCGATTTGAAGGGAGACCAGAGTACTCGATTATGTCTCACGGTGAGCACCTGATCTCATTGGGGATGTGAAGACAGAGCGTGCAAAGCAGGTCGGTAAGCGAGGGTGGCTCCCTCTCGCGGAGCGGCAGCGATACAAGACGAGCCAGTTCTTGCAAGTTATTGACTTGCAGAAAAATTCATATGCTTGCCCTCTCTTTTCAAGTAAGAAATGGGAAAATTCTTATCTGACTACAAGATTTCTGAAGTACAAAATATGGGGCCTTACCGACATGGAAATTTCAACTAAACAAAAGAAAGCAGCAATTAATTATCCTTTCGTGTTATTGCGAATAACTACTGCACCCTGCGGGACGCAATTATTCGGCATGAAACACATTGGAACGTCACTGAGAATAATTATAGGTCCTCATTATGCTGTTATAAGATCAGAATTATTCCGGGACAGCGCGAACGCAGTCCCGACTATCAAAAATTCTACGCCCGAGGTACCTACTTTAGAGATACTCGCAAGGGTCAACCGATCCGAGGTGCAATGGATAAGCCTCACCCTGGGAGTCCCGCCTTCATGATCACGGGAAACTCCCACGCCATCTGCCGCGATTTTCCTGCTACAGACAGGGTTTGTGATTACTGCTCCTCTAAAAGTCAATACTATAATACCTGCAAGATGTTTGAGGCAAAAATATTTGCAACATTAACAACAAGAACACAAAAATACTGCTACCAGTTGCTTTCTTATCGAAGGTATTAATATTGACTATTCAGAGGAGTAATCACAAACCCTGTCTGTAGCAGGAAAATCGCGGCAGATGGCGTGGCAGGCTCAAACTATACTCCCAGCACATATATGTCGAGCTTCAAATCTTCAAATCTAATTCGAAAGACCAATGTTGCATTGAGTGGACTGCAGATTTGTGAGATATTTTCTCTAGCAACAGTCAATGTGAGTCATAATCAGCCTCTCTGGCATTTCTTGCTATTTACAGTGTTCTGAAGCTAGGCACCCAGCGTGTGCTGGTTATGAAAGTTCTGTAAGTCGCCAACCCTCCGGAACGACAGCATACTTACCTGGCGCAGGAGTTTCCCGTGATCATGAAGGCGGGACTCCCAGGGTGAGGCTTATCCATTGCACCTCGGATCGGTTGACCCTTGCGAGTATCTCTAAAGTAGGTACCTCGGGCGTAGAATTTTTGATAGTCGGGACTGCGTTCGCGCTGTCCCGGAATAATTCTGATCTTATAACAGCATAATGAGGACCTATAATTATTCTCAGTGACGTTCCAATGTGTTTCATGCCGAATAATTGCGTCCCGCAGGGTGCAGTAGTTATTCGCAATAACACGAAAGGATAATTAATTGCTGCTTTCTTTTGTTTAGTTGAAATTTCCATGTCGGTAAGGCCCCATATTTTGTACTTCAGAAATCTTGTAGTCAGATAAGAATTTTCCCATTTCTTACTTGAAAAGAGAGGGCAAGCATATGAATTTTTCTGCAAGTCAATAACTTGCAAGAACTGGCTCGTCTTGTATCGCTGCCGCTCCGCGAGAGGGAGCCACCCTCGCTTACCGACCTGCTTTGCACGCTCTGTCTTCACATCCCCAATGAGATCAGGTGCTCACCGTGAGACATAATCGAGTACTCTGGTCTCCCTTCAAATCGCATAAATCTTTCGCCTTTTACTAAAGATTTCCGTGGAGGGGGACACTTGATGAGTCTTTCGACCAATTTTTTTGAGAGCCCTGCGCAAGCGGGGCCAATAATACTGAAAAATCTTCCTTACCGGAGAGCAATACGTACTACGCTCAGATACGCTCGTGCAGTACACACACTCCGTGAATTTGTTATAAAGTTTATAAAATTCTTTAGACAGGTGAAAATTTTATTTTCAAAAACTATAGTAGGGCTGGAAACATTTTTCGCCGAATCGATTTTTTGCTAAATCGATTTTGAAAATAGGCCAAATCGATTCGGGTCGATTTTCAGATTGCCCAAATCGATTTTCAAATCGATTTTCGATTTTTATCACAAAAAAACAACATAAAAGCGGGGAAAATTGCAAATAAATGGGCAACTGTTGTAATAAATTAGTAAAAGGAAGCTATATTAAAGCTATATATTTGGTTTCAACTTGTTACACATCACAGTATATATTGTCGACTAGAGACGACCCGACCCGATGCTTCAGTCTCGTTTCAGTCGGCTCCGTCTCCAGTTCGCGGTCGTAGCGTGTCAACCAGTTGAACTTGCGAAAATTTTCAATTTTGCCTCATTCCAATAAAATCGAAAATCGACCACGCCAAATCGATTTTTCGATTTTTTCCAAAACCCCAAATCGATTTGAAAAAAATCGATTTCAAAAGTCTCAAATCGATTTTAATCGAAAAATCGAAATCGACTTTACCAACCCTAAACTATAGGGTAACCAACCCTTTGCAACAAAGACGAATTTGGGTCGTGCTCGGGCCCGGCCTGCGGCCCCGTGGCAGCAGTGCGGGTTGACGGTGTACTAGTTACCAGTTTGTTGAAAGCCAACGAAATTCGAATTTCTACTCAACATGAACGGTGTTCTCCGCCGTGGCTCGGAGACCTGTTATTTGAGCTACACCTTCTTCCTTAATCAAGTCAGGTCTTCTAGCTTATCAGGCAGAAATAGGACCGTTTTATCCTCAGAGGAAGTGCAGTATTCAATAACGAACTCTGCCAAATCGTGCATAATATTTTGTAATAGTCTATTTCTCCCCACAAGGCGAATTACGTGAGATGGGTGAGCGCGGTCGCGACAGAAATGGACAGCTCTTCAATTCTCGCAGTGATCAATTTCATCAGGACAGGATAATTAGCCTCCGTAGAGGCTTCCAAAAATTGCCATGGCGGACTATATTTCAAGTCCACCTGGCGGGGTATTGGTAAAAGTTTTCAACTAGCAATAATCGCACCTCGGATAAACCTCATTGGTTACGATATCGCCACTGCGCAAAGTTAATTACAATATGCTCTGTACACGTACTCAATGCATCTGCTGCATCTGGGACCTCCGCGCGATAGGATCTATCGAAGACACATGCTGCTATCTAGCAGGAAAAAAGCAAAAGAAAGCGGATTGCCGGAGATGCAGTATGACAAATAAATTAAACGAGGTGACAATTTCTCATACTGCTGGATTGCGATGGGCGGGAAACACGAAGGGGCAGATGGGCACACCCACAGACGGGCCCATATCACGGCCCCCTCACTCATCATCTTTACTGCTAGAACAAACCGGGTTGTGCATTACACTCACACTTAGTGTATCTCTAAACAAGCTAAAACACGCATAATACATTTATAGTGGTTTCTTTACAAGCGTTTACTATTTTCCTCAACACTGCTGTAAGCTACGTGAAGGATGATAAAATGTGGCATTCAAAGAGAAATGCAAATATTTTTGGCATTCAAGAAGGAATGCAAAACTTTAGACTTTCCGAATGGAATGGAATGCAAGAATTTTGGCATTCAAAGAAAGAAACCACGGCCTTTACAGCGTGTGTGAAGGTACTCACTCGCCTTCAAGTGAATGCAACTCGTGCACTCCCATTTCCAGAGTCCAGAGGTGGATCGTACAAAACAGTTTCAGCGTGACACTCACCTGGCCGTAGGCGCCCTCGTCGAGGTCCGTGGCCTCCACGGTGGCGAGCACGCCCGGCTCTGCGTCCTCGCGCACCGTGATGCTGGCCGGGTACGGCTTGAAGACGGGCTCGTTGTCGTTGACGTCCTCGACGAGCAGCAGCAGGCTCTGCGTGATGAAGTTGCCGTCCCCGAGGCGGCCGTCCGTGAGCGTGAGCACGAGCAGGTACTCGTCGCGCACCTCGCGATCCAGCTCCTTGTTGAGGTACACGTTGGCCTCGGTCGTGCCCAGGTTCTCGATCCGCAGCATGTCGTGCCCCTCGGACCCGCGGACGCCAAACGTCAGCGGGTCGCCGTCCGGATCCGCGCCTCGCAGCCGGTAGATGAGGCTCCCTGCGGGCGCGGCGGAGCGCGGCAGCAAAGGGCGGGATAATTTTAGTTTTAGGGGTTACAGTGACAACCCTGAATGATAAGCACTCCGAAAAACCTCACAAAAATGCGAAAATAAAAAAGATATTGAAGAAATAAAAAAAAAGGAATTCAAGAAGAAAGAAAAAAACATGATTAGTGCACTATGATATCAGAAATTTAGGAAATTAATTTCAAAAGTCTAGGTGTGAAACGCGTGTTTCTCATATTTCTCAAAATATGAAGAAAAGAATGTGACCATTCATTTTTAAAAAAAATAAATAGCTACAGATATTACAAGCCCGTCCAAAAAAATGCTGGGAAACGTAAGATGGCCACCGCAACTTGTGCACTCACCGACGGGCGTCTCGTTGCCCTCCTTGAGGCGCAGCACGATCTCGGTCTGGCCGTCGATGAGGAAGCGCGGCGGGTGGTTGGCCGCGACGCCCGTCGCCGTGAGCAGCACGGCCAGGGCGACGGGCAGCAGGACGGGCAGGCAGCGGGGCAGCGGCGGCAGGCCCACGGCCTTCATGGGCTTGATGCGCTCGCGGCTCGTGCTGCCCTCCTCGCGCAGCCTGGCGGAGCTAGGAGGCATGGCGGGGGACCTGGACCTGGACCCCAGCAGCGGGGCCAGCGGGGTGCGAGGGCAGCATCACATTCCTGCGACCAAAAGACACACTGATTAACAGGATGTGTGAGGTCCCCACCCCAAGGTCTTAGCGTGTACAACAATCGACCGAAAAACTAGCAAGCCCAGGAGGCTCATCACAAAGACGCATAAGGAAGGCCAGGAAACCCGCATCATAGGTACACCGGCGGACCAAAGTTGGGACCCCTCGACAGGATGGCCCGGGAGGTGCGTATCGCAAGGGTGGAGTCACTTCGATAATAAGACATTGTTCTACGGCCCCCATAAAATAATTTAAATAATCAAATTTCAAAACGTTAAAATAAAATCAGGAAGAAAGTTACAGAAAAAAACAAAAATCGAGAGCAAATGAACAGAAAACTGCAAAAAATAAAAAATAAAACACGCCAGAAGCATGGGGCAAAGATCAAGATCAAAATTTATCCAAAAGTGACAGAAATTTTACTTGAAAAATCAAATGGAAAAAAAATCAAAGATATCAAAAGTTAGAAAAATCATTGAACACATTTTGTACTAATTTGGTACACATTGATCCGAGCCGAGCCGCGCCGCGCCCAGCCCAGCCGAGCCGAACAAACCCACAACTGGGTCGCATCGCTTTGAGGGACCACAGGTACACCCGGGTACACCGTGCGAGTGCTGACCGCCGCAGCGTGGGGTCGCCCCGCCTCGCCCCCTGGCACGTCTGTATTGCACACGTGTATTGCACGAGTTATGTGTGTTGGTGTGTGTACGTGTGTGAGTGTGTTATATCAAGAGTGAAATCTTACGGTCAGCAGCCTGTCTGACCCACCCAGCCACCGTGACCGGCGCGGCGGCCTCAGGAGCACCGCGCGCCAGCCACAGTGCATTGCAGTTACCTTCACACATTCCCCTGCCCTACCCCAACCCTGCCCAACCCTGCCCCTAACCTGCCCGCCCGCCACGCCTCTACTTGCACTAACACACTCATTCTCTCTCTCTCTCTCTCTCTCTCTCTCTCTCTCTCTCTCTCTCTCTCTCTCTCTCTCTCTCTCTCTCTCTCTCTCTCTCTCTCTCTCTCTCTCTCTCTACCTCTCTCTCCCTCTCTCTCTCTCTCTCTCTCTCTCTCTCTCTCTCTCTCTACCTCTCTCTCCCCCTCTCTCTCTCTCTCTCTCTCTCTCTCTCTCTCTCTCTCTCTCTCTCTCTCTCTCTCTCACACACACACACACGCACACACACACACACACACACCAACCCTGCCCCTAACCTGCCCGCCCGCCACGCCTCTACTTGCACTAACACACTCATTCTCTCTCTCTCTCTCTCTCTCTCTCTCTCTCTCTCTCTCTCTCTCTCTCTCTTTCTCTCTCTCTCTCTCTCTACCTCTCTCTCTCCCTCTCTCTCTCTCTCTCTCTCTCTCTCTACCTCTCTCTCCCTCTCTCTCTCTCTCTCTCTCTCTCTCTCTCTCTCTCTCTCTCTCTCTCTCTCTCTCTCTCTCTCTCACACACACACACGCACACACACACACACACACATACATACATACATACATACATACATACATACATACATACATACATACATACATACATACATACATACATACATATACTGTTAAAAATTCATTGTGATTTCCCAGCACTTCCTCGATACGGAACGATTGCGAAATCCCAACACTTCTCTGTAATCAGAAAGGGACCCTTTTGCTGCCTCAAAGTGAAATATTTTGTCGGACAGTCGACGATGTTTTTCAAGCCAGTCTATTTTAAATACAGCGGACAGTTGGAATTTCCCGAAGAGTTGTGATTAAAATACAGAGAGGCCAGTAGGAATTTCCCGAAAAGTTCTGGTTTAAATACAGAGGAGTGTTTTAATTTAACGAAGAGTTCTGGCAACTTTTTTCACAATAGAGGTGCTGTGAATTTCCTACATTTTTTTTTTAACAGTGCATACCGACTGGCGCTCATGTCTCATTGTGAACACGCGCTGCTAAACAGTTGCGGGCGGGCACGCACACGTATTACCAACCGATAAATCACACACACCCACCCCCACACACACACACACACACACTTTTACTATTGGAACACGTATCGTATCAATGAAACGGTAAGCTGCAGGCGTATGTATATAAAGTAGAGCGGAAAGGAAACAATACGACAAAAACGAGCGCGACAGGTGTGGGCAGCGCGGGCGCAGTCAGGCAGTCAGGCAAGGCAGGCAGGCAGGCAGGCAGGCAGGCAGGCAGGCAGGCAGGCAGGCAGGCAGGCAGGCAGGCAGGCAGGCAGGCAGGCAGGCAGGCAGGCAGGCAGGCAGGCAGGCAGGCAGGCAGGCACTGCCGCAAGGAGGAAGTGATATGGTGCATGGCGACTCGCAAAACCGCAGCGGCGGCGGCAGCGGGTGGCGTGCGGGGCGCCAGGGCCAGGGCCCCACGCAGGGCAGGGGCGCGCCGCGTTACGTCCAGCGAGAAGCAATATGTCAGCGCGGCCGCAGGCTGGAGCACCGGCCCGGGGCCCGGCCCGGCGGCCCGGCCTGGGTCCGTATCATACGCCGCATAAGTCTCAGATTAGTTCGACCTGCGTGTGTGTCCGCGCGGGCGTGTGTGGCGGGGGCCCTGAGCATGTGTGAGTGCGAGAGAGAGAGAGAGAGAGAGAGAGAGAGAGAGAGAGAGAGAGAGAGAGAGAGAGAGAGAGAGAGAGAGAGACAGACAGACAGAGAGACAGAGACAGAGTACAGGGCGGAGCAAATAAGAGCCAGTCGCCGCCCTGGTCCCGTCGGCCGTCGGCCCCGGCGTACCGTGCGACTGTATGAGCGCAATGCAAATAGCTCCCAGCCAGCAGCAGCAGCAGCAGCGGGTCGCGTTACATATCGTACTGAGCGCTGACGAGAGGGGAACACGTGAAAAGCAGTCGGTGGCAGCGGCGCCGGCGGGGAAAAGGTTAAGAGACACGCCCTGCCCAGCCCTCGACTGCGCCGGGTTCAGCCGAGTGGGGGGAGGGGGAGGGGGCTCAGGTACACTGCACTGTCGCGGGCAGGCCCGGGCCCGCAGGCCTGTAAATAAGGTAGGGGTGAGAAACAGGTTCGACTATCAAGAGCGCCTGCCGTGCCGCAGGTAGGCATGCCCGCCGCACACGTCCGCCCTGCGGGACGGCTAACCCAGCCCCGCCGCCAGAGGCAGCATCACTGGCCCAACGCAGGGGGGAGTCACTTCGGAAAAACAATGTACGGCCCCGGCCCCAAATTATTATCATTTAAAATATAAAAATAAAAAAAATGAAAGTAAAGAAACAGATACAGAAAATTCGGAAAATCGAGAACAAATAAACAAACTAAAAAAAATAAAAAAAAAATTGTAAAATTACTGTTATGAAATAAGGGGAAAAGATCAAAGTTTATGTATCAGAAATGTTCCCTGAAAGATCAAAATAAAAATCAAAGCAAAAAGTTACCCAAAAAAAATTATACACATTTCACATTTTGTTTGAGTGATTATACCCCCTCGGCCCGACGGGCAGCACGCGGGTCGCGACGCGGGTGCGCCGGGTGTGGCGGGGCGGGGCAGGGCGGGGCAGGGCGGGGCGCGGGGGCCTCCAGGGCGGCAGCGACGCGCTAGCAGCAGCGCCCGCAGCGCGGCCGCCAAGTGAGAAAGAAAGTATGGGAATGGAGCCTCATACTCGCATTGTCGCGTGGGAACAAGAAGTTGGCCCGGTCCGGCCCGGCGCGGACCCCTCTCAATCGGAATGGCGGCGGGGCGGGGCGGGGCGGGGCGGGGCGGGGCGGGGCGGGGCGGGGCGGGGCGGGGCGGGGCGGGGCGGGGCGGGGCGGGGCGGGGCGGGGCGGGGTGGGGCGGGGCGGGGTGGGGCGGGGCGGGGCGGGGCAGGGCGGGTACGTAGCATCAGGCGATATAGACAGGAGGAGAGGAGGGCACCGAGAGGCCAGGTGAGGGGCGACCATCGATTACCGGAGGGAGGTGCTGGAGGTGCCAACCGCCGCCAGCTCCAGACTTTTACACGCTTTACGGCCGAAACGTAAGATGATGCGCGTACTTTGCCGTACTTCACGATCACGCTACGCCACGCCGCGCCGCGCCATCCGCTTCGCGCCTTGCTTTCGCGAATGCGGCAGAGGGGTGCCCGCGCCCGCCCGGCCCAGCGCCTAACATGACAGGCACGAAGGCGATGATGCACTGCCCCCCTGCCATGCCCTGAGGCCCTCCTCCGTAGTATGACGTCTGTTTTTTTTTCGAGCGGCAGCGGGAGGGAGTGAGAGAGAGGCGTGGAGGGGGAGGGACATAATCCGAGGCATATCGTCCTCACGAGAGAGCCATCAACCTTTTCTGAATAGCCGCGCGCCGGGCCTGTCTGCCGTGCCTCGCGCTGTCCTGGAAAACAGCTTATAGAGCCCGGGCGCTGCTCTAAGGCGCGGGAGGAGAACGTTGAGGGAAAGGAGGAGGGAGAAGGGAAGAAGAGGAGGAGGCTGCAAGATGTGGCAGGGCGCAAGATTTGCGAGATCGGCGCTGCCGCAGCCGCCGGAGCTGATATCTGCGGCACCGGGGCGTTATGCTGTCAATCACGGGAGAGCGAGGGAGGCGGGGCGGGGCGGGTCCGGCCGCAGCGGACCACGCTGCGCTAACAGACAGCCCGGGGGAGAGCGGGCTAACACGTCGAGCCTCACCGCGGGGCGGGGCGGGGCGGGGTAAGGGCGTTCCTGTCCGTCTCGCCCTCCCTGACCCCCGTGGTGCAATTAGTCCGCGCGCGGAGATCCCCTTTGCGACGCGACCCGACCCGCGACGGAAGTATTGGAGTATATTGATTTAAGACCCCTCGAGGTGAGGGGCCGCGCGGCCGGCCGGGCCGGGGCCCTTTTAACCCGACCCGCTGCCCTGCCCTGCCCTGCCCACTCATCACGAAGCACCGGAGCGCACCGCCACCACCATAGCGCTGTGGTGATGCAACCCTGTCTGTCCTCCCGGCGTGTGTGCTCGCCTCGCGCTCGCCTCGCCACCAAGCAGAAGACCTGCAGGTTGCAGGCCAGAGGCTAGAGGCTAGCAGGACCTGCTGCAGCCTAACCTCTGCTCGCCAGACCCGGCCAGACCCGGGCAAACCGCAGCGTATGTAACGCCGAGCTGACCAGTGCTCACAGGGCCTCTTCGGGTCGTGTTTATAGGAGAGCCGCAGAAAAAATAGAAAATAGAAAACTTGCTTAAAAACAGTGCGGTGGTGCAGTGCTCTTCAAGAAATAAGCGTGAAATATTTCAAAAGCAAATAATAACAATTTTTTCGAAGTTTTAGAATCATAATTGAGAACGACAGGGGAGGTACAATGACTCAAATAAAATGAGTAAAATAATTTTGTATAATTTTTTTTTTTTTTGTATTTATATTAAGTTTGGTTTTTCTTTTGATTTTTCTAGGAAAATTTCTGTCATTTTGGGATGAAATTTGATCTTTTCCCCCATTTCTGATTTTTGTCCATTTTTTTTCAGTTTGATTGTTCATTTTTTCTCGATTTATAGGATTTTTTGTCTTTTTTCTTGTTTTAATCTATTTTTCGGTTCTTGAAAATATGTCTTTTTTGGAGGGGGCGGGGGACTATAATGATTTTTCGAAGTGACCCCCCTGGCTTGAAAGGCCACAGCAGAGGCGACCTCCTTACGCCAAGGTTCATTTTATTTGATGTGTGGCGTAGTTAACGACGAGATCTGATCGTCTGATCGTCGGAGAAGAAACAAACCCTCCTCACCTCGCCAGCGGCCAGCAGCACAAGGATCCCGGCCGGGCGCAACCTGCGGGACCTGCGGGACCTGCGGGCGGGAGGGGCAGGGCAGGGCTGTGAGCAGCGTCGCCTATCGATACCAACTCGCCCTCGTGATAAAGGTTACACGGCCGGCCGCCGTCGAAGAGCGGCAAGCGCAGGACCAGGGAGAGAGAGGGGGAGGGAGAGAGAGGGGGAAGGGAGAGAGAGAGAGAGAGAGAGAGAGAGAGAGAGAGAGAGAGAGAGAGAGAGAGGAGGGGGCGAGCAGAGGGGCGAGACTTGGGGGTGGGAGAGGATATCGTGGAGGTGATGACACCCCGAAGATGCACCGTCGTCGTATCGAGCTCTTCGAGCGGCTCCTCCACTCCTCCCGCCCGTCGATATCATCATGACGAGCGAGCCAGCCAGGGCCCCACCCCACCCCACCCCGCCACGCCACGCCCCCGCCGCAGCTGCCAGCTGATCGCTGGCTCGTTTACGTCACTAAAGCGCCGCAAAATATACCGCAATGCACTTGGCAGCGAGACCGAACCGTCCGTGGAGCGCGCGGGGAGCAGGGCAGGCAGGGCGCATCATCATCATAGGGCCGCCGGCCGCCGCGAGGCGAAGCGAAAGGGCTCTCGCACCCGCACCACCAACCTGATTGCGGCAGCTGGGGCTGTTGAGATTTCAGCGGGCGGGGGAAAAAAATGAAAAATAAGAACAGAACAGAGAAGAAATCAACTGACCCTGAAGTATTTCTGCTACTGTTACTTGCTACTATATACGATTAGTGGCGCGAAACACTCCGACGCAGCGGCGGCTCCGCGCAGAAAAGTAGCGCACGCGTGCATCGGGGCGGAGCGCGCGCACGCGCAGCGGGGCCGCCGCCGCGCCGCTGTGAGCATTCCACTGGGAGAGGAAGCAGAAGAGCCGAGGGTACAAGAGCGACCTGCACGTGCTCGCATGGTGGTGGGGGTGGATTTGGGTATGAGGAAAATGTGATGCCAATCACGACTCCTTTTTTCCCACCCGCTGATCTTCTTCGTCAGTACAGTAAATCGAAGCTATACAAAGAGCAGCAAATGGATAAATCCTCAACTATGTAAATCAAAAGGCGATTCGTCTCACCTTCAGAGAGGCAAGACAGGCTTGTATCACCGAAAACCGGTGAAACGTTTCTATCACCCAAACAGAGGTGAGACAGGTTCGTATCGCCCAAAAAAGAGGTGAGACAATTTGGGGCGATACAAAACCTGTCTCACCTCTTTTTGGGCGATACGAACCTGTCTCACCTATTTTTGGGTGAAACAAACTTGTCTCACCCCTTTATAAGGGTAATACAAATCTGTTTTGCTCTAGGATGGCGATACAAAAACTGTCACGCCCAAATTTGGTGACATGTCTCGCCAGGTAAGTTGCAGTGTCTCCAGGGCCACTCTATAGGGCTTCACGAGTAGAGTGCCGTGCACTGTTAAAATTTGTTGTTAAAAAACGAGAAATTTTTTTTTACAGGTTTCGCAGTTAAATCGATAAACAGGTTTTTCCTGTAGTTTGATGAAATATTTTGTAGATTAACAAGAAAAATCGCGAAAACAACAGATAAAATTTGTAAAGTTACGGAATTCTTTTGGAAAGTTACGGAATATTTTTGTCTTGTTATAGATTTCTTTTGTAAATGAACACGAATAAAAAGTAAATTCACAGTCAGTTCGTTTAACAAAATTCACAGACATTTCCTGTAAATTTACGAAATGTTTTTTTTACAGTGTGTCGCGTGGCGCGCATCCCGAGCCAAACTTCATAGACTATAACCCTCTCCTTGTAGGAGCATAAGAAGATACGTGGCCGATACGCGCAAACTCAATCTAATTCAGACCGAGGCTCGCTCGCTAATGATTCGGAACTCGTTTCGGTGCGCGGCACGGCACGGCACGGCACGGCACAGCATGGCGCGGCAAGAGTGTGCAAAAGGCGATCGCTGCACTGAAGCCGGTCGATAAGTCATGCACGCAAACGCGCGCCGGCGAGGCGAGGAGCGGGGCCCTCCGGGAGAAGTTCTCCCCGCCCAACACCGCGCCTTCTC
Source organism: Frankliniella fusca (assembly GCA_029379305.1). Lineage (NCBI taxonomy): Eukaryota > Metazoa > Arthropoda > Insecta > Thysanoptera > Thripidae > Frankliniella > Frankliniella fusca. Next base: position 712,069 of record JAHWGI010000516.1, on the reverse strand, counting down.
ACACCAAGAGGAAGTTTGCTCAGCAAACTCGCGACGAGGGGAAGAGGAATGTTTGGATAGGTATGATCGTAGGCCATTATTGCGAGGCAAAGAGAAAAAAATGTAAGCTGATATTAATAATTTAATAACCCTCTCTCAGTCACGCAGGCGGGCCTCTCTCTCTCACCTGCAGTGTCCCCTTGGCGGCGCTGAGGCGGGGCCGTCCTCATGGGGCGTGGCGGCGGTGGGGCGGCGGCGGGGCGGCGGCGGGGCCTGCAACACAGACGACATATGGGTTACACTTGCAGGCGCGAGACGCGCGACGTGACGACATCGCGCCGCGACATATTCATGATACGTTCCACCCGCGGACAACTTCTCATAAATCTCGGCCCCTTTCTCTGCGCGACGCGACGGTCTGCGTCTACCTGCACGCCAGTAGAATACTAGAGGAACATACAAAATTGAAGCGTTTCATATGTTTGCTCTTTTCGAAAGAAAACAAAACACATATCTCTCTCTCTCTCTCTCTCTCTCTCTCTCTCTCTCTCTCTCTCTCTCTCTCTCTCTCTCTCTCTCTCTCTCTCTCTCTCTGTCTCATTCATTTTCTCGCTGCGAGAGGGAAATATCTCTGAATTTTGGTGTACAAATTTTGTGAATTTTTGTGAATGTTTGGTAGTGATTTTTTTGTGAATTTTTGCTTGAGTTTTGTCTAGAATTCTCTTTAAAGTTTTGCGAACTTTCCAGATTTTTTTTCTGAATTTTTCCGATTTTTTCTTAATGTTTCAGATTTTTTCTGAATTACGAGGTGTACAAAAATATTAGATTTGTTTTCCGCTCGGTCCGTCCGCTTTGTCCTTACTGGTGGCCACCTCCCCGGGCCCGGGCCGGACCGGCGGCAGCGGCGGCGTTATGTCACACTGTCGCACAGTGTCGTGAGGAGGCGATTGCCATCACCCTTACCTCTGCTGCAGAGGACTCTGCTCCGCTCGGCTGTGCGGGCCATGGCGGGCCGGGGCGGGCCGGGGCGGGCCGGGCCATAGACGACGAGGAGGTGGTTCAGATCCGGCAGGATTAGGCGCCATACCGCTATTGTCTGCCAAACCTCGCGGGACAGAGGCACTGGCCCGTGGGCACTTGCCGAGGGGTAAACAAAAACAACTCTGAATTCGGTGTACAAATTTCTTGAATTTGAATTGAATTCGTCTGAATTAAATTGAATTCGTTTTGAATTATCTTTGAATTTTTTGAATTTATTGCGAAGTTTTTTGAAATTATTGTGAATTTGTTGTGAATTTACTTGAATTCGTTTTGAACTTGCTTGAGTTTGTTTTGAATTCGTTTTGAATTCGCCTGAATTAGTTTTGAATTCGCGTGAATTAGTTTGAATTAGTGTGAATTTTGAATTAGTGGTGTACATCAAAATTCGGAGTTATTTACCCCTCGGCACTTGCACAGCGGGAAAGGGGGGGGCGGGGGGGGAGTTTACAAGTGCGGGCAATATACACCGGCAGGCCGACAAGGGATACTTCTGCAGACAATGTGCTCTTCTGCGATAAGCGATAGTGTAAGTGTGTTAATGTTCCGCACTTGCAGTTGAGAAAATGTTTTCACAAATCTTAGGGTAGCGATAGCGATAAACTAATCACACATGTGTAACGGCGGTAACCATTTGGGGCTTTGCGCGCAAGTGTGTGTGTCCGAGAGGGAAACAACTCTGGATTTTGGTGTGCAAATTCAGTGATTTTTTTGTGAAAGTTTTTGAATTTTGAATGAATTTTTCGAAATTTTGCTCAAATTTTTAAATTATGTAATTTTTTAAAATTTTCCTGAATTTTTCTGATTATTTCTGATTTTTTTCTAAATTACGAGTTGTACACAAATTTTAGAGTTTGTCTGTGAGCCTAAGCACGCTGTCCAAATCCGTATGCTTGAAAGCAGGCTGCAACAAACAACAGTGTGCCATTAGCACACATTTCGATTTCCAGAGCAACTATCGCCCGCCCCTTTCCCTGCCAGCTGCCAGAGCTGCGCTTCCGGGAGGTAGGAGCCTTTAGTACGTGCAGCACGTGCCCGGCGGGAAGAAGAGGAGGGGAGTGCGTGTGAACCTGTGGCACCGGGCAGCCAGGCCGGGCCGGGCCGGGCCGGGAGAAAGGTTCAGATCACTATCGTTTCGAAATCAAAAGTTGCTGCTTCTGCTGCTGCTACATCCTATACGGCTCTGCCGCGGGGCGGGGCGGGGGCGGCGGGCGCCACCGGGCGGGGCAGGAGAGGAGAGCAAAGGGCAGTGCAGGTCCATAGCAGGCTCACGGTCCTGTGCGCCCCGAGGAGGATGAGCCGCAGCCACAGCCCGGCGCAACACCATCAAGGGCACCACGGCGGTCACTGCAGCACCTCGCCCGGCCCGGCGGGCTGATCTGACCTGACCTATGCGGCAGAGGTCACGGACCAAAACTCGCGCCAAAACTTGTTAAAAAATGACGCCGCCGCATCGCGAATTTCATATGAGTGAGAGAGTGAGTTATGCGGATCGGTGCGGGTGGCCCGCCTCCGCACATTTGTGTCGAGTGACTTTCCTGCTCACGCCCCGCCGCCCGCCGCACCCGGCTCTACCGGCCCCGCCACGCCTCGTCCGCTGCCACCACACACGTTTTAATATCGCCTCGAGAAATTTATTGAAATCGTGTATCGTGATGCGGCCCGGCCCGACGCTGCCCGGCGCGGCCCCCACGGACGGTCTCCTCCCACGCGCCGCGGAGAAAGTGTGAAGGACGGAAGGGAAGGACGGCGTGCGAAATAAACGGTCTGAATCGGCAGGGGTCTGGGGGCGACCCGCCGCCGCACGACCCGGGCAGGGCAGGGCAGGGCAGGGCAGGGCAGGGCAGGGCAGGGCAGGGCAGGGCAGGGCAGGGCAGGGCAGGGCAGGGCACCGCGGCAATGCTACCAAAAGACCGCTCCCATAGCCGCGCCGGGCAGGCGCGGGCGCAAGCGATACAACGTGCACTGACTGGCGATTTTCAATGAGGAGGATTTTTCATAAGGAGGAATACGACGGGAACTTTAAATAACAATAATGGTAATAATAATAATAATAATGATAACAAATCAAAAACAACTTTACAAACTACGGAGCAGTCTATCGCAACTCAATTCCGATCGGCGAAGCAAATTATTGACTATTGAAACAGAAATAGCATCGTCATGCTGCCTCTCTTTTTTACACCTGACTACATCTATACGAATTTAAAGTTGAACGCTGCCACTGCTGCTGACACGACATTCCAGGCTGGTGATCAGGAGTGAATCGCCCAGGTCCAGTTCGATCTAGCAGCCGTTGGGATTCTGGTAGGACGCAGAACTAACTGATTCTCTCACTATCACACACAGATACAGAGCCACACACACGCACACACACGCGCGCGCGCACACACACTCACACACACACACACACACACACACACACACACACACACACACACACACACACACGAGCGCAACAGAGCGCGGGAGCTCCCCGGTCATTATCCCTGCCGGTGCCTCTATTATTTGGTACATTTTTGCCTCGTAATTATATTGAAGAAGAACCTGAAATTCTAGAGCAGCCGCGCGGCGTCCTGGCGGAGCGGCGGCGGCAGCGTGAGGCGTTCACGACGCACTGGCCGGCCCCGCCGTGTCGGGTCACGAACAATCACAGCGCATCGCAGAGAAATCGCAGACGAACGCACATAAGGGCCCGGCAAAGGCAGATAGCAGCCTCCGCCAAATCTCTTATAACATCGCGTGGTAATAAGATCATTATTAAACAGGTCCGTCATGCCGAGCAGGAGGGCGGAGTTGCTCTGGGACAACGCAGTCTTCATATGCGAGTGTAAATCTTTGGTTTGCTGTATGATTATTATTTTTTTTTAAGGGGGAGCAGGGTAGCATATACCGGACAAACACACATCATCGTACGACTTTTTAATCAATCGTGTCTCTCACACGATCGAGCGGCGTTCTGTTTCACATCACGAAACGCGATCACGAGGGCGAGCAGGTACTTCTCGCTGCAGCCCTGCCCGGCCCGGCGCGGCCCGGAGATTTCGCCGTCCGAACAACGAAAAGGTCACACTGTATTACGATGCTTAATGACCTGTTTGCGCTGATCTTGTTGTTCTTATTAAAGGGGCCGCGCGTGAAAAGGCAACCACACTGCAAACAACATGAACGAGATCACCACGGCCCGGCCGGCCCGCGCGCCGAGGGAGGTGGTAGCCGCACCGTCAGCAATAAATTTTGACCAGCGGTGCCGACCTCTTTTTTTCTAATCGAGTATATGTGTACGAGGTTGCAGCGAAAAAATATCCCTTTTTTTTCTTCGCCTGTCTCGTTTTACGGCGTGGCGTCGCGTGGCGCACGCCAGCAGAACAGAACCGCAGCGGGGCGCGGCGCGGCAGGGCGGGGCGGGGCGGGGCGGGGAGGGGCGGGGCGGGGAGGGGCGGGGCGGGGCGGGGCGGGGCGGCGATCTCATCTCATGTCGTATTCCCTCACCTCATACCGGTTGAATAAACTCATGAAGATGCGGTGATGGCGCGGCGCCGAGCCTCCTTCCCTTTCTCTCTCCTCTTTCTCTCTTTCTCTCTGCCTGTCTTCCCTCTATATTTCGCCTCTGTAGCACTGTGTACGTTAAATCATATCATGGACGACCATGATCCATTTTTTGGCGTTTTTTAGGTTTAACTTCATACAAACGTTTGCGAAAAAAAAAAAGAGAGAAAAAAAGGTGCAAACATTGTAAACTGGTTGGCGTCTTACGACACCAAAATATTGGCATCTTCTGAAGAACACCAAATCTTGGCGTTGAAAGGCGCCAATATTTGACGTTCTGAGAAGAAGAACGCCAGCATTTGGCGTCCAAAGACGCCAATATTTGGCGTTCGAGAAAGAGAACGCCAACCGGTTTACAGTAAATACACACACTGAAATATTATGCATTATTTTGTATACATAGCTGATGTAAGGTGTATGCACAACGCACATGCTTCTCTTATTTAAGATTTCTTCCTCATTATGTAAAAAGTCATGCATAAGACACGCATATGCATAATCGTGCATAAGCTGTGTACAAAAAAAATGCATAAAATTTCAGTGAACACGCACTAATTTGATTTGTATTTTTTATTTGTACAGAGTTAATAAAAAATCATTTTTTGGCACATATTTGTGCGTGCATATTAACACTTTCGTGCATTAGTTTGTACTCAATAATAGCAAGTTGTGCGAAACGAAACACAGGTATAATTTTGTGAAAACGTTTGCACAAAAACGTGTACCTACATTTAGTGTGTGCAGTCAGCGTCTTAGCTAGAGAGAAGGGGGTGGGGAGAGAGAGAGAGAGGTAGAGATAGAGAGAGAGAGAGAGAGAGAGAGAGAGAGAGAGAGAGAGAGAGAGAGAGAAGGACAGCCGCGCCACGCAGCACCGCGGACTGTACAGTAGGGGCGATCCGCACGCTGCCGGGCCGGGGGCCGGCACCCGGCACGTCCCGTTAAACCGAGACCAGACAGCGGCTGGACCTGGCCTGGCCTGGACCCTCTGCTGGTCAGGAGCACCCGTCCCGTCCCCCCCGGACCGGAATGACACGGGGCCTAACTGTCCTCGCAAGGTCGCTCGGCTGACCGCTCACTCGCGTTCCTCACCGCACCGCGCGGCGCAGCGCCGGGCTAGGCGCCAGCGGACTGCTGCTCACGTCCACGCGACACAGCGCGCTGCACTCGGCATTTAGAAAAAAAGGCAAAGCCGCATGCCCACCGAGGCTTACGCAAAGGCTGATATTATCGTGACGAGCACAGTATCAGCTACCGCGCGCGAACTCAGAAACAAATCCATTGGTACGCGAACAACCAAATTATTAGTATGTATAAGGACAACAAATTACTTTCTTAAACTAGTAGAATGCTGCGCATTTTTAGGCTGAGTGTGTTTAAAAAATTTGATAAAAATTTAAAGACAAAATTAGTATGTTAGCAGTAATTTTTTTTGTAACATTCCAAATTCTACTCCCTCACAACAAAAATACCGCTTGCGATTTAATATATTTCATTTTGAAAAAAAGGGTTGAGAAAAAGTCAAGAAAAAAGTTCAGCTACCGTGGGCCGCCGTTAGGATAACTGCTCTTCACCGCGCTACCTCTTCTACACACTTCCGTATACTTTCCACCAATAAATTCCGAAAAATACGGCCTCCTTCCTACCTGCTGCATTTTTTCTCTCCCCTCTATCCGCCCGCTCGCTGCGTGTTCATCACACCGCGGTGGATGCTGCGTTGCTGCGCGCGCAACAACAACAACAACAACAACAACAACAACAACAACAACAGAGCTCATTCGTAAAGCGCGGCGGCAGCGAACAGTGATGAAGCGGAAGGAAAGCGTGTCTAATCCTCACGTGACCGCCTCCTCCTGCTAGACCAGCGCGGCGGATGGGACCTGCACCAGCGCCAGCGCGGAGCGCCCCGCCCGCGGCCAGGACCGCCCGCCTGCCCTGCCCCGCCCCGCCCCGCCCCGCCCCGCCCCGCCGGGGCGCCGCAGTTCACGCGCTTGTCGTTATTCCGCCGCCGCCGCAGCAGCCTCCCTTCCTTCCCAATTTTCCAACAACTCCTCCCTCTCTCCCTTCCTCTTCCTCTCTCCCTTATTCCCCCCCTGCTCTCTCTCTCTCTCTCTCTCTCTCTCTCTCTCTCTCTCTCTCTCTCTCTCTCTCTCTCTCTCTCTCTCTCTCTCTCTCTCTCTCTCTCTCTCTCCCCCCTCCCTCCGCGCGCAGTAACGTATCGGTGTATAATATTTTCCCCGCACTGTAACTGATTGCCTGACATTTAGCGGGGCTCGCTCGCACGGCTCACCTCTCGCCCTCGCCTCTCTCTCTCTCTCTCTCTCTCTCTCTCTCTCTCTCTCTCTCTCTCTCTCTCTCTCTCTCACTCGCTCGCTCGCAAGGCTCTCCTCTCGCCTCGCCTATCTCTCTCTCACTCACTCCGCGGCTCCAATCAGCCCGATTTGCCACACGATGGGAGCGACGCACGTCGCATCGCATTATTACGTCACGGCTATGGCGGCGCTAGGCCGCGGCCGCAGCCCTCGGCTCGCGCGCAGAGGGGAAATAAATTACGGAAATTCTCGCAAATTATTGCGGCGATGAAGCGAGCCGCCGCGCCGCCGCCCCGCTGACCGGGCGTGGCTCAGCTCAGCCGGAGCTCACGCGTCGCGACCGAACAGCAGCAACACACTGGAAATCCAAAGTGTACGAGTATGTCGCTCACTTACAGGTGGAGTGAATAACATTTCCCACAACAGTACGAGTGAGACAATTTCGTTTTTACAAATTTTCTGGGTGACCGATTCCAAAGGATTTAATTCCGCGCGCCTTTTTGGTAAGAACACTGCGGAAACCAAGTGTGCAACTTCACACTTGAAAGTGTGCAACTCCCAGTTTTACCAGTTTTACATGTACAAGTGTTCAACCCAGAGTCGAGCAATTGCGAGGGTTTGACTCGCTAATTTTACACTTGTAAGTTTGTAACTCGACGGTTATACACTTGGAAGTGTTTAACAAGGAAAGTGTTTTCCGGTGCAGTTGAACACTTGCCAGTGCACAACTACCATGTTGAATACATATAAGTGCACAGCCGTTGAGTTGAACAATTGAGATTGCGCAGCTGTTAAGTTGAACACTTGCATGTGATAAACAGGGAGTTGCACATTTGCACACTTTGGTACTTGGTTTGACAGTGCCCGCGAATATGCGAAAAAAAATGAAAGTACAAAATGAACTGCATGATTTCATCCCTGCTGACGTGTTTCTCTCATCCTTATTGCGTCGTGAAACGGTTTTAACTACTTACAGCGACCGCCCGGTCGGCCCGGCCCGGCCCGCCCCGACGGGTTGGGTTCATTTCCTCCCCTTCGCACCTCACGCCGTCCTGCCTCCTCTCGCGCATCCACGTCACGCTCGCCCGTACTGACATGTACTCGCCGCCACGCCACGCCACGCCACGGGACATGCGACAGGGACAGGATGTGCCCCGCACGCAAAGAGGCGTATGGAGGTGCGAGCCGCCCGGGTCCGCGGCTTGGCGGGGCGGAGCGGGGCGGAGCGGGGTGCCTGAGTCAGAGAAAGGAGGAAGAAACCACTTTGGGTTCAAACGGCCGCGCGGTGCGTACACCGTGTACCCCTCTATACATTGACTATTTATCCTCAGTGACCATGTTCTAAGGATCCTTTCATTACGGTCGCCTATAGCCTTGGCAACAACCACTTCATCACGATTTTTCTCTGAGTGTTTTTATGCCCGCCAAGCTTCTAATGCGATTTTAATTTTACAATCATTACACTTATTACGGACGAGAAGAGGGGATTGGGGGGGGGGCGAGCCCTAGACATCATGGCTCTCTAAGATACCAGGAGGGTAGCGGACACGGACAAGATACTTTCAGGTCTTTATACTTTGCCGACAAAGTGTTGCAATTATAGGGCAAAAAGTGCGAGGCGCTGCAGATGCGATGATCGCTGCGAGAGGAGTTTGAGAAAGGTAGACGGGACGTCGGGAGGCGAGCGGGGCGGTGGGGGTAAAGGGAAGGGGGGGGGGTGATCTGATAGGGAAGAACCACTTTGTGCGAGGCGCATATATTGCGTGAAAAAATAATACGACACGCTTTGCAAGCGCTTCCCTAATCACGTCTGCTCCGCGGTTACGACGTGCCTAATATGAATTGGGAACCTATCTGACGCAAGCCGTGTTTGATACAGGTATGGCTACGAGATTTTAAAATCGCAGCATAGACTCGTAACAACAGCAGGAAGACCGACGGAGCCGCTGAGAACGGACCTGTCCGAGCTTTCGCGGAGACTTCAACGCACGGAGCCACGAGAGCCTTCAGATAATGACGCATGCGCAGCTCACTCAAAATAAGAGTAAGCGAGCTCTTGATTCTTGCGGTTTCGTTTACTAAAAATTACATCTCAACCTCTATCAGACGGTTGAAAATTAAAGGGTTGTTTCATCAGCGCACATATCTAGCGCTGGGATGAAAGAAAACATTAAGCCGTTCGTTTATTGAACTCCGCAGCCCCCGCCTAGCCCCACACTCACCGCAGCTCAAAGCAGTGACAATAGTACGGCAGCAGTTTCATTCAATTGAATACGCGTGCGGGGTTGTGGAGGTCTGGGAGCGGGCTGCCCCGCAGCGCGCCCCGCGTGACCCCACCCCACCCCACCGCACCCCACCGCCACCAACCCACCAGCTCCGGTCCGGCACTTAGCACAGCGACAGCATTGATCAGACCCCCCCGGTGAGAGCTCGCCGGCTGCGGCCGCTCGGGCTACGCGGACAGGACATTGCGGTATTGTGGTCGCACATGACTGGGGCCTACCCGAGGGGTCCTTCACTCAAAAAAAATATCAATGTACACCCAAAGACAAAATCAGTTTAAAAAAGGGGAAAAAAATCAGAGGAAAAAAAATAAGAATAAACAGAAACAAAAGATTAAGACGGAAAAAAAATCAAAAATAATCATAAAAATTGAAAGGAAAAAAAAAAAAACGAAAAAATTAAGGATAAAATCACAAAAAAAAAACGACAAATCAGAAAAATCGGTGTTCGCTTGAATTCATAGCGAAGGACCCTTCGGGCCTATCTACCCAGACCGGGGTCCAGCGCCATTTGGCTATGGGTGCGGGCGGGGCGTTGCGGGGATGGGCACCTCCCTACAGTCGCATGCGCCGCGCCATTCTATGGTAATGCACGAAGCGCAGACACGATCCTACGCGAGCAAATTTGCCACGTTCAGTTCCCCTCGAAAACGGTTTCCGCTTTTGACCACTAATTCTAACAAAAAGTAAAAAATAAAAATTTAAAAAAAAGAGAGAGAGAGAAAGAAAGAAAGAAAAAAAAACAGGTGGTCGCGAACTAACGGCCCAACCCAAAATAACATAATGGTATAATAGTCGCAGGCAATCAGCAGCAGCAGCAGCTAGCTCTCTGTCACTGAGCCGCAGAGGGACCCTCCGGGCCGCGGGCGCCACCGCACACCGCGCTGGGCTCCTCCAACAAGGCGAGGGTCCTGGCGGGGCAGGCCACGCCAGGCCAGGCCAGGGCGCTGTAATGAGGCAGTGACCCGACGTAAACAAAGAGCCGATAGCGGGCCGCGGCCAGGCCGGGCCGGGCAGGGCAGGGCTTAGCGGCTTATAGCGCCACGACACTCATTACAGAACAAGAGGGTGCCAACCAGCCTCTGCACGGGCCGAGGCCGCGGCCAGGAGGGGGGGGGGGGGACCCAAACCACGACTGCGAGTCGTTCCAGGCTTAGGCTGCCGTCGCCTCGACAACACCTAAAAAAAATCACGGGCTGTATGGTCGCCTAAAGAAAACAGCAATAGTAATCATCGTTTAAAGATAACAAAAATTTCGGAATTTTTATATACGTTATGTTGTTGTCTGAACCATAAAAGGTGACGTGACGCTCCCAAAAATGCTAAGGCAAACTGTCAATCTAGCCCCCCCCCCGCCCCCCCCCAAAAAAAAACGGCTTGAGAGCAATATGTGTAGGGAAAAAAATCAGTGCTGTATTTATATACAGAGCCATAAGTTTCGGAAGCAGTGGGAGAACCGCAGAACCGCCTTAGCTGTGTGTGTGTGCACCCTGCTGCCCGGGCCCAAGCTGGGCTGCGCTGTGCATGCCACGGGTGCATTTAGAGTTAGTGGATCAAATGTCGGCGCCGCAGCGGCCCGGCCCCCAGACGGTTTTCTGTGCAGAAGATATACGGTTCTCCAACGTGAAAAATCATGTTGGGGATCTGCACGCCGTACAGGTCTCCAACGTCTTGATTTTGTTGAGAACACGCAAATGCGGACATCGTTTACGTTGGGGAACTGTTGAGAAACAGTACAGAATCGGTTGGGGACCCGTACGGCTGCAGGGAAAAAATGCGTTGGGGAACCGCCCAGAAGACGTTGAGAACATGTTGGGGAAGCGCACGGGCTCTGCATCGCTCCGCGTAGCGAGCCGTATAGTATACGTTGGGGAACCGCACAGAAGACGTTGGGGAAGTGTACGCGCTCTGCGTCGCTCTCTCTCTCTCTCTCTCTCTCTCTCTCTCTCGCTCTTTCTCTCTCTCTCTCCCTCTCTCTCTCCCTCCCTTTCTCTCTCTCCCACATTACTAAAATTTAAAAAATAAAACTTTTTCTCTCTCTCACATTCCTCCTCTCTCCTACCTCCCCCTCTCTCCTACCTCCCCCTCTCTCCTACCTCCCCCTCTCTCCTACCTCCCCCTCTCTCCTACCTCCCCCTCTCAACTCCCCGTTTCCTCCTTCCAAGGCCCTGTGTTTAGCCGTTGAGTCCTACTGGCCGCGAGACACGCGTTTTGCTGACAGTGCCGGGATTCGAACCCACAGCCATGCCAACTCAGCGCTCACGCTTCGGTCGGAACCTACTGAGCTAAAGAGCCATATGCGGGCGAGATGGTCTCCGCCGCATCACATTCCAATGCTGCCTGGTGTCCTCCCCGGGCCAGCTGCCCCCCCCCCTCTCTTTCCACTCCCCCCGCACCCTCCTTCTTCGAGCGGTGCAGTGCTGGGGGCTCCGCCCCGGCGGGGCGGCAGGCGGGCGCTGCGGGAGGACGAGTCATTGACACGACCCTACCGGAAAGACAATAGTCTGACCTGCAAAGCCAAAGCCGGGTGGACCGGGCGGGCGGGATTGACGAGGGTATGACAGGCGACTAGCGACTTCAAGGCAGTTGACGAGATTTTACGAACCCGATCAAATAAATTAATAATTTTAACAATTGTCGAGACTATCATGTTGCTGATAACGTACTGATTCAAATGACATAAAACAGCACCAGTAATTCTTGCATCGCACTTAACATTAAGCGTCAAATAAGTTTTAGGCCGCAGGCTATGCCGAGCAATAATTCGTGTGAACACAAATATTATTTGAGTGCCACCGCCTTTAACCCCGTACACTCTTCTTTCATGTTACAAAACTGCACAGTTTCCACACTGGCTGCGCGGTGCCTTCATGTTGGAGACGCGTATCCGATACGGGTCTCCAACATGTTCTTTTACGTTGGAGAGCTGCATATTTCCCGCACCGGCTGCGCGGTACCTTCACGTTGGAGACGCGTATCCGATACAGGTCTCCAACATGTTCTTTTACGTTGGGGAGCTGCAAAGTTTCCGCAGCGGCTGCCCGTGCCTTCACGTTGGGGACGCGCTCCGGATACAGGTCTCCAACATGTTCTTTTACGTTGGAGAGCTGCATATTTCCCGCGCCGGCTGCGCGGTGCCTTCACGTTGGAGACGCGTATCCGATACAGGTCTCCAACATGTTCTTTTACGTTGGGGAGCTGCAAAGTTTCCGCAGCGGCTGCGCCGTGCCTTCATGTTGGGGACGCGCTCCGGATACAGGTCTCCAACATGTTCTTTTACGTTGGGGAGCTGCAAAGTTTCCGCAGCGGCTGCGCCGTGCCTTCACGTTGGGGACGCGTTTCAGATACAGGTCTCCAACATGTTCTTTTACGTTGGAGCTATGTTGGAGAACTGTAAGCGCCGACTGATACTTTTACGTTGAGGAGCTGTACGGCGAACAGCTCCCGTACATGTTTTTTCTGTTGGAGACGCGTTTTCTTTACGTTGAGGACACGTAAAGCGGCCCGTACAGGTCTCCAACGTGTTCCCAACGTCTTCTCAACGTGATAATTCTGTTGGCAGTTTCGTCTGGGCCCGGCCCGGCCCGGCCCGGCGTTCATCAACATTCCATCACTCCGCTGCCGCCGCCGTTAGCACACTCGGCAGACCCTCCGTATCCTGACACGCGCCAAAGCTCACTCACCGAAAAAATCAAACAAGAAGAAGAGGAAGAAGAAGAAGAAGAAGAAGAAGAAGAAGAAGAAGAATTGTAAATTTTAATTTATTTACGATCGATACAAAAGGGCTATATGAGCCCCATTGCCGTATCAATCGGCTTCTTCATAGTTAACAGTTAAGAAAATAAACTATTAATAATTAAAGAAAAAAGGTTAACAAAAACAGCACAAGACATACAAAATATAAATAGCAAAACAAAATTAGTATTTAACAGAAGAAGAAGAAGAAGAAGAAGAAGAAGAAGAAGAAGAAGAAGAAAACAAAACGGCGCGAATAAGTCCAGACCATCAAACAGGCGGAAACAACGCGGTCGTGAAGGATAATATAGCGTGCCCTATGTCAGAGGCGGTAAGGCGAAATGAGATTCCTGCTCTACTATTTATCCCTTCTCCTTGAGTTGGTATACCTCGCTCGCCGTCGCTTTAATTTGGCACTGGACAGACACACACTAACTCTCTCTCTCTCTCACACACACACACACACTTTTACACACTAGGCCGCGTTGGTCTAGGCCCCCCGCAGTGAGCGCGGAGGTCAACGGCCAAAGCCAGCAGCAGCGGCTCGGCTCAGTTCGGGCCTGGCCGGGCCGGGTCGGGGCGCAGGTCCTGGAAGCAGCAGCAGTGGACGACAGGAGTCCTGCGGGTCCACAGGCCGCACCTTGCCCCTGACTCTGACTGGCCCCTCCCCAGGCCGACCTCGCCGCGCTACGCTACGCCCCGCCCATGGCACGCCCGATTTGAAATTGAGCTCATCACAGCGCGTATTGTGTGCCCGACCCCCCACACACACACACACACGCCGCCGGCTGGTGGTTCCCTCAGAGCCTAATGGCTTCATCGCAGCAGGCAAAGCGCCAAGCAAACCAGGCACTTGGGAGGTTTAATGCCTCTGAAAAAGGCAGTGAAAACGCGCACGCCTTTTACGACTATAGGCAGCCGCAGGCCCGCAGGCGCACGGAATGATTTTCGGGGAGGTCTTTCACCACCAAATAAACTTCCTTAAAGACGCGATATAACGAGTTCGATGACAGAACTAGCAGCAGCAGCAGCGCGGAGAGAACAGGGCAGCGGCGTGGCGAGGTGTGGGTTGGATCGCGCGGGAACACTTTTAAGTGTTTAAATAGTATTTGAAAACTTTAAGTGTTGAAGGGTTGGACACTTCGTTTAGCAGTGTAATGTCCAGCGAAACTCGACACCATGCAACGTGCAAAGTCACAAATAGACCCTTTCAGCATTGGCAAAGTGAAGAACAAGGCGAAGAACGACAGACCGGAAACAGTTGCTTTTCATGACCCAAATGTTAATGAAAACTTGAATAAAATGTAAATAATATCAAAACGATTCGACCTACATTTTATTTAAGAGTTTTGGGTACGTTTTGGTGATAAAAAGCAACTGTTTCCGGTCTGTAGTTCTTCACCTTGTTCTTCACTTCACCAATGCTGAAAGGGTCTATTCGACACGTAAGTGTGCAAAAGCTGCGCATTTGTTTTACCAGTGAAGTGTAAAGCAGTCGGAGCGAGGTGACAGCGAAGGGCGCAAGGCACACACATCTCATGGAGGCAGAAGTACTTAAGCACGAATGGCGTCTCTCGCACCTCTGAGAAACAGATAGTCCCCTTCGGAGTCGTCCATAAGGCGACATGGAGAGGATCGTATTGCTGGCGGCGATCGGGTGCGCGGTGCGGGGTGCGGGCTGCACTGGCAGTCCTTGAGGGCAAAGCAAAGCGCGGCGGGGCGCGCACAGCGTGGCGTACTGGACTTGCGGCCTCCCGGCCTCACCCAGGAGCTCATGTCGTGCACGACGCCGGACCCCCCCCCCTCCTCCACCCCCGCGGCCGATCGAACCGAACCAGGACGAGGGCCACTTATTATTCACACCACCCACTACTTACCGCGCGGTACATCTCTCTTAGAATACGCTCCTCTCTCTCCCTCTCACAGCAAAGCGCGCGCGGGGAACCCCGAGTGAGAAGGAACAGACGATCATCCCGCATAAATAACACAACACCAAGACAAAAAATAAATCCATGTAAAAGTTGTATGCACAGCGTTTTCTTGTAAAAAGCCGCAATACTGTACACGTGCTCTGATTGTACTTGACCTTATTCACATTGTGAAAGCCGGCACATGGCGTGTTCACGTGAATCAGCAGCCGTCGTGAAACATCGAACCCGCCGCATGCGAGCGCCTGCACCGTAGGCAGACCCGCCGAGCTCCTGTGTCGCTGGACGAGGCGTGGCCTACCCCCGCAGGAGCGCACCAGACCTGACATTTTTCAATATTTTTTTTCCTTTTTCTATTTTTTTTTGAGAAATTTGCATGAGATTTTTGCGATGATATGTGAAAGGGCGTGGCGCGTCCGGTGGGCGTGGGACCGATAGCGGTATAGCTGCAGCTCGCGCGGGGCGGGGTGCGACCCCACCGATTCGCGCGCAAAAGGCGGCGATCTCGTCCCCCCCGCCTCGCCACACCTCGCCTCGGAGCCCGGAGGCGAAATGCGGAGTGGCGCGGAGTGGCGTGGCGGAATGGAGCGCCAGGGCGTCGCTTTCGCGACGGTCAATTCAATGGGTGCGTGGGCGGAGCAGGCACACGTAGTACCGTTTCGCGGAACCGAACTGCGCGAGACGATTTGCGCCCCCAAACGCTGCAGAGGCACAGAGGAGGAGGAGGAGGAGGAGGAGAGGGAGGAGGAGGAGGAGGAGAGGGAGGAGGAGGAGGAGGAGGAGGGAATACCAAAGGGATCACGGATGGAGCGCGGCTGGGCCGGCGGGGGGAGGAGAGGTAGAGGAGGCGGGCGGAGATACGGGAAAGGGTGAAGTGCGAGAGAGAGAGAGAGAGAGAGAGAGAGAGAGAGCTTGGGAGTGAGAATACAGAGAGGATGGACGATGATAGACGAACGGGATCGCGAGGCGCGAAAGAGAGAAGGAGAATGATGCAGCAGGAAGATAAACTGCCATGGCGTTTACCGGGGAGGAGGGGTGGTGCAGTCTTGGTCGTGCTCCTGCGCCCTGCCCAGCCGGGCATTATCGGCACCACAACCTCCTGCTGCTGCACTTGCAACACCAAACACTTTCACCCAAATCGGCGCTGCTGCAGGAGAGCTCGGGTCCAGCAGGAGAGGCGGGCACGCGCGTGCCCTAACAGGCGTCATTTCCACCCGGCGGGAAACGGACTGCCACTCACTCACTGCTGCTCACCGACACGACCCGAGGAGGCGCGGCGTGGCGTGGCGCGGCGTAGGTAGAAAAAAAAAGTGTAGGATGCGAATGTGAATTGTTTTTCATAAATTTCAGGATAAAAATCTTTGTTAGAAATCTAATTGCCCGAAATTTTTTAGCTATCCTAGACCAACATTTTAAATTTCCACACCTTATTTCTAAAGTATAATTCAGACGAATACGAACAACAAACTTTTGATGTGTTAGTGATTTGATTTATTTCATTTTATTTGGAGAACTTCATTACCTACTTTTCCAGAAGAATGGCCGCACCAAGTTAAAAGCTCTTATACATGATGTTAATACAGGAGAGAGAGAGAGAAAACCAGAAAAATAAATTTGAAAATAGTGGGTGAGTCAGTTTAATTACATAGCTTTTTCGCGCCTTGCTGTCCGCGGCCGCCTGCAGCCCCGCGCAAGCAGCCCTATGCGATCAGCTCCGTGACGCAATGACGCCATCCACGTCTGCGCCGAGCATCCCGCGCCGAGCCGCACTGTCTGTCTAGTCTAGTCCCTCAGGTCGCACACACAGCTGAAATGAGCTGACTCGGCCAGGAGGCTCTTGTGCTTGGTCCTGCTCGGTGAGGCTCAGCCCAGCGCAGTCCTGTCGCTCCGGCCAGGTCGGCAGGGCCGGGTCGGCCTTTAGCCGCACATCGAGTTGGAAAGTTAGAGAGGCGGCGGCGCGGCGGAGAGGCGGTGCAGGCAGCAGACTCGCGGCGCGCGGACATTTCGAATGCAAATGAGGTGATGCTGCGCCTCGGGCCAATCGGCCCCGCGAGACACCACAGCCTCTCTTCTTTTCTTCACTGCCTCTCTTAGCGCTCCCTTCCACCATTTTTTTAAACAACTTTTTTCGCACCGCCTGAGTTGGGGGCGGGCGCCGCCGCATGGCTACTCCTGGCTGTTTTCTCACACCGCTTTGTTCTTCTTGTATCAATATTGGGTTTCCCTGGCGCCTCTGCCCGCCCTGCCTACCCACCACGCCGCGACGCTGCCTCATCTGCATCTCTTACCGCGGCGTGTCGATTGAATCGCTTTAGATCCCCTTTCACTGTTGTTGTGTGTCGCCCGCCTACTTGCTCTAGTTTTCTGCGTAAGTGTGGCGCACCAGCTTATTTGCAAAAGAGAGAGGGAGGGGGGGGGGCTTAGAGTTTCCAGGCGATACTACTGCAAGACGTAAGAAAAGGGGTTCTTGTAATAGTGAGTCAGGCAGGCGACTATAATCTTCCGCGCACTTTATACCGTTATGTACTCGACGATTTTTATCGAGCAATAAAAAAGAAAGAAACAATCCGTACAAAATCGCTGCGATTTCACACCTTTCGACGCGTAGTCTCTCCCTCGCTCATTTAAACGGTCCTCCTCAAAATCTCGGCGTTTTGCTTATCTGCTTCTCCTCCGCCCCCCCCCCCCCTCCCCCCCTTACTGTCGCTTTGTTGTTCCGTCTCCTGCTCCGCCCCGGGGCCATGGCGTGTCCCTCACATTGGGGCCCAACACTGGCCGCGCCTGGACCCGGCCCGGACCCCTCGCTTGCAAATAGGGTTTCTATGATGGTCCATTGTATTTGCCAGCTCGTCGACCCTCGTCTCCTCCCAGATCTCTCTCTCTCTCTCTCTCTCTCTCTCTCTCTCTCTCTCTCTCTCTCTCTCTCTCTCTCTCTCTCTCTCTCTCCCCCGCCCCTCTTACTGTGACCTGCTCTCACTGTACACTTGTACACGCCCACACCGGTCCCGAAGCGGGCCCGGCCATAGCCGGCAGGCACAACGACCGTATCGTCTCTGGGTTAAGATGCAGCCATGGGGATGCAGAACCAAACTGGAAATAACGCCATGAGCATTCCTATTACTATTCAGGAGGTAAATATTCCGCAAAATATTTTATTTGCACAGGAGTTAAAGCAGCGTTAGTTTCCTGAGCATCCACGCGCACTATTCCACATACTGTTTCATTAAGTGTTTAAACATTTCACACTTAAAAGTGTGCAATTGTCATTTAAACACTTGCAAGTATGCAACTCACTTTAGTGCACTTGCAAGTGTGCAAATCGATAGTTGTGCACTTGTAAGTGTTTAAGTCCTCAATTGCACACTGCCGCAACCCAGTACACCCTAGGCCAAGAAAGTGTGCAAATGAGGATTAAAACACTTACAAGTGCACGACTATCGATTTGCACACTTGCAAGTTCACAAAACTGAGTTGCACACTTGCAACAGTATTAATTGACAATTGCACACTTTTAAGTGTGAAAGGTTTAAACACTTAATTTAACAGTGTATGCGAAACACAACGCACAACTCTGCGTCTAAGAACAGTAATCGTTCCTTGGACAGGACGCCATGGCACAAGCCGAGACAGAGACGAGTCGCGAGATACCGGACCTTGATCTTTGACCGTCTCATTGCGCAGAAAGGTCTGACGCTCGCCTCGCACTGGCAGCGGGGGTATCTGCCCTGCCCAGCCCCAGCCGCACCCAAGGCCCCGCCGTGCCCTTACGCTAAAATCATCTCACTTCCACCGGCCCCTGCCCTGGCCTGCCCTGCCCGCAGGTTTAATGCCTCATTCAGGGCAATGCCGACCTGCACCTGTACCACGGTAAATAAAATGTTCGACTTTTTGAGAAAAGGGGAAAAATACCTATGATGAAAACTATTCAAATTTTGAGGAATTCTCCTATGAAGAACTGGAGGATCCCTAAAAGTTTTACCTTATAAACTTGTAAAGTCGGACCATTGACGCACGCTGTCCGACCTCACTATTTATCTCCATCTCATTTTCCGGCCCTTTCCCTCACCCGGCCTCTCTCCGCGTCACCGTCTTCTCTCCTTGTCCCTCACCCTGCCCCCTCCCCCGCGCCCACCGCGCCACTCACTGAACGCTGTCAAACCCCGCGGCGATGGCCAACAGGGGCTGCGCATTGCGCCATATCGTTGCGGCGGATGAAATAATAGCGCGGGTCCGAGGGAGTCTGCGCGGCGGCGCGACGGGGCCTGACATTTGGCAAAAGGATTCCCTGATCTCGGCGGAGCGTCGCCGCCGAGGGGCATCGCCTGCACCGGCACCGCCCGGCACCGCCAGACCGACCAGGGGGCGCGCTGCGCGCTGCGTGGGGCCAAACTGACCTTTGGTACGCGATAGTGCCGCTCATATTGCGACACGACGACGGCGGCCGAGGGGGAAACAACTCTGAATTTTGGTGTGCACACATTTAGCGAATTTTTGTGAATTATAGTCAATTTTTGTGAATTTCCACTTAAATCTTCCCTAATTTTTTTTTTAATTTTCCGGACTTTACCTATTTTTCAGAATTATAGTGAATTTTTCTGAATTTTCCTGAATGACGAGGTGTACAAAAATTTAAGAGTTGTTTCCCCCTCGACCTCGCGACGCCGGGCCTTTAAATGCATTGCGCGCCCTTGGCGCTGCGTGGACGCCTAACGAACAAACAGAAATATGATACAGAATATTCGCAGGTCATTTGGAAAGTGGCGTGAGGTGGGGAGGGGCGGGGCGGGGCGGGCTGGGGCGGGCTGGGGCCAGGACGCCTGTCCTGCCTGAGCCGGCAGCCCGGCCAAGCCAGCTCGTTAGGGGGCGCCAGTTTGTGCAAGCGGACCTTGCATTGTCTCGCGCGTTTAACGCTTAACGCCGCCGTATGCGCCCGCCCCGCCCCGCCGACTTGGCCGCGACCCGCGCGGGTCCTTTCACCTACTGTTTGCGTTAGGTTATAGTGGGCGCGCAGTATACTCCCCAATTGTCAGTTTATCTGTGATTATCTGAGCGGCAAATATAAAAATAGAGTCATGGTTCAAAGTGCACTGCTCCTACAGGAGGGGAGTACCAGGTGGCTATAGAGTCTTTTGGGTGACGAGTCCTTTACTAGAAATTGAAGCGTGCACCGATTTTGCTGTTTCTGCGTCATTTGCCTTGACTTTTACTAAATTTAACTAATGTTTCGGATTTTTCTCTTGATTATTCTTCATTTTCTCTTGACATTTTCTGAGTTTTTTTTCTTTTTTCTTTTTTTCTTTTCCCTGACTCTTTTTGATTTTTCTCTGATTTTTTCCCCCTGTTCTTTTTTTCTAGGGCGTGCACTGATTTTAGGGGTGAAGAAGCTCTCGGCCTAACCCATATCTGTACCGTGCGTTTTAGAGAAGACGTAACAATGTTGCGTGTAGGAAAAGGACCACGCGGCGCCTTACGGCTGGAGAGGATAGGCAAGCCCACATTGCGTGTTCTCAAACACATCCGGTATGAGGAAAAAGTTCTTAGCGTCCGGGTACACGTTAAGCAGGGTAAAATTGTTGAAGGTGGTAAGTTAAATTAGCACGTCATCCGACGCTTAGTTACCTGAGAAACGTGTGAGGTAAAACACACTGGGTGCTGCAGCACTGCTGGCCGCGGGGGCCGCCCGTCTGGTCTGATCTGGGCCGCAGTCCTCCGCCTCACAGCAGAGGGTCCGCGGGACTCGCACAGAGGGATTCCCACGCCAGAGTGACGCGAATCGAAGGTAAAAGTGTTTTGTGAAGAAGGCGGGGCGGGGCGGAGCGGGGCGAGGCGGAGACTGTCCGGCACGGCGCGGGCCCCCCCTTGAGTGGGATGCGCTGCCGCCCCGCCCCGCCCCGCCCCGCCCCGCCCCTCCACTTTGCATGCTGACCCTGCAATTAGCACTATTTACCCCTCTCCCACCCCGCTGCGCCCCGCTGCGCCCCGCTCCACGGTGCCTGGCCCGCCTGCACTCGGGTCAGCTGCTCTGCCCTGCTGGACCCTGCTGCCCCGCCCCGCCCCGCCCCGCCCCGCCCCGCCCCGCCACCGAGGCCTTGGCTGTAACCTTGGCGGGTAGGTGGGTAGCGGGCAGCACGGTCACGGTCCGGTCGGTGTCGCACCCGTCACCCAGGGGGCGACAATTTTGGGAATCATGTGTACCTGCAAGCCTGAGAATCGATCATCATAAAAATTAAGGGAAATCAATGTAAACTACTACACAAAGCAGGAAACACCTGGTATCAGTTATAATTAGCCGAAATTAGCGTTTTATGTCGCTAGAAACAGTTAGAAATGAAAAGATATGGATGGGAATCGGAATCATTGGGAATCAATGATTCCGGGAATCATGTGTACGTATTAAAGGGGAGTGGTCGCCCCCTCGCCCGTCATACTGGAAGGAACAAAGCTGAGCTGAGAGGTGGATTAGGAGAATAATCCAGCGTAGCTGAGAGCTATATGGCACCACTGAGGAGGGGTGCGGCAGTTCGCCGCGACTATCCCACACGCGGGCACACGAACCATCATCATTAGAGCGTAGAATTTAACACCTCCGCAGTGTTTTTAGGACCCCTATTACTGGTGTGGGCTGCTCAATGAATGACCTCTGTCACCACTTGGCGGGTGTGAATCCATTAGAGGCCGTTATGCTTACTCAGCGCGGACGATGTGACCCGTGTCACCTGACCTGTGCCCTGCAGTCGCCCTATACTCGCCATGCACCCTGCAGCAGTGACCCCGCCCTGTTCAACGTGACCAATCCTTTTTCTTATGCAGTCGAGCGGACGACCTACAAACCGACCAACTACACGGGGTCGCAAAAGAAGAAGCACACTCGCGTACGATAGGTACAAGGAGACTGGTCTTTCGAACAGCGCCGGTACGACAGCCCCACCCCGCCGGTCCGTCTGCATGCTGCATGTCCGACCGCCCCCGCCCCGCCCGCCTGCGCCAAACGCTTTACTTCCACTGTAATGGGCCGCGAGGAAAAACGTCTCGCGATACGGTCGTGAGCTCGCCGAGCTAGACGCGCCGCTGCCTCGCAGGCTTCTTGCAGCAGTGCTGCGGGCGAGAGAGAGAGAGAGAGAGAGAGAGAGAGAGAGAGAGAGAGAGAGAGAGAGAGAGAGAGAGAGAGAGAGAGAGAGAGAGAGAGAGAGAAGTATCTCAGCCGTATCGCACTCATCTCATCTCTGCGGCCAGAGGTTTACATTAATACTCACGCATGAGATACTGCACCTGAAATCCGCAAGGCGATTGATTACAGATAATGCAGGGAAATACAAAACTAGATCGTGCCGCAGGTGCTCCTCGCGAGGTGCGCGATCATTGCTCTATGAAGGACTCGCTCTTAGAGGGTGTCCTACCGGCAGGTTATATATTTTTCTTTTGACGCGCTGCTAACCTACGGTGGCTAATGAGGAGATTGTGTGGCCTGAGCCGCATTACGACCTCGGGCCCCTGGGTATTAATTTGAGGCTCGCACTAATTGAGGTGTCACTGCGGTATGAGCAGAACAGAGAGGTCCTCACTCACCGAAGGCTGCTGCTTGATCCAGACACCGCGAGGCGTAGAGTGAGTGGCGCCCCGCCCGCAGCCCCGCCCAGGCGCGTTTTAAGGTCCGACTGATTTGGGGCGGACTCTTGGTTGCCTACATACCGGGGTTTTGTCTCGTTTTTTTGCCATCTTTCCAGGCGGCTATCTAGTGAAGACAGGGGGGCGGGGGGAGATCGTTCTCCCCGCCTGGCCCCGCCCCTAACGCCAGTGGGTGCGCGCAGGCTGGTCGCGTCCGTCCGGGCCAAAGTCCTGCAATAACGTCATCGCAGGCGACACGACACGACCGATTTCCTCCCCTCCCCCCTCCCCCTCTTCCTCCTCCTCCTCTACCATCTTCTGGCGGCGAAGCTCACCTCGGCTTATTCTCCGCGTCCCGCTACGCGCCGCGCGACTTTACCGCATCTCTCTTGTTCCCCGCCCCGCCCCGCCGCGCCGCGCCACAAGGCGGCGGACTCGATAGGGATCTCCGAGTGTTTTTAACGGAGACGAGCGAACTGTGCAAGAAGGGCACATCAGAGCTCTTGGCGCGCGCAAGGGGTTATTCAGTTACTTTATGGGGTTATTTACACGGCGGGACGAGGAGGCGGGCGCGCGGGCGGGCGGGCGGGGCGTCTAAAGTGGGAATAAAGGTACGACCACCATCACTGTGAAAAATATCTTTGTAGATTTACGATAAATTTTGTAAATCACTATTTACGAAATATGTTGTAAATTTACAACGGACCTTTTTTGCTCGTGAATGAATTTCAAGCCGATATGTAGTGCTTGTAATTTTACGATTTGCAACTGTAATTTTACAACTGCACTTCGTGGAAAATTTTCCCGTAAACCTACGACTATTTTTCACAGTGATGAACCCGATGGGAATGTGTGTTAGTCGAGCACATCAAACACGCGCCTCGGACCGTCCTATACGGCAGTGGGTCGCTAGGGCGGGCTCGGCTCGACTCGACTCGGCTCGGCTCGGCTCGGCTCGGCTCGGCTCGGCTCGGCTCGGCTCGGCTCGGCTTGGCTCGACTCGGCCGAGGCGCCCGGCCCAGGCCCGCTCCTGTTCACAGGCGAGGGATATCGCTGTGTGGTCGTGGGAGAAGGCAAACTAGACCACGTGTATGCAGCCA
This sequence comes from Frankliniella fusca, assembly GCA_029379305.1. Taxonomy (NCBI): domain Eukaryota; kingdom Metazoa; phylum Arthropoda; class Insecta; order Thysanoptera; family Thripidae; genus Frankliniella; species Frankliniella fusca. Next base: position 688,544 of record JAHWGI010000516.1, on the reverse strand, counting down.
TGGAGCCTTCCAAATATCGCAGCGTATGATGATATGGATGGAGCCACCGTCGAGATGGGCCGGGCCAGCGAAATGAACTTCTACGTTCACATAATAAATACGCACATACACACACATTGCCCACAAACGAAACTCGTATACTCGGAACAGATATATTATTTTTCCAAAATATTTACCACACTGCGAAATACGGATGATTTATACGCAATGGAGTTGCCTTCTAAAATCAGTCAAAACGTTAGTCAGTTGTTTCATGTTACCCTTAAGGGACACAAAGAATCTGCCCCAAGGAATTTCGATAAAATCTACCACAGTTATAGAATTTAATCTTCTAAATTCAATTTTTAATTTTCATTAAAATCGCTCGTAGAGAAATTTTGTAGATTTGAATTAAAGTTGATCCCCCCCCTTCCCCCCATAAAGTGTTGCGGTGAGTAATGCACGCCTCCTTCGAAGAGCCTCGCAGTATAGGGTTCCCGCGCTGGTAATGCAAGTACGATGCGCAATGACAAGCGGCCGTCATCAGGTCCGGCGACGAGCCTTAAACCACAGCACAACGCACCACCGTGGCTGCTGCTGCTAGGGGGAAACAGCTCTTTTTGTACACCTCGTCATTCAAAAAAAATTTATATACAAAGAAAAAAATTAGAAAAATTCACGAAAAATTCAGGAAGATTCACAAAAAATTACGTAAAATTCAAGAAAAAATTCACCAAAAAAAATCGCTAAAATTCACAAACACTCAGAAAATGTGTGCACCAAAATTTTAAGTTGTTTCCCCCTCGGGCTGCTGGCGGAGGCCCCGAGCTGGATATGCTCGTTATCAGACGCGCTCGGGCCGGGACCGCGTACCCGCTGGAGATGCGGACGGAGCTCCGGCTGGAACCTGCATGGCTCTAGCTGGAGCCATAGCAGGATCTGGCGGCGGGCTGGGCCGGGTCAGGACGTTGACATGTCATTCTACAGGTGGGCCGCGACGAACCGGGACGCGCCGCCAGGACCAGTCCGGCCCGGCCCGGCCCCTCCTCTTATCACATGGCCCGCGAAGAAGAGACGTTATGTTACGAGGCAGATGAGGCTTTATTGGCGACGAGGAGAGTCCAAGAATGTGGGAAAAAAGGTTAAGGCAACTGCGCCTATATATGTATTTTCGAGAGAAAAAAAAATTGCCCCAAAAACTAAGGATAACAACACTAATACATTAGAGTAAATAGAGGACTGTCGCACAAATTAACAAACCTAATAGAAGAATTTTCCCGATAGCTCCGAGTCAACCGATGCAATAACAAACGACTAGCTCGCCCGCGTCCTTTGTCGTACAGTAACACAGATGTCAGCTGATTGTTTGGCTGGCGCCATTCACCCTAAGCAATACGCGACACACGGACGCACAGAGGCGCCCGCCCCGCTCCGCCCCGCTCTGCCCGGCTCTGCCCCGCTCCGCCCCGCTCTGCCCGGCTCTGCCCCGCTCCGCCCCGCGCCGAGTAGTGTCGGTATCGCCACCCGGGCCACCAGGGGCAACGACTGTTCCACGCTGCTGCCTCCGCTACAGAGCGCCAGGGCGCAGGGGCGCAGGGGGAGGGGGGAGGAGTAGGCGCTGTGTACGCCCCCTGCAGCGGCCCGGGCCAGCCGGTGACACGAGGAACTTACGCCAAGGGAACCCATTGGGCAAGGACAACCACCTAACCCCCCCCCCTTTTTTTGAGGGGGGGGGGGGGTGTCTTAAAATATATAAACAGGACACCACTGCTAACCGAAAGTTTTACTGACACGCACACAAGTATTAGGTACAGTTTTGAACGCTTTCATCGATGGTTATTTTGAAAAGCCCTTGTTTTTCAGACTGGTTACTTCAATTAATCCAGGCCATATGCTGCGCCCACCAATGTGTCCCCACTGTCCCCGCAATAACACATGCGCCTTTCTGTTAAGAATCAAAATGTGGTTAACGACGTGATGACGCGTTCAACATTTGTATAAATTTGTGTCTGTCAAACACCGGAGCACATCGGTTGTCCGACCTTTTTTTGTTCGACCTCGGGATTTTTGCGGCCGCCACCGTCACACGTTTCTTTTTGTCCGACCTCATTTTGTCCGACCTGGCAGTCGGGGTGTAATAGTGATTTTTCTGTCCGACCTCGTTTTGTCCGACCCCAACGAACCGTTAGAGTCGCCTGCTATCCTCTGCGATGCAGCTCGTTTGCCCGACCTGATGATTTCCTCAGAATCCAAAAAAAGTGCCTTGCTTTTTTCTGACCTTGTTTACACGGGTGAAGTGGAGAAGGAATGGGTATCATGGTCGGAGCACACTTCAAATTCATTTTTAATTTTATTTAAAAGAGCTATTTTAAAAAAAAATTGAAAAATTGGTAGGCCCCTACCTAACTCGCAACCTGCGAGCCCCGCCTGCTTAACTTCGGAGTTCTGATGGGATCCGGTGTGTTCCAGGCGACCGCCACCCCGCGGGCACGAGAAGTCCTCTCCACTTCGGGGAGAGTCCCCGCTTAAGGCTGGCGGCCTGTCAGGCCCGCCGTACTACCCTATTTAAACAGCGCCTTGAAGCCGTAGGTAGCATTTCAGACCAACGACTGGGCACCACCGGACCGCATGACCGGTCAGTGGGAGGTAGAGGCAAGGAAGGACGATAGAGGGGGAGAAAAGCAGAAAGAGAAGTTTTTGCGGAAGAGTAAGCGTACGGTTGGTTAGACCTGTACTGACCCGCTCCCGCACAGGTCATGGAAAAGCTGTTTACTAAGGAGCCAGATTCATAGGCCTTACTTCCCCACGAGGGACCACCCCCCGTGGCATGGGACGGAACTTCCTGACAACTCGCTTTCGCTGCCAGTGAAGAACCTACCTGGGAATTGAACCCAGGCCCCAAGTGCCGAGTCTCATGACACCCCGCGGCTTTCGTGGTACTAAGACCACTAGACCGTCGGCGATTCCACGGGTGAGCTCCGTTGAAATGGGGGGTTTGAATTCCACGCCAAGCTGCTGTCCTCGGAAAAATTTATATTTTATTGCAAGATTTGAACACGGGTTCTGCGGCCCCCGGAACATCACTATGCCGGCACGGCTACGACGCCACGGTACGGGTAGGCTTTCCACTACGGGTGACGCTGCGAAGAGTCGTAGTCGCCGACGAACCTGTACCGGTGGCGTCATCAGTACGCCTGCTCTCCTTGTTGGGACAGACCAGCCGCGTGGCGACTTTGGTAACCACATCGGCACCGTTAGGAGGACTGGGTGGGCACAGGTTCGAATACCGATCACAATATTTTTTTTTGAAGTATCTTCATCTCTTTACTTTGCCCGAGGCACAAGGACAGTGGATAAAAAGGATTAAGTAGGTAAAAAATAAATCAAAACAAATCCGCACTCGACATTGAGGTCGTCGCCGGTAAAAGCACAAGTTGGACAAAGGTTCTAATACCACCCTGTTTTTTCTTCGCTCTCAGCCCACTTATGACTTTTTCTTTCGTAGACCATTAAAAATTTTAAACTTTGGAAAATATTTAGTAATTTCTAAGTATTCCTTACAAATTCTTAAGTATTTTACGAACTTTTTTTCTAAGTAATTAAATAGTTAATATTATTAGTAATTGCTAAATAAATAACTAAGAAATTGTGCTTATTACTTAGTAATTTCCTAAGTATTACAGCTGCACAAAATTTTTAGTGGTTACTTGCAAAATGTACGTAAGTGGGCTGAGAGTGTTCTTTTATTTCTTTTTATCAGTAGGTAGTTTTGCCTTTTTGTAGTTGCCCAAGGCACTAAAAAATATGTTGTTTTTTTTTTGTTTTCTTTTTTTTTCAAGAAAAAAGTTCACCGCGTAGCAAAGCTACCAACTTAAAAAAGAAGAAAAAAATAAAAGAAAAAGAAGTTACAGATAGGGGTGGCATTAGAATCTCTGTCCAACTTGTGCTTTCACCAGCGACGACCTCAATGTCGAGTGCGGATTTGTTTTGATTTATTTTTTACCTAGTTAATCCTTTCTATCCACTGTCCTTGTGCCTCGGGCAAAGTAAAGAGACAAAGATACTTCGAAAAAAATATTGTGATCGGTATTCGAACCTGTGCCCACCCAGTCCTCCTAACGGTGCCGATGTGGTTACCAAAGTCGCCACGCGGCTGGTCTGTCCCAACAAGGAGAGCAGGCGTACTGATGACGCCACCGGTACAGGTTCGTCGGCGACTACGACTCTTCGCAGCGTCACCCGTAGTGGAAAGCCTACCCGTACCGTGGCGTCGTAGCCGTGCCGGCATAGTGATGTTCCGGGGGCCGCAGAACCCGTGTTCAAATCTTGCAATAAAATATAAATTTTTCCGAGGACAGCAGCTTGGCGTGGAATTCAAACCCCCCATTTCAACGGAGCTCACCCGTGGAATCGCCGACGGTCTAGTGGTCTTAGTACCACGAAAGCCGCGGGGGTGTCATGAGACTCGGCACTTGGGGCCTGGGTTCAATTCCCAGGTAGGTTCTTCACTGGCAGCGAAAGCGAGTTGTCAGGAAGTTCCGTCCCATGCCACGGGGGGTGGTCCCTCGTGGGGAAGTAAGGCCTATGAATCTGGCTCCTTAGTAAACAGCTTTTCCATGACCTGTGCGGGAGCGGGTCAGTACAGGTCTAACCAACCGTACGCTTACTCTTCCGCAAAAACTTCTCTTTCTGCTTTTCTCCCCCTCTATCGTCCTTCCTTGCCTCTACCTCCCACTGACCGGTCATGCGGTCCGGTGGTGCCCAGTCGTTGGTCTGAAATGCTACCTACGGCTTCAAGGCGCTGTTTAAATAGGGTAGTACGGCGGGCCTGACAGGCCGCCAGCCTTAAGCGGGGACTCTCCCCGAAGTGGAGAGGACTTCTCGTGCCCGCGGGGTGGCGGTCGCCTGGAACACACCGGATCCCATCAGAACTCCGAAGTTAAGCAGGCGGGGCTCGCAGGTTGCGAGTTAGGTAGGGGCCTACCAATTTTTCAATTTTTTTTAAAAATAGCTCTTTTAAATAAAATTAAAAATGAATTTGAAGTGTGCTCCGACCATGATACCCATTCCTTCTCCACTTCACCCGTGTAAACAAGGTCAGAAAAAAGCAAGGCACTTTTTTGGATTCTGAGGAAATCATCAGGTCGGGCAAACGAGCTGCATCGCAGAGGATAGCAGGCGACTCTAACGGTTCGTTGGGGTCGGACAAAACGAGGTCGGACAGAAAAATCACTATTACACCCCGACTGCCAGGTCGGACAAAATGAGGTCGGACAAAAAGAAACGTGTGACGGTGGCGGCCGCAAAAATCCCGAGGTCGGACAAAAAAGGTCGGACAACCGATGTAGACTCGTCAAACACTTTAAAGCGATATGGCAAAATTGTGCGCCGAATGTCACTCTGTGGCTTCTACTGTGGCTGGCATAATCACCTTAAGCCCTAACATGTTTTGGACAGCCGCCTCAAATTACGTGGTCCTATAATACGAGCCTGCATTTGGCGCTCCGTGCATGTAAAGAGTTTCTTCCTACGCGACGACACGGTGTGGGTGTGAGGCACCACGGGCTGAGCCAGGCAGCAGGTACCGCCCCGCCCCGCCCCGCCCCGCCCCGCCCCGCCCCGCCCCGCCCCGCGGTCCAGCGCCTTGGGTCCAGCGCCACGTAGTAAGATTGAATGGAAGCTGGTGTGCGTGCCGCGGGCCGGGCCGAGCCGGGCTGGCGCCTAATCTGCTAGTTCCGGTGCGGACGGGGCGGGGCCGGGCGGGGCGGGGCGGGGCGGCCCATCCACACACACACGCACGCACGACGCGGACCAGCAGGCTGGACAGGGCCGGGGTGTTGCACGATTTCCCCACGGCCGCAACTGTCGAAACGATAACAGTGGCAAAAAAAAAAGAAAAAAAGAAAAAATCATGCACCCGCCGCGTATTGGATCGTTTTGGTCAATAGGCTATTCCGATGGATGGAAAAGAAGAAGTCGAGAAGTGCAAAAATCGGATCCGGAAACGGTTGGAGTGGATGCCGAGTGTGAGAAATCGTTGATTTTTCACACGATTTCTCATACTCTGCAACCAATTTAAGCTTTTCCGGATCCGCTTTTGCACTTCTTGACTTCTCCTTTTCCATCCACCGGAATAGCCTATTATTTGTCAGGTGGCACCGCGCGGGGGGGCCACGTGGTATTTTGGGGTACGGAGTACTTCAGATAATTATTTTTATTATTTATATATTTTTATTTTATTTTAAGTTCTGCTGGTGAGGTTTGTACCGTGCTTTGTACCTCCAAATACCGAGTCCCAGCCAGTGCAGTCCTGTCATAGTCCAATGACTGACGTTCTGTTTTTAAAGTGCCTTTTTTTTTCTGACAGTATAAGCAGCGCGCGGAATCCTACCTACACCAGATTTTTTTTTCTGTGTGAGAGGCGTAAAACTCAAGATTAATTTCAGAAAGAAGAAACCAATTACGAGACTTTGCACAACTTCTTGGGGTTGTCGAAGGACGCACCGAGGAGCTGGCCCGAGTTTTCTTTTGAGTACAGGAATTTGCTAGTACACATTTAGACACTATTCAAGTACGAAAGCGAAAGGGCTGCCTCACCCCGCCGCCGCAGTCATACACACATCAGTTTAGCAGAACGCGCATAGCTAGACCAGTGAGGAGGGCGGCAGAGCGGTGCCCGGCGGAGCCTCACTGCACATGCAAACACACGCGGGACGCGTGGTGATGCAAACACACAGCACTCTCACACAGCGGACATAAGTGACCACGATCGACCCACGCCATGGCGTGCTTACCGCATCACCACCATGGGGGAGAGAGACAGAGAGAGAGAGAGAGAGAGGGAAGGGAGGAGGTGGAGGATGGAGCAGTGAAAGCACCACGCGCTGGACCCTTCCTTGTTGCCCCCCGCGCAGCCGCGCAGCCCAGCCCCCTGCCGATCAGAACGTGCGCGGGGCGGACCCGGGCCGGGTAGGCCGGACCTGCCGGCCGGGGCAGGTGACCGCCGCGCCGCATGCATTAGGCTTAGCCGCACACCCGTGTACTTACTCCCCACCACACACATACATACGTACATACATACATACATACCGCGAGAAACTACATGGTGCGCGCGCACACACACACGAACACACACACACACACACACTGGCGTTGTGCATCCGGAAGCGAGTCACGAATGATTGGTTTCGGCGCGAGCAGCGTGGAGGAGAGGGAAGCCCCGCCCGCCCGGTGCATGCAGCAGTCATTCTGGAGCGCCTCCAACGAAGTTATTCGCACGATTGCACGATATCGATATCGGCGAGTTCATTTTCATTACATAGTGTACCGAACACCGAGTAGGAGCACTGAGCTCTGAGGGGGCTCTGAGCGAAATTCAAAGCAACGGTACTTTTCTCCACATTTCATTTTCAATTTAATTTCCAAATCGATTAATTTTTGGATTATTGTTTTCAAAACTCACTTCTCCGTTATGACGTTCATGTAAAATTTTATCATAATATGAAGTAACTATCAGGGGCGGATCCAGCTGACTGCTATGGGTGGGGCAAAGCCGTGCTTTTTTGCCTACATTCAGGCGGATTGTATCTCATTTTGCCTACCCATCAGGTGGTTTGTTGAGGCCTTATGGGGGGGGGGGGGGACTCTGTTAACTATCAGCTTTGACATCCTTAAACGAGCCTACAATATACTTTCTGTAGAGAAATTCAATGGTATAATGCCAGTCATAGACCGATGCCGATAGCATTGCGAATAGTCTAGTGCGGGCGGGACTGACGAAAGGGTCTGGCCGTGCCGGGCAGAGCCGGGCGCGGGCCTCTAAGTAAATGTCGGGGCGTGCACCTTGTGCCACCGGCGCAGCACAGCGCAGCACGGCGCCAGGAACAATGAGCAGAGAACGACCTGAACACCGAGCAGCCGGGGCGGGGCGGGGCGAAGGGGGGCTGAGGGGCTGTACAGGCTGCGGCAGTGGCGGATCGCGGGCGGCTGCTCTCTGATGGATTGGATGTAGTATTGAGGCTAAACCGCAAGCAGCAACGACTCTAATGTGTAGGAAGGTATAAGAACGAGATCGCCATAGAGCTCGGCAGCAGTCAATACGTCATATGCAAGCGCAAGGTCCCGCACGTGCAAGAGGCACCCACCCGCGCGCGCGGGATTATGTCAGGGCAAGTGCTTGCGCGGGTTCAATTTATAGAAACGATAAGTCAACATAGCACGCTCAAATAAAGCCGCAGTAGCAGCAGCAGCAGTCTCCTGTGTCTGATATGTTTCAGATCAGCAGGGAGAGTAAAGATATGCGAGCAGACTCTACAACCACCTTATGGCCATCGCGAAGGTGACAATACAATAAAACCCGTAGTTTTAAATCACATTATTGGAAATAAAGTGTCTGACGGCGCCAAGGGAGGAGGGGTCACGGGTCACTGTGAGAAAAATCACTGTGCGGACTTCGAACAATTAAAAACAATTTTTAAGAAATCGAAATAAAATCAAAAACAAAGTTACAGAAAAATCCGAAAAATCAAGACCAAACGAACACCAAAAAAAATCAAAAGTAATGAGAAGAACAAAAAACAATAACAAAGTTATAAGAAAAAGGAGGAGACATTTTCATTAATCTCTTGAAAAATCAAAAGAATAATCAAAACAAAAATTAAAAACAACTATCAAAAAGAAATCATAGATACACTCTGGAAAAGAAAAGGTAGGAATTCATGCCTTTCTAGGGGCGTGAAATTTTCATGCCTTTGCAAAGGCACGAAACTGTCCAAAGGCATTAAAATTTAACACCTTTGGGCAGTTTTAATGCCTTTGTAGGGGTGCTAATTTTTAATGCCTTTGTAAAGGCATTAAAAACCTTCCAGTCCTTCCGTTGTTTTTCCAGTGTTGAAAAAAAATCAATGAACACATTTTGTAAGAGTGATTCTCCCCCGCCCTTGCAAGGCGCAGACTCGCCCGCGCACCCGCCCCGCCCCGTGCATACAGACAGACCTGCTGGTCGTGACGCCGCCGCCGCGACGCTTCGCTCCGCGCAGAAGAACGAGAACCCCTCGAGGTTCACACGGAAGGGAAAGCCTGCGCCGCCGGGCCGGGCCGGGCCGGGCCGGGCCGGGCGACACCGCCAGACGCGCCATGTCACTTGCGTATTGCCCCAGTTTCCACCGCGCACACCATTGCGTTATTGGATCATCCGACTCGGAGGCGCCGCGCGGCGCCGCGCGCTCAAGGCGATGACGACTGCTGCACTGATGACGTCACATTTCCGATACGATCTGAACCACGTTCACCTTTTCCCACTTCTTTTTTGGTCAATCGATGGACACTTACAGTGAGAGTTGTGAGTACATACTCGCAGTGATGTCAGTGCAAAGAGTTTGCAGTCCTGCACACTGCAAACATTCACCGGTATGTGTATCGCCGTATGAATGAGAGATTGCAGTGGCATGTCTTGCCGTGGAAACAACAAATTCTACACCTTTTTGGGGTCACCTGTGTGTGTGTGCGTCCAGTCCGGGAGGCACTTACCCAGTCCCGTCGCATTCCTGCAAAGAAAGAAAGGCTGTCCTGTTCTGTCTCCTCCAGTCGCCCCGCGGCCCGCGGCCCGGCACTATGCGGACTGTTAGACCGGGAGCCGTCAGGAGGCGCGGGGCGCAGCGCTTTCAGGCTCGGCTCAGCTCAGCTCGGCCCCGTGCACACGTTAGGCGAGGATCAGGGATCAGCTGATCGGCCCGGCCCGGCATGGTCCGACTGGGCGGGGAAATAAACGTCGGGTTTTTATAACACTCGCTATGATTGTGTCTCTCTTGTGTCTGATCAAGTCGAAGCGCTGCTCCACCGCCGCGGTGGCGTTCAGATCGAAATAAAACACAAGGCGACGCCAGTTAACGCTGCACATGAATATTGAATAAGCGCCTTCTCCAGAGTTTCATGAGCTGTCGTCTATGAGAGGCGGGAAAGGAGGGGGGGGGGGGAGTGATAAAATATTTAATCAGACCAAAGTTTTTTCATTAGTTCAAGAGCAGGTGTAATCAAGCATCAAGCACAACCATGTGCTATACGAAGATCAAAAAAGTCCAACATTATCATAAAAACTACAAATTTAATTAAAATTTACAAAATTTCTGTGGGAGCAATTTTTAAATGAAACTTCAAAACTGAATTTACAAGATTGATAACAGCGCTACAGATTTTATCAAAATCTCTTGGGCCAGATTTTTTCGTTCCACACACTCTAAACTGTCTACAAAGAAATTTTTTCTGGCAGACAGCAAAGAATTCTGTGCAACCGTAATATAAAATAAATTTTCTTGTATTAATTTTTTTTTTGTACTACAAGGAATTTTCTTTGTATTAGCAGTCGGAATTTTCTTTATATTACAAAGAAAATTTTACTTTTGCACAGAATTCCTTGTGATGCCAGAAATTTTCTTTGTAAGAATTTAAAAGAGTGTAGGGCAATATAAAACCCCGCTTCCTAACGCTTCGATTGATTTTAGTTGTTGTAAGTCCCTTGAGATATTTTGAACACAGCGACGGGGCGGGGCGGCGTTGGGTCCCGGCGAGGTGGCATAGGGCGGCAGGTGCGTGCAAGCGTGCGGATGTCGCAGTCGCAGCGCGGTGAGAGAGCGTTGAACTTTGGCGGGCCGGGCCGGGCCGGGCAGCCTCCGAGGTGCTTCCTTCCGCCGGTTCCCGCCCCGCCCCGCCCCGCCCCGCCCCGCCCCGCCCCGCCCCGCCCCGCCCCGCCCCGCCCCGCCCCGCCCCGCCCCGCCCCGCCGGCGATTCCGAATCGTCGGAAACAAGAGAGGAGCAGCGGAGCGGCCTCTGCTGGAGACGTTTCCTCTCTAGAAGTCGCTCACGACTCTGAGCGAGCTTAACCGAACCGTCATACCGCCGCCCGCATCTCTGAGGTCCTGTCCCCGAGGGGCCCTTCACTGGAAATTCAAGCAGACACCGATTTTTCTAATTTTTCCTGGTATATCGTGATTTTTCCTTAATTTTGTTTTCATTCTGAATTTTTACTGATTTTGTTTTGAGGTGTACACTGGTTTTGTGAGTAAAGGACCCCTCATCCTGTCCCTACCCCTGCCCCCCGCCGGGGGTATACCAGGAGTGGTTTGCAAAGGTAAAAAATAAACTCCCGCGGGCTTAATTAGGTTTCAACACGATCCGAGGACATCAGTGTTGCCAGAAAGTTAGGCAAAAATCCCGCCCAATACACCTGTGCGTAACGGAACAGTATCTCCGCCTGCCTACTAGGCAAAAGCTGTGCACGAGTGCAAGGGAGTTGCCGAATAGGCAGGCGGAAATACAGTCCCGTTATGCACAGGTGTATTGGGCGGGATTTTTGCCTAACTTTCTGGCAACACTGGAGGACATTGGTGGGGGGATATAAGCTGAATGATTGAACAAGAGGATAAAACCTGACACGAGACCACATGAGTGGTCGTGCCGCTCTTAATGTGTGAAGTAGTGTCTAAATGACCCAGTAGTTGTAAAGGCCACCTCTCTCAGGCAGGCTTTTGCACAGGTGCCGGTGCCGAGCAGGATACGTCTCTCCTAGGTGGCTCGGCTGGTCTCGTCTGATAAGAGTCTTCCTGCCGGAGTGACCCTGCCTGGCGCCCGGGAGCCGAGACGGAGCCGGCCACGGGCCAGTGCGACACGAGGCAGGAAAGGAAAAACAACCCGGAAACATTGCCTTCCTCTGTTCTCCAATTTTCAAACTTAAAACTTTTATCTGTCATGTTTTTTTTTCCTTGTGTTTTTTTTAAATACAGATGTATCAATCTAACGGAGAATCTGAAGTCATATCACGAGGGGATCCGCCCGCGGGCCTCTGCAACACAAAGCCACGGCCTCTAATCCGTAGAGATGAGAGATTTTCAAGGTAGAATGTGGCCGGCCGGCCGGCCAAGACACGCTCCACAGTCACGTTGGATTACCTGTACAAGTAGAGCGCGCGCTGGACTGCGTGCACGCGAGCGAGAGAGAAGAAAAATGAGAGACAGCTGAGGAGAAAGAGAGAGAGGAGAGGGAGGGGAAGATGTTTGTGAGTGGACTAAGGAGTGAAGCGGCTTTGCAAACGACCAACGGTCTGCTGCCGACGAGCTGGCCGCTGGCCGGGCGGGCCGGGTCTGGCTGGGCAGTCCGGGGCAGAGCAGTGCAAACAATATGTCTGACGGCTCACGCTCTCCCTCGAGGGAGTCTAGTCAGCCTGGATATCCCCCACAGGGACTCTCCGGGGAGAACGCCCGCCACCCCGCGGGGCGGGTTACGCCGAGGCGGAGCAAGAGGTCCTTCACTCAAAAAAATCAGTGCACCATGAAACAAAATCAGTAAAAAAATCAGAAAAGGGAATTAAAAAAAAAAAAAAAAAAAGTCAAGCAAAAATCAGTACAAACAAGTAGAATCACAAAAAACAAACAAAAAAAAAACACAGAAATATTGGTGTACGCTTGAATTTATAGTGAAGGGGGCGTCGGGCCTATCTTCTGTGAGCCGACCCTTCACATATCTCTCGACGCGTTTGCTCACCGCGGACACTCCCGCCCGCCCCGCCTAACCCCGCCGTGAGAAATGATAGGTCAGAGCGACATGGATCGATAGCATCACGACACCGACCTTCCCTCTCGCGTATGGGCTGGGCTTGGCACGGCCGGCTGACCCCTGTACTGTCAACGGTTTAACGGTGCAGAGAGGCGGTGTCTCTAGCCGGGCCGACCCAGGGCAGCGTGGGGCGGCTGACTGTAAGGTCCAGTCGCGGGCAATCCATCTACAAATTTTGCTTGACAATTACAAAGGTAATTTTGTTCGATTTTTTAAAATAATTTTTGTTTTAGACCCTTAAGTTTTGAACAGTTTTTTTCTAATTTTCGAAAATAATTCATGGTTCTGAGCCAGCAGCCGCGAATCAACGAGAGCCACTGCACATTTTAAATCGCACGATCGACTCCCGCATTTTTCCCGCGGCGCGTTGGCTGGCTGGCGCTGAGCGCACTGAAGTGCAGGGCGGTACTAGGGGTGGTCTTGACACTGCAGCCGTGCCGCGCTGGGTGCCGCGCAGCTCTGCGTGCAGCCGCGCTGGGGCGGGGACGATATGGAGGGCACACGCATCATGCTCGCGATTCCCGTCGGCCTGCCCCACCCCGCCCCACCCCGCCCCGCCCCGCCCCGCCCCGCCCCGCCCCGCGGGTTCTGGACTAACGGTGCGACGGGCAGGAGGGGCCAGTTTGCATGCACCTCACTCACACGGACCGGACCGAGTTTGGATGTTTGCCCCGTCCTGCCCCGCCCCGCCCCGCCCGTCAGGAGTACGTTTATCTTCCCCTCACGCGTTTCAAAGGAAACTGGTCTCATTTTCACACATGAGGCGGCGCGCCTTCGGAAAGATTTTTATTGTTATCATTATTATTACTATTTGAAAAGAACCCACCCAAGTTCAATCTATTTGCCTGCAATATTATTTTCTTTAAAAAAAAGTAAAAGTTATGCATTTCAACTAGGCCGCCGCAAGGCTCTTCCTCACTGTGAATGGGGGAATGATGCATGTCCATCACGAGAGGATAACGCACGTTATTATGTGATTTTTGTTAAGTATTATTTAAGTGAACTTCGTAAATTTATTTTCGATGACACCATTAGATTCCTCGTAAAATTTCCTTTTAAACGAGCATGCATGTCATGGGGCTCCAACCCATGGTTTCGTGGCACGTCATTCTTATAAGTTTCTTTTTACGGGCTCGAAACCCCACAACATGTATACTCGTTTGAACGGAAATTTTACTAGGAATCCGATGGTGTCATCGGAAATAAATTTCAGAAGTTTGCTTAAATGATATTCCACAAAAACCGCACAATAAAGCGTGTTATCGTCTCGTGATCGACATGCATCATTCCCCCGTTTCCAGTGCTCTTCAAAAGAACGAGATATTTCAGCGGTTCCTCCAACATTAGCAGGCAACAAGACACGGATTCCCGTAAGTACCTGAGAGTAATGCTGCGTTTCCAGTCTTCTCCAGAACGGAGCTCGTTGGACTGAGCGGCAGGGCAGGGCAGGGCAGGGCAGGGCAGGGGCCCCGCGTCCCGTCCCGTCCCGCCTGGTCAGACCACGCAGACTCACGGACTCGCTGTGAGGAGGGGTCAGCTCGGTCAGCTCCTGGCCGCTGCGCCCGGCCCGGCCCGGCTCGGCCCCTCTTACTTACTCATCTTGGCACGTCTCGCAGGGCCTCACCGCCCCGCCCGCCCCGCCCCGCCCCGCCCCGCCCCGCCCCGCCTCGTCCTCCAGGCTCCAGCTCCTCCAGCTCGGCCCGCATTCTGCCCCGGCTCAGCCTGAAGGCCGCCCCGCCCCGCCCCGCCCCACCTCACACAGGAGAACTAAAGTCAAAGTGACAAATTTCGTGAGAGCGAGCGAGAGCAGGTGACCAAGACCAAGACCCACCGCGAAGCGGAGCTGCGCGATGCCCGATGGTCCGCCGGCAGCTGTAACCTGTTGCAGATTTGTATAACACTCTTATTGTCGGAAACCTCAGCGCTGCAGAGCGTAACAAAATTAAGAATATTAAATAAATTTAATTTCAAATTTTTAACCACTGCTAAATCGTTAAAATTTAAAACGTGTTACTTTGTTTTGAATATTTTCACAAAAAGAAGGAAATATTACATAGGAATTGTACATGGATACCGAAAAGGCCTTCTTCAACATCAACGCAATTTTTCATTCTTAATAGGTGATTTAAACACGCAAGCCCAACATACAAGCACTCGTACGTACAGCACCATGAGGAGACGACACCAGGGCATGTCAGGGCTCATTGAATCGCTCCGCTCCGCTCTGTGGTGAGTCGGGCCGGGCCGGGCTGATGTCGATCTTATCGCGCGTCCTCGCGGCCACCTACACCTGCCTGAGTGCACCGAGATGTGACCCCGTTCGCAGGGAGCAAGAAATGCGAATTGCAGTTGTTCTAATCTCTGTAGCCCTTGGCCTCTCTCTCTCTCTCTCTCTCTCTCTCTCTCTCTCTCTCTCTCTCTCTCTCTCTCTCTCTCTCTCTCTCTCTCTCTCCCTCTCTCTGCTCGGAGGCCGTGCCAATGGGTGAGTGGTTGTCCGAGGCGGGGCGGGCGGCACGTTCCTCTAGGCCTTTAGCGCGCGCCGCTCATCGCAATGAAAGCTCTGCTGCCATTATTACGTCCCGATAAAGCACGGTGCAGCGCGGCGCAGACTGGACGGGGCGAGGCGGCGCGGGTATGAATGAGAGTAAGAGAGCGCGACGCAACACCATCAGGCCAGGAGGCCCTTTCAGAATCACTTACTCCTCCAAGGCCGAGGAGATGACCTGCAGCGCGCATCGGGGCGGCAGGTAGAGCACCCGCGCCCCGGCCCAGCCCGGCCCACGGCGCCCGTCTCCCACGGCTGCGTTAACGAAACTGACTTGCACGCGATAGCGCGCGGGCAAAAGGAGGGAAGGGACGAGGAGTATATTTGACACGCGAACACGTAAAAATCGACTGACCGGAAGTTCATTCGCCCCCTCTGCGACCCTTCTTAAGAGAGATATGAGCACGGCGACCGTATGTCAAAATTCCCTTACGAAAAATATCTTTGTAGATTTATGATTTATTTTGAAAATTACGATTTACGAAATGTGTTGTAAATTCGTGACAACCTCTTCTCGCTCGTAGTTGAATTTCTAGTCGATACGTCGCGCTTGCAATTACACGATTCGTAATGGCTATTTTACAACTCCACTTTGTGGAAAATTTTCCCGTCAATAACCTATAAACCATTTTTCGCAGAAATCAAGGTTTTATTTGTTCCCGGTTTTCTAGGAAAAATCGTTATTCAAAACCCAGTTTATTTTTTATGGTTTTCTTGGCGAGAATTTTTTTTGTTCCTCGTTCCAAATTATTTCACTATGTCAACATCTTTCATCTATTTTTTTTTTAATTCTCACCCATATTTCACACTTATGACAGCTTGTCCCTGAGATGAAACACACGATCGTAGCGTATTTTTATTTTTTGTGGATGAGGGGTGCCTGGGCTGAAGATCCCGATGGCTGCTTATCTGAATGTTTTTTTCTACAGGCTACAGGTAAGGGTCGCTCTGCGCCCTGCTGGAGGCCAGCACGACGAGGCGGATGTGCGGGGCGCGGGCAGGCAGGCAGGCAGGCGCGGGGGTCAGCAGCAGCAGAGGCAAAGCCCTCCTCCTGGGCCCCAAGCCAGGGGCCCCCAGCGCCCCCGCCTGTTACACAATAGGACAATGAGCAATTAAAGAACGAGTAAAGAAGGCTGCTGGTGCGCGATCAGCCAGGTAAAGCAAGCAAAAGCCCCCCCGGCGGGGCGGGACGGACAGGCATCACGTCAATGTATACACCGAGAGACCTTAGGCCAGACCGGCTGGGAGCACAAGAGAGGGTGCGCGCTGCGCCGAGTGGGGGCGGGGCGGGGCGGCAACACAGACGCACGGTAATTATCGGCTAATTCTACAGGACCCGATGAGCTCGGCCCACCCCAACACGGCACCCGAGGTGAGTCAACAGATACAAGCAAAACACTCTTTATTTGGATTTCGTTTTTCTTTATTTTCCACTTTCCCAGAATCCTTCGGATCGGTCGTATCACTCGATGTTTCGGAGACTGCATGTTTGGCGTGCGGACTCGATTAACATGCTTAACCTTTTGTAAACAATTAAAGCAGCACAAGTCTTAATCGATTCCTGAAACATTCCGTTTCCCGGACAAAATTCTTATGAATTCCCGCCTCGCTCCTCGCTTGTCATACGCGTTGCGTTTATTCCACATAGGGCGAAAGAAAAGGAAAATGGGTGAATGGTGGGATGGTGGCGCGTATTGTAAAACGTAAAAAGAAAAGAAAACGAGGTGGCGAGGGAGCGAGATGGGGAAGAGGAGAACGGTACACAGAATTAAAGAGTTCCCCTGCCGGGCCGGGCCGGGCCGCCGGGCCGCGCCGCCCACCTCACTCCGGCCATTCTTCCAGGCGCGTTACCTTTCATTCATTCCGAGGCGTATAATAATGACGGACTCACACCTCCCCGCCCCGCCCTGCCCCGCCCGGCCCAGGGCTGCTCTGGAACCTAGAGACCCAGATAAACATCATGCAGCCGTCTCGAGCATTGAGTCGCCACCTGCTGGCCGGCTGATGCATTCCGCGGCAGAACAACCTCAACCTCCGTCACCAGCGTGAAGCCCGCGCTGGCGCGCTCTGCTCTGGCCGAGACCACGGTTAAAATAAAGTATATGATTCTTTTAGAAAAAGGAGAAAATTTTTGAGGAAATCCCTGATTTTAAGGAAAACTCAGATTTTAAAAAAGTCCCTTGCAAAAAATTTTTTTTTTAAAAAAAAAATAATAATAATAATAATAATTGAAGTTTCCTTTATTTTAAAAGGAAGCCTCCTCAAAATCTGAGCAGCTTCCCTCAAAATATCAAAGGGGTTCCTAAAAGTTTTCTATGTTTCCTCAAAATAAATAAATAGGTACATAGAAAAATAAAATTTAAAAATCATGCATTGTTTTTCTCCTTTAAAGAGTACATTCTCTGCTGCTTCTCACACGGTAAACGAGAACCTCGGAATCTGAGAGCGCTCCTCGGTTTTGGATGCGCTGTCCATTTCTCTCTCATAGCGATAGAAAAGAACAGCGCACCCAAAAACAGAGGTGCGTTCTCGGATTCCGAGGTTTTCGTTTAGCGTGCACTCGCGCGTCAAAAAATAAACATAATAATAATAATTTATTAATTTTTTTTAAAAAAAAAAAACTTGATGAAAAGATGAAAAGGCAATGAAAAGTCGCAGGGTTACTCCGTTGTCGCCTCGCGGTCGGTCGCTATCCCTTTTCTTGCAGCGAACACCCCGCGGGAACATCCTCTCTCTCCTCTCCTCTCCTCGTCTGCTCTCTCCTCCCCGCCGCATCATCCCACACCTACAGACACCTCGACGCGTAGCGAGCGAGGCGCAGGCGCAGCGCGACGACAAGTTGCGCCACTCACGCGAGAGTGACGGAGTCAAGGGCCCCGCAGGATGTCCTGCTTCCGGGGCGCGACGGCGACAGAGGTGGTGGAGGAGGAGGGGGAGGAGGAGGAGGGGGAGGAGGAGGAGGAGGGTGAGAAGGAGGAGGAGGGGGAGGAGGAGGTAAAGGAGGATGAGGAGGAGGGGGAGGGGGAGGAGGACGAGAAGGAGAAGGGTGAGGAGGAGGAGGAGGAGGAGGAGGACGAGGAGGAGGAGGAGGAGAAGGGGTAGGAGGAGATGGGGAGGTGGAGGATGAGAAGGAGGAGGAGGACGAGGGAGAGGAGGAGGAGGAGGAGGGGAGCGCCCTGCCGAGTTGTGGGAGGAGCGGCGGGGCGCGCCGAGGCGAGGCGAGGAGCGCACTCACGGCTCTAATGACAACCGGATTTGCAACGTCTGTGGTAATTTGGCGGGGCGGATATGGATATCCAGTTGGTCGTATATAACGTGGCAAAGGAGTAGTAGGTGACGCGTCGTTGAGCGTTGCCCTGAGGGAATAAGACAGGCGCAGGCAACATGACAGGCGATGGGCTGCAGGAGGACAGGCTCTGAGTCCGTCCGCGTCAGACCAGTCACAGTTTTGAAAGTTCTCGCGCGCCTGCTCCCCGCAGCGAGGCCTCCTGCAGGCGCGGTCCGGCGGCGGAGAGCAGCGCAGCGAGCGCAGCCCCAACACAGCAGGCTCCTCCCCGACTCACTTCACAGGGCCTGCTGCCCTGCTGGAGAGCCCTGCTGCCCTGCTGGAGTCCTGCTGGAGTCCTGCTGGAGCCCTGCAGACGGTGCCGCCTGCTCCCAGACTCACTTCACAGGCCCTGCTGCCCTGCTGGAGTCCTGCTGGAGCCCTGCAGACGGTGCCGCCTGCTCCGCGCCGCCCTGCGCTGCCCAGCCCACGTCGCCTCCGCAACAGATTTCACTTTCAAAGTGGCAATGAGCGAAGCTGATGTATGGCCCGCGCCGCCCTGACGTTTGCATTATTCAAAACTAAACTTTCGGTGCGAACACGGTGTTCGCTTGTCCCGCTGGGGCTCGCCTCGCCTCGTCTCGCATGTGCTCTGCTCCTGCGGCACGCCGCGGCGATCAAGCCGATGGAGCCATGCAAGGTGCTTCCGAACACCTCTTTGTAGTGCCCTCTCTCTTGCTCTCATGGCCGTGCCCTAATATGAGCGCGACAAGGAACGAGCGTCGAAATCAGGGTGCGGAATCACTCTCATGCTCTATGCTCGGCCGTGCTGCGCTGGTGTCGTCCGGCCCGAGTAGCCACAGGCGGGCGGATTAGCCGCTCGTTCATCACCCGCCGCCTTATGGATCCGCACCTCACTATACCTGTTCACACCCGGACCCGGCCACGCATGATTGATAAATACCGAACAAGGCGGTCGAGCCGCAACGTTACGTTACATGGACCGGCGCATCACTTCGAATTGATTAATCGTGTTCCGTGTTCCGAACTTTTTCCCATACTTGTCGCTATCGGAGCCGCGCGTCCGCGTGTACGACAAGGAAGATTTTAACAACAACACCGGTCTGCCCGCGAGCGAAATAACAAGCCATGCGGGAGCGGATGAGAAAGAATAGGTGAGCGGTGCGCGCGCCCGCATGGGGAACACACACACCCGCGATAAGGCTTACCCAGGTGCACTCTTAACTTCTTACAAAGAAAATTCCTTGGATTACAAAGAATTCTGTGCAACCGTAATACAAAGCCAAATTTTCTTTGAAACACATAGAAAAATTTTCGTAATCAAAAGAAAATTCTATGGAGTACAAAGAAAAACTTTTTGTAATACAAGAAAATTTCTTGTTATTACGGTTGCACAGAATTCTTTGTGTTCTACGAAAAATTTATTTGTAGAAAGTTTAGAGTGTGGGCTACTCACCGTTGAACGCGCACATTTAAACAGGAAACACACGTACCGGGCTGGGACCCCCAACCCCCGCCAACCCAAAAGAGAACCGCGACCCACGCGCTCACGACACGACATGGCGGGGTAGGCCGGGGTAGGGCGGGGGCTGGGCGCGAGCAGCACGAGCACGCGGTCAAACCTATCGAAGACACCCACCTGCGGGTCTCAACGACAGTCCGGCCCAGCCCAGCAGTCACCAAAAGATGCGCTAGCGCCGCCCCGCAGTGCCGCTGCAGCCCGAACCCATCGCTTTGGATGTTTTTTTAAAAACTACACACGCGACAAAACTCCAGGACGACACGCGACCACCACGGCACGGCGCAGTGCGCAGCGGGCGGGCGGGCAGGCGGGCTGGGCCGCGCGTGGGAGGACAGACACTTGTGCGTCGGGTCGGGAGCGAGGGGAGGGGCGGGGGACACAACTCTGAAATCTTTGTACACCTCGTGGTTCAGAAACATTTCGGAAAATTCAGAAAAATTGAGAAGAAATTCAGAAAAATTCAGGAAAATCCCCAAAATTTAGATAAGCTTCTAGCAGAAAATACACAAAGGTTCAAGAGAAATTCTAGCAAACATTCACAAAAATTCAGGAAAATTTGGAAAATTTATACACCAAAATTGAGAGATGTTTCCCTCTTTGGTCGGGAGCGGACGGTGGGCGCAGGGTTGCGAGCCCAGAGCGGGGGCGCGCGCTCACTCAAGTTAAATATGCAGCGCCAGTCATGCCATTTCCCAATATAACAAATCAAATAAGGCACACTGCTGACACAACTGGAGAATGCACAATAGAAATCTGCCTGCTGGTAGAGGTTTTGCTAAAATCCTAAAGAAAAAAAAACCCTGCTGCCTCTTGAATGAGAGGCAAGCCCGAAGAAAGAGGAAAAAGGGGGAGGTGCACTAGCCAAAAATTACATGCCGGAAAAGAGATCCGACCGCAAAGTCTTTACCTTATTTCTTTCTTCCCCCTTTCTTTCATCCGGTAGCCTGGATGAATGACACCGGCCGGACGGGCACGATTTCTGTCCAGAGTGGACCGCGGGCGCGGGGCTGAGCAGGGCAGGGCAGAGCCGGGGCACGGCGAGACGGGGCGGGGCGAGACGGGGCGGGGCGGGGCGGGGCGGGGCGGGGCGGGGGCGGGGCGGGGCGGGGTGGGGCGGGGCGGGGTGGGGCGGGGCGGGGCGGGGCGGGGCGGGGCGCGGGCCAAGCCACTTTACCACCGGGGATCATCTGTCAAACCAACAGAGTCCAGCCGGGACGGGACGGACCGCGCCGCTTCGCCATGAGCTCGGCTCGGGGGGTTTCCATTTCTTTTCGAATTACTTCTTCCAGACCAGACGTCCAGGCCCTTTTATTCGTCCCAGCAGACTAATGCGCGGCTTATCCGCGGTGAAAGTGCCCCTGTGACACTGCCATAGCTCACTTACCCAACCCCACAACGACATCTGGATCACCTCAGCCGGCCGCCGCCGCGCCGCCCCACACCGGGCGCGCCTAGCAATACAGTACTGTACCACCGCCTGCCTGGAAAGGACGTTGGACACTTTTTCGGTTTCTCTGCTAAAACTATTTTATATTTGTCACAAAGCGTCAATTCTCGAAACAGCCACAATCGAGGGGCGGAATCACTCATACAAATTGTGTACAATGATTTTTGACCTTTTCCCTCCTACTTCTGACATTTTTAATTTTTTCTCAGTTTCATGTTCATTTGTTCTTTATTTTCGGATTTTTGTTCATTTTCCTTCATTATTTTATTTTGATCTCTCTTTTTTCCCGTTTTTTAAATGATTTTTTGAGGGGTCGTACAATGATATTTCGAAGTGATCTTCGTAGGCCACGATACTTTTCAGCCCAAAAACTAAATGTTACAAAACATACACAACAAGCCTTTTTGGGCGCAGCAAAATTTTCGAACACATATAAATAAGTCCCGCGCGTCGGGCCGGTCGGGCGGCGCATCACCCGGTGACTCACGCGTGGCCTGCACTGCCGCGATGGCTCTGCGCGACCCGCGCGGCTGCCGAACACGCGAGGTGAGCTGAGCTCCATGGCGGGCGGATCCGTGGCTCAGTGCGTTCAGCCCCGCGGGGCCCGCGCCGCGCCGCGCCGCGCCGAGCCGAGCCGAGCAGCCACATGTGTGCGGGTAGCAATAAGCCGGGCCGGGCCGGGCCGGGCCGGGCCTGCTGGCAATGTTAAGGTCACTGCCTGGTGGGGAAGGCGTGCCGCGTGCCGCGCCGTGCCACCCAACGACCGTGCCCGCGTGAAACACCTCACCACCGCACCGCACCGTGCGCCGCACCGGCGTGTCGTCGGCTCTCTGTGCACGGCTCGCACCATCTTGTCGGGCGAGGGGGCGACTATTTTGGGAATCATGTGTACACAAGCCTGGGAATCATCATCATAAATGTTAAGGGAAATCAATGGAAACCGATACAACAAAGCAGGAAACACCTGAAATCAGTTAGTCGAAACTAGTAGTGTTTTATGTCGCTAGAAACAGTTAGAAATGAAAAGATATATATGGATGGGAATCATTGGGAATCAATCATTACGGGAATCGTGTGTACACATTAAAGTGGAGTGGTCGCCCCCTCATTGTCGAGTGTTCCGAAAAATTAAGCGAGCGCGAACGTGCACACATGTACCTAGATCAACGTACATGTCTATTTATTCATAATGCAGGAGATGACATTCCGGGTTCGAAAAGAAAATCATACTTCCGGCAATTGAAAAAAAAAAGGTGTAATTGAACAAAGCCAGTCGCGAGTCGCACATAAAACCGAACGAAATAACGGTGAAAGAGATGAATGACTTTCTGAGGGAAAAAGTAAACTTTGGAGAAACTCCGTGATTTCGAGGGAAATTCCTCAGATTTTGAAAAGAGTCTCCACAGAAATTGTGGGAACATCCACCAATTATTTAAGGAAATAATATCCTCAAAACCCGAGGACTTTTCGTCGAATTCATCTGGGAGTTTCTCAAAGTTTTCCCCATTTTTCCTACTCAAAAAAACAAAATCAGACATATTGTCTTTATACCGTGAGGACAACCCATTTCGGACTGCTCGCGCAGTCCGGGCCGGCATGGAGTGTATGTGTGTTCGGTGCTCCAGGCTCCAGGCCGGCCGGTGCAGTGGTGTGCGTGGCGTGCGCGCGCTGGCGTGTGAGTGGCCAAGCGTATCGGACCGTCTCCCCCTGCCCTGCCCTGCCCTGCCCTGCCCTCCCCTGCGCACGCGCGCGGCCCGGCCCAGCGGGCGAGGGGTACAGGTACCCAAGCGGTACGGGGACCGCGAGTAAGCCGCGTGCAATGGGATCAGAGAGACACGCGGCGGAGAGCATGGGGGCCGGCCCGAAACTTGTAGGAATTTAAAACGGGAAAACACAGTAGAATGCGTTTACTGATATTTAGTGTTCTAAGGGGATGGTAAATTACCGTAATTTTGGGTAAAATACTCGGTAAAATACAGTTTTTTACTCATTGGGTTTTTGGTTTTTTACTCAAAAATACGCCAAATCTCCATTAGATTGAAGAAAAATTGTTGAAAATATCTTAAAAGTTAGTGTTATCAAAAATAATAAAAAAGTGATAAAATAATAATAATAATACAACTACAGACTAACAACAAACGTGATTGATATGTGTTTAAACGAAACTACTTACAGTATAAAGAATATTCACAACTCTTGACCCTCTTTTCCCGCCAAACGGCTCAACCGACACACACGCACCTACACACCAATATGCGTCCCCTCCGCCACAAGACAGTCAACAGTCGAACTATGACGCGCGCTCCCTCCTTCCCCTATCTTTACCGACCCGTACTACGCGGCTCGGTTCAAAAGATGCTTTCGTTGCGATGCATACTAAGGTCATTCGATTTACTCACTAGAGTCAGGACGCCACTACAATATACACCCCCCCCCCTCTGTTGTGACAAAATACACAACCACAAAAATTTTAATTAAAGAAAAACGAAGAAACACTATTTCCTGAACTTTTTAGCAAAAATACCCAAAATTACCAAAAAAACCGTATTTTACCGTATTTTACTCGGTATTTTACCAGTTTTTTACTTTGAGTTCAAAAAAACGGTAATTTTAGAACACTACTGATATTCAGGGGAAGGTGGGGCACATAGGGACGGAATATTTTTGTTTTTGCTATATAGATCCAAAACAGTCTGACTGAAAATGATCGAAGTTGGTCCAAATCGTACATTGGAGAGTTGTCTTTCCTACACTAAAGCCCTGGGGGAAAAAAATATATAAAAAGCCATGTGGCATACTCCTTGCACCGCACAAACCCCCACTAGATTTAAAACCTTTGTAGTTAAAAATCATTTTAGCTGAACACAATTGTTATCCATTTTTATCTGAACTACCTCCCCTCCCCAATAAAATAAAAATAGAGGGAGCAGAAAAGGTGGTATGATAAATACCATCGCGAGCTGTACCGACGGCTCGTATCCTGTATCGCGAGTCATAAAGTAGAGTCGTCTAGTCAGTGGCGCTGCCCCGCCCGTCAGCTAGCTGGAACACCCGCCTCCGCTCCGCCTCCGCCCGCCCCACCCCGCCCCGCCCCGCACCCGAGATCCGACTAGGTGGCTGAACACTGGCGGGGGCGGGGCGCCCGCCCGCGTGTCACGTGACCGCACGTCAAAATCGCAAATAAAAGACATATCTGAAAATTACGAATGTGTTTCCGCGGGGATGACTACGACGGGGATGTTCGTCCGCCACCACAGAAGGCAACCATCTCGCGACAGGCGCGATTCTGTCCCCTTTCTGTACGCAGCATCATCAAATTTCACAAACTTAGAAAAAAGGTAAATCTTCGTCATAATTGACAGAGGTGAAGGTTTTCTTTTTCTACATCAGCATGGCCTTACGATTCCCGCTTCGAGAATGAAGCAACACATGGACTCTCCGCTACATACGTTAACCACGTTATTTTTGTGGCCGGGAATCGTGCCCGCGCGCCTAACTACCATTCAAATCATTGCGTAGGGAAATATTGCGGTGCGCGCGCAGTGTTTCGTTTCCCAAATGAATTACGCGGATCGCATACGCCGGCGACCTTGCGGGCTGCGGCCGGGGCCCGGGCCGGGCTGGGGCCGGGCTGCCGCGGGGCACAGAGGGGAGGGGTTTTTAGGGCCACAGGACCGCACCGCCGCGCCGACAGGACGGAACACCCCGATACACATCTCCAACAACTCTCTCGCTCTTTTCAGCGCATCGCCGGCATCGCCCCGTCTCTCTTGCCCGCTCGCGGCACCTTGACCATTGTATGCGAGCGGCGGTGGTGAGGGAGAAAGGGGTCGCGATAAAAAAAAAAAGGAGAAAGAGACATGTGCATGAATGGATGACGTGAAATTCGCTTGACGCAAAACGCCCTTCCGGAGGTGAAGATCGACTATCGGGCACACTCGCATGCGCGCGTGCTCGCTCATACGCACGCACGCACGCACGCACAAGGTGTGGAAATAACCGCGAGACCTATCGACGGCACATGACGCAAAATCGGAGAGATGGCGGCAGGCAGGCAATCAGGAAGACAGACAGACAGACA
The DNA here is from genome assembly GCA_029379305.1 of Frankliniella fusca. Classification (NCBI taxonomy): domain Eukaryota; kingdom Metazoa; phylum Arthropoda; class Insecta; order Thysanoptera; family Thripidae; genus Frankliniella; species Frankliniella fusca. Next base: position 663,078 of record JAHWGI010000516.1, on the reverse strand, counting down.
GACAGACAGACAGACAGTCAGACAGACAGACAGACAGACAGACAGACAGACAGACAGACAGACAGACAGACAGACAGACAGACAGACAGACAGACAGACAGACAGACAGACAGACAGACAGACAGACCACAGGGGTCTCTCGCCCCGACCGGAAGTACGGAAGCGAACACGTCATTGCTGCCACCGGCAGCCGCGTCAGTGCCCCTCTGCCACCCGACAGACCAGCAAAATGCAGCAAAATCAGATTAGGAGAGTGGAAAGAATTTCCCCAAAAAAGAAAGAAATGCCGTAATAATTGTGAAAGGTTTCTTTGGCTCACCTACATAAAATACGCTGATTTCCGCACGCACGACATTACTGGCTTTCACGTACCTAGAAAAGAAAAACAACAAAGTCATTCCCCTAGACCAAATAAAAGTGTAAAGATTATACTGGTTAAACAAATGTTTAATTCTATGCATCAATTCGTGTTTAGTTCCAAACGTTTAAAAGCCATGCACCTGCTGGTGTATAGTTGGACCAACGAGACATCAATTGACGTTCAATAAGTTCAACTTACGTTTAATAAGTTCAACTATACACCAGCTGATATATAGTTTCTGAACATTTTGGAACTAAACACTAATGGTGTATAGAACAATACATTTGTTTTACCACTGTATAGAAGAAAACTTAAAAAGTGGCCACTGAATCTTTCACTGCAAAAACCAACAGTCAACTTTTAGTACACTGTTCCTGATGTGTACTTCAAAGCACACATTAGACAATGCATTCCTGCCATGGTATGCACAAGGAAGTGCATGTTTGCCAATAAATTATGCACTTGGAAGTGCATGCCTACTATGGCATAATGCTATGGTAAGTACACACTTCCAATTGCATACCATGGCAGGCATACCTAGTGCATACCTTCGCAGACATGCATGCTTTCGAAGTACACATTAGGAACAGTGTACTAAGTTGACTGTTGGGTTTGCAGTGTTGTTTCTGACGGCGTTCTGACGGCGAGAAAGGGCAGTGCAGTGCAAGGAGCGCAAAGGCATGCGAGGTCCACGTTCTAACAAAGTTTGACAGGGAAGAATCAACCTCTCTCTCCCAACTTGGAGCAGGCGGCGCCTACCGACCGGGCCGGCACATTACTCAGGGAGAAAGGCCATCAGCAGTGACCCTGAGGGTCGCGCCGCGCGCCGCCCCTGAGCCTGAGCGCAGCAGGGCTAGGCGCGCACTGGCTCAGCCTGGCCGCCCCGCCCCGCCCCGCCCCGCCCCGCCCCGCCCCGCCCCGCCCCGCCGCGCCGCGCCCTCGGGGCACTCGAGTGAAAAATGTCAGCGACACGCCCGGAGAGGAAGACGTCACAATCGGTGTGCCACAGGTGTCTTGAAAAATCACCCGGCTTATGGTAGGTTCAAAAACACGCGCGTTTTTAATTTTAATTTTTTATTTTTATTTTTCAAATATGGGTTTAGAATACAAAAAGCGAAAACTACGAGGGCGGTTACCATTTCGGAGACACACCCGCGCACGATAAACTAACTGGTCGCGACTCACAACTTGACAAATGCCCATGGAAATACCTCCGCGACACGGCGACACGGCGCATTACACGGCGCCGGCCTCCGGCCGCCCACGCAGCCCAGCCCGCGCGGGTCACAGGACATACCGCTACAGTATGCACGCGGCCGGCGGCGGGGCGTTTTTAAAGCGATTTAGGGCGCCGCGGGTCAGCCAGCAGGGTGGCGCCGGGTGGCGCACGAAACGGGAGCGTTTGATGAATAAATCAGACTGACGACGCGGAGCCGAGCGCCGAGCGGCGTCGCGAAGGCTTTGGGGATGACGACGCGATATACACGACGCGTTGTGCTGCGCGGCCCGGCCGGGCCGGGCCTCCTCCTGGACACGCACCGCGGTTTACAACTTTTATCGTGGTCGTCACGCCGGTATGAGGTCGCCTCGAGGGGGCCGGCCCAGCCCAGCCCGGGCCGCGGCCTCCTTACCGACACGAAATACACGACGCGACGGGACGGGACGGGGCGGGGCGGGGCGGGGCGGGGCGGGGCGGGGCGGGGCGGGGCGGGGCGGGGCGGGGCGTGGTGGGGCGGGGCGGGACGGGACGCGGCGACAGCAGAGGATTTTGCGGCCAAACTATCTGAAACGTGCACGCGCGGGGCGGGACATGACACGGATACACACACACACACCTCCTCGCCGCGCTCGCGACGCGCTCGAAACACGACGCGAACAGAGGAAAAGAATAACTTTAGGAAAACGAAATAAATATTCATTAATGCGCACTCCCAAAACCCTATGTTATGGAGTTTTCTACGACGACGCAGCGGATCATCAATGAACCAAAAACTGAACATTGAAAGATTAGCGAAAATTTTTGGTTGCACGTGGAAAACTTTTAAATTTAAGACTAAACAACGAAATTGAAATGAGAGGGATACTAAGTCAGTGTGCAAGAATAACTTACTAAATGTTAAAAGAACGGGGGAAAAACATAGAGGAGTCTTAATAGATCGATCGGGCTCCACACCACAGCCTTATCCTGCTCTCACATCGTCTCCATCCCATCCGATCGGTTGCGCCGCGACGCCCCCGCGGGGGCTCCCCGCCCGCCCCGCCTGCTGAGTCCCCTTTGGGCCCCACACCGCGCACGGGGCGACGGGGCGGCCCCAATGTCTCCATCAGCCCGCGGGGACGCGTCCGGGAGAGCGCCTCCTCCCCCTCCTCCCCCGCCGAACCTGCTTGTTCGTGAATACGCTCTTGCTCATCGTCGCGCTATTCGAACGCGTTCCCCGCCGCGCTTCGCACCGCGCCACCTGGAAGGGGCTGCTGCAGCGGCAGGCTGCTCCACAAGCCGCAAAAGTAACCGCAATATACACGTTCTTCCGCCGCCCCAGCCCTGCCCTGCCGTGCCCCACCACGGCCGCAAAACTTACTCTCTCACACCTGACAGCCCAGCCCGTCTCCGCGGCCTCTCCCTCGCACTCCCTACGCAGCGCGCCTCTCACAGCAGCGCCGCGCCGTCTCGGAGACATGCCGCTGTGTCGCAATCCGCGACCTGCACGCCCCGCGTGTCTTCTCTCCGCCTTGCCCATACCCGGAGAGGGGAAGGGGTCACTTCGAAAAATCATTGAACAGCCCCGAAAAACTGTCATTTAAACAATTATAAAATAAAATCAAAACGGAAGATACCAAAAAAGTCCGAAAGTTCGAGAAATATTAACAGAGAACCGAAATAAAATTGAAATAGTTCGCAGAAATAGAGGCAAAAGATCAGAATTTATAAAGAATGACGTAATTTTCCTTGAAAAAATGAAAACAAAAAAACCAAAATAACATTTTGTAAAAGTGATTTCCCCTCACCCATACCCCTCTTAGCATAAGACGAAAGGCGAGTTAGCAGAGGCTATCACTGTAAATTGGTTGGCGTCTTTAGACGCCAAAATTTTGGCGTCCTCTGAGAACGCCAAATCTTGGCGTTCAAAGACGCCAATATTTGGCGTTCTTCTTCTCAGAACGCCAAATATTGGCGTCTTTGAACGCCAAGATTTGGCGTTCTCAGAGGACGCCAATATTTTGGCGTCTAAAGACGCCAACCAGTTTACAGTGATCAAGTATCCATACACGAACACTATTGTTATTCTTCTCCGCAAGATATTTTACGGAAAATTAAAAACCTCATCCTCGAAATTCCCCCCTGCCCGTTTCGCAGAGAGACGACAGCCCGCTCCTTACATCACAGTCGAGACTCTCGTCCAATTACACAAACGGGCAGCCGAGGCGAGGCGGCCAATGCCGGCGGCACTCCCGCGCAACTAAGAGCGAAGAAAAGTGAGAGGAGTCCAAAAGAGGCTCATCCCTGCAACAGTCCCAAATTAACTAGCAAGAGATATATAAAGGCGGAGTGGCTTATTCAATTTCGCGACGGCAGATAGAGGTTGAGGAGCTTGCCCACGACTCTGTCACCAGGAACCCCTGCGAGATAGGCAGTCCCTCAACACCTCAGTGTCTCGTGGTGTGGCCTACTCCGAGCTCGTCAGGGGTTCCGTCAAACCTGACGCAGTGCGTAGGCGAGGCGGAGTCCCGCTACAACCTCGCCCCATTGCAAACGAGTTCCACCCAAAAAGATGTGATTTCCAAACCAAATTTTACATTGTGAAGAATAACACTCTGTGGTATGCATAGACCCACGCGAAAAATTCCTCAGAAAGGGCCTCCTTCACACGGTTATATGGCCCGGTCCAGGTATACAGACCCATAAGCTCCGACCGGGCCCCGCCCCGCCTCTGTTCGGCTACGGGAAACGAGACCCACCCGCTTGCGGGGCCGAGCAGTGAATCCCGATATGGAACACGTTATGAGAACGGCGAGCAGCGGCGGACCTGCGCGGCGGCGTCTCGTGGCGTCCGTCAGCTCAACTATAACGTGATGGTGTTTAAGGAAGAGGGCGTCGCGCATGTCACATACTGGGGAAGGGGGAGACTCGAGGCACCGTCAGGGAAGTGCAAGCACTACCAGCAAATCAGGTCTCACGCAGGTCAAACGAGGGGAAACAACTTTGAGTTTTGGTGCACAAATATTGTGATTTTTTTCTGAATTTTCGTGAACTTTGGTTGAATTTTACCCGCATTTTTAATAATTTTTTTTTGTGAATTTTCGAAAGTTTTCCTAAAGTTTTCTGAAATTTTTAAATATTTTTTCTGAATTACGAGGTGTACAAAAATTTTAGAGTTGTTTTCCCCCTAGGTCAAATCTAATGAGCTCGGTCGAGAAAAATAAATAAACAAATATGGCTACTTCGTGCTGAAAGAAAAGAATAAAGCAATTGGAGAATCCCTAGCCCTCCATGGACTGCGGGCAGCTCGCTAGTAGGCAGTGGGACGGTCAGCGGCGGCGGCCCAGAGAGAGGGAGAGAGCAAGCGAGAGAGAGAGAGAGAGAGAGAGAGAGAGAGAGAGAGAGAGAGAGAGAGAGAGAGAGAGAGAGAGAGAATAATAAGAGTATAATATCCGCTAATAATTGTTCCGCACTACTGGTTTACCACTCGGCACAGAATTTGCCTTCCACCGCGCGCTCCTGGCTGACCCTGCTGCCGGGCAGGGCCGGGCAGGGCCGCGGTCGGTGCAGCAGTAACAGTTCGTGTCGTGATCACGCCCGGCGTGCGGTGGCACGTACACCGGGGCGCCCAACGGGTACCACTGGGTACCAGCGCGCGGGTACCCCGGGTACCCCTTACCTGCCGCCAGCTCGGCTCCGGCTCCGGTACCCCCCCCCAGGCCCGACCGAGTTCCGTTGCTCCGGAGCGGCAGCGCGCAGCGCAGCGCAGCTTCGCACCTAGTTCCTCGAAATTCGAACTACTGCTTTTGCTCGCAGCAACAGTGCCACTTTGGCGCGGGGCGTGGCGGGGCGTGGCGGGGCAGCGCGGGAGCAGGCAGCAAGGGGGGCGGAGCCAGCACTGTTCACACGTATTCGGCGTCATTACACTCGCAAAGCAGCAGCCGTGCCGTGCCGGCCCGAGAGACCCTAAACAGTTATTACTGCTGCACCGGAATAACAAATGAATCATCTTCATCCGCGGAGGAGTAGAGGAAACTGGAGTGTGTGTGAATGTCGCACACTAAAATGCAGCATTTCCATTCGAAAAGTTGTTCCTCAATGAGTTTGAGGAATTCTTTAGGAAAAAGGAAGAAGAAGAAGAAGAAGAAGAAGAAGAAGAAGAAGAAGAAGAAGAAGAAGAAGAAGAAGGAGAAGGAGAAGAAGAAGAAGAAGAAGAAGAAGAAGACACACGCAGCCAAAAAAAAAGGAGAAAAAAAACAGTGTGCCACTTTTACACACTTGTGTTTCCAATGAACTCTTTTTACGCTCAACAAGATGTCTACGTAACGTAACATGTAATGTAACACCACTACTCTGACATTTTCTATGACTTTTTCATGACTTTCCAGACCAAATTTTTGAGATTTCCATGACATTTTCGCATGCAAGTTTTCAAAATACGTAGTCAAAAACGTTTCGAAATTCTCGGCAAAGCGCCACTTTCCCTGACTTTCCATGACAACTTTTTTACCCCTGACTTTCCGGGTTTTCCTGACTTGTTGGAACCCTGGTCAACGAAACGAAAATAAAAATTACTTTGCATATTATCCTTAGAGTTCAGTATTCTCCTTCCTCCAATACTTCCCCCCTTTTTACTATAGACTCGACTAGGGACAAAAAGCGCGAACTGTAGAAAGAATCTCCTCTGTTCGTCCCGCGGTTCCCTCTTCTCTCCCTCTCCCGCTCTCTTTCCCCGCCGCGGAGGTATTAATGGCTCGCATTTGGTTTGGGATCACTGGCTGCGGGGTGCCCCTGCCCTGCCCCTGTCGGCCCGGTCCTGATAATGGGTGGGAAGGAAGCTCATCAGGCGGCAGCTCACCGCGCCGGTCGGGGCGGCCGCGGCGGAGGAGATCCACCCCGCCACGCCACTCCACTCCCGAACCGAACGTTCGACGCGATAGCTATAGCTATTCTTGCGATGAGCCCGGGCAGGACCGCACACTCCAAAATCTTATGTACATTATTTATTCGTCCCTATAATTTTTTTTACACATGCTCTACTTTTGCATTTTTTAAAAACACAATTATATGAAAAAATTGCATATTTTATGCGCAATTGTGAATAAAATTGTTCATGATTGCTAATCAAAAAAAAATCATGAGCTAAGCATGAGCAAAAAAAATCATATAGTGAATAAAAAATGTCCTTAAGAATTTAGTGTGTAAGCCCGGCCCTCGTGCTCCGGCTCCGCCTGCTACAGGCGCCTCCAGCTCGCCGGGACTTTGCGCTCACTTCCCATGAGCAGTCGGGTCGGGTCATACACCCGCCCGGCCTGGCCATTGTCATCGTCATCCTGGTCGCCTAGGCGGCGTGGTCCTTCCCCTCATAATGACCGCGATGGTCCTGCTGGCCTGTGGTCGCGGTGGCCGCGGGGGCCAGGCGGGGTCAGCGACCGCCTCCCTGGGCGCAGCAGCCTGCAGCAGCCCCGGCGCAGGGCAGGGCGCAGGCCCGTGGCCACCGCAGGCAGCGCCTGCCCAGCCCCAGCCCCAGCCCTAGAGAGTCCAGCAGCAGCAGCGCGGTCCATCAGTCTAGCCGACGGCCAGGGCTAGGCCCAGGCGACCTGAACCCTTCTGAGCGCAAAGAGGAGCACCGGATGCGACGCGGCCCGCTGCTGCTGCTGGGGCGTACCGTACCGTACCGCGGGCGGATGTGCGACACTGGCGGGGCGGGGCAATGCCAAGAGTTATGCCCCTTCCGACAGTCATCACCTCTCATTGGGGCTGCTGGTGGGAGAGTCGAGCTAGGACGGCGACACCCTGACCTCCCCCGCCCCGCCCCGCCCCGCCCCGCCCCGCCCCGCCCCGCCCCGCCCCTGCTGCCGCGCCGACACCGTTCGGTAGCGATACTCACTGTGACGCCCACAGCCACCCACGACTTCCTCGACCAGGGCAGCGCAGCAGACCAGAGCAGCAGCAGCAGCAGCGGCCTACAGGCAATCTTCACTCCGCGACCCGAATCTATTACCGCCACCGTCATTACTACCACCATTATTGGCTGGCGCTCTAAACCCTCTGCCCTCTATCCTTTTCGCAGAAATTGAAGCGCTATGCAAAACTGTACGGCCGAAATTGCGGATCCATCTTTGCCCAACCTCGCGGTCTTTTCTTGTGAGATGCACTTCTTGTTTTAAAATTGCAGATAAATCTGCTGAGAAAATGTCGCCCACAATTGGTTTGCGCCTAGGCACCTCAAGGCCGATGACTCTGCAGGTTCGCACGGAGCAGGAGCGTCACTTACACGACCCCCTGGACTTGCCGCGCCACGCCACGCCGCTCTAAAACGGCCGTCCCAGTTCCCATAATGTACCGCCGCCACATGAAATTGCGCGCGCGCGCGCGCAAGGCGCGAGTGGCCGAGCCAATTTGAATCCACGAAGGTGGCCGTCCTGCACGCCCCGCCCCGCCCCGCCCCGCCCCGCGGCCGAGGTGGCGAGGAAGCGCCATCACCTCGAGGCACAGCACAGCGCTTAGTGCGGGGTGGCTGGGTCCGGCCCGTCACCGACCTCCAGAGCGCAGACGCGAGAGAGAGAGAGAGAGAGAGAGAGAGAGAGAGAGAGGAGGAAGGAGTACACGAGGAAGAGTGAGAGGGGAAGTCCAGGGTGCCGAGACGAGCTTGGGCCGCGAGGACGACCGGCGTTCTTCGTCGCCACGCCAAACAACCCACTCATTACGAGATTACGCCGGCGGCGGCGGCGTGGTGGACGGGCAAACTGACGGACGGACGGACAGACAGACAGACAGACAGACAGACAGACAGACAGACAGACAGACAGACAGACAGATAAACAGACCGATGAACTCATCACAGCAGCATTGGTGGGGTGAGGAGGGGTAGTAAAGGGACAGGAGGGTGAGGAGCGGCAGCAGGGATCTGGTAGCATAAATATAGACACGCGGGTGACCGCGGTCGACAGTCAGCAATGAATGTGCTTCGCTGATCTTCACTACACTTCTGAAACTACTTCCGCCTTCGCCACACAGATAGAGGTCCCCGCGTCTGAGGGAGGGTAAAAAATATGCCCAGAGCCGTTTGAAGTTACATTGCAGCTGCTCTGTTCGCTCCCTGTGCCCCGCCCCACCGCTATACTTGTGTGTAGTATCGTTCGGACGGCCCCATAGCCCCGGCCGTGCCGTGGAGGCGGAGGCTCGCCTCGCGGACTTTCTCTACTGCCGCCGCGAACACACAATGCCGCAACACGGCGCACTGTGCGGCCGCCGAGCTCAGCCTGCAGCCTGCAGCCCACCCCCCGGCGGCCCCGGCCCCCCGCAGCAAAAAAAAGGAGGCAGTCACTCTCGGACCGATTGACCATTCTGGGTCCGCGCGCACTCCGCGGCAGCCGTCCCGCTGCTCTTCTTGAGCCGCCCCGCCCCGCCCCGCCCCGCCCCGCCCCGCGCCCCGCCCCGCCACACACCTGTCAGATCCATCACGCTGCATCCCCGCGCGCCAAAAGGGTGACGCAACCACCCTCTGAGCTTCGCCCCTGCTGGACAGGACTGGAGTGGGGGGAAGGAGCGGGGGTCACTTCGAAAAATCATTGCAAGGGACAAAAAAAAATCATTTAAATAAAATTAAAGATACAGAAAAATATCCGAAAAATCGAGAAAAAGTTAAAACAAAAGACGAAATAAAAAAGTGACAGAAATTTTCCTTTTTGAAAAATCATTACAAAAAATCAAAAGTCAAAAAAATTATCACTGTGCATATTTTGTACAAGGGATCCCCCACAATCGGACTGGACCGCCTGCTCGTCTGATCATATGCCGTCGCTCTGTCACAGGCGCATGTGAGTTTGACGCAGTGTGATAGAAAATAATACGCGACTTTCATGTCGTGGAGGAGAAGAGGACAGGTCAGGTGGTCAGGTCGAATCGGGTCGCACCCCGGACGGGAACTCTGGCGCCGCACTCACTTCACTTCACTCTCGACTTCACTTATCTTGTGCGGGGCGCGGGGCGCCCGCAGTGTACGCCCGCGGTGGAGATGCTTAATCAGTGCCGTTGCAGATTCGTGCGCGCTCCCTCACCCCTCCCCTCCCCTGAATCTGTTTTCCCACTTCTCCCGCGTGACCCCCCACCTCCCTTGCGCGCCCCACTTGCGCGCCCCGCCGGGCCGCGAGAGGGATTACAAAGTAAAGCGGCGTGCAGAGGCCAGAGGCGCGAGGGTCCACCACGCTCCGCCACGCCACGCCACTGAATCACGCGGACCAGAGGTAATAGGACTTCTTCAGAGGGACACGACGACAACCAAAACGGAGAGAGGGGGGAGGGGGGCGGAGAGAGAGAGAGAGAGAAAGAGGGGTAGAAAAAAATCCAAGTTGAATTTAATTCGCGGAAAACATGCACTTGTGGGAGCGCGCGGAGCTCGGTGCTAGCTCCTGGAATCATTTAGCCTCCGGTGAGATCTTCTTTGACTGCAGACAGTAGCCGACGGCTTCGACACTTGTAGGCGAGGCGGCGGTGCTCCGCTACGACCTGCTCGTCCTCCCCGGAGGACAAAGCGATGTCCGATAGCGCGCCCGGCTCGGCCCGGAGGGGAGAAAAAAATTAAAACGACCGCCGCACCACTAACGGCAGCAGAGGAGATTAAACATCAACCCTCGAGGAAACACTAAAAACGCGCCGACGCCGAAGTGCGGCGCTTATGTTAAGTCTGCGTCGTGTTTTCTTTTTCCTTTTTTTTTTTACTCAGTCAAAGGGGCGCGATAGTGACTGCTTTCCTGGCTTGCAGATTGGGGTGCAGCGATACGGGGCCGCAAACAAAAGGCGCCCGCTTTAACCTTTCTCCCGTTACGAACACTTACGAGGAAACGCCGCGGCGACGGCACACCGGGACAGGGTGGGGGCGGGGCGGGGCGGGGCGGGGCGGGGCGGGGCGGGGCGGGGCGGGGCGGGGCGGGGCGGGGCGGGGCGGGGCGGGGCGGGGCGGGGCGGGGCGGGGCGGGGCGGGGCGGGGCGGGGCGGGGCAGGGCTGCCACGCGGGGGCGGCGAAGAGCTGCGGGGTTGCACCGCGCAAGGCCACCAGGCTTTACCATGAGTAGTGTAGGCAATAAGCAGTCCGAATACATCCGCGCCTGCCTACCAGGCAACACCAAAGCACAGGTGTGCGCAGGACCGAGCAGCACGCCAAGGACATAGGTGCGGATGCAGCCCACGCTCCTGATTGCTTACTTTTCTACACTCTAAATGACCACGGACTTTTATTGTTACCAGCCCCTGGACTTTGTTGAGCATGCCTAAGCCGGATACAAGATTGTGTATAGTTAGTTACATTTATGAAAATTTTGTTACTAGCTAGTAACAAAATTTTCAAAAATTTAACTAACTTCACACAATATTGTATCCGGCTTAGGCATGTTTAAAAAAGTCCAGGAGCTGGTAGCAATAAAAGTCCGTGGTCATTTAGAGTGTAGCAACTGGGAGGGGGGGGGGGGGCGAGTGGTACTTTACGATAAAACAAAAATCACACTCTCCAAAAAAACATCAAAAATCAAGACATATGAAGAAAATATCCGAAAAAAAACCAAGAAAAATCAGGAACAATTACAAAAAAAAAAAAAATCAGAAAAATCGGTGATCGCTTGAATTTATAGTTCAGTACCACTAAGGGGCACCGCTAGCCTCTATCGCTTCACGCCGGCCGGCCGACGAGGGGCTCCTCGGTATGTGACTAGGGGAGAGTGGGGCACATTGGTCCGTTTTTTTTCTTTTAGTTCCCTACGCCGCATGTGATGACCCCAAAAAAAGTTTTTTGTGCCAAGTCTTAGTTTGTACATTACTTTACCTTAGAAAACCATCCCCAACATTTTGCCGACCATGCAAGCTGAGATAAACCGAAAACCCAAGAGGCCTGCAAGTGGACCAATGTGCCCCGGGCCGGGGCACATTGGTCCGACCTATGGGGCACATTGGGCCAAGCTGGAAAAAATGGCCAGAACCGTTATCTACGCCACTTAATGATGTGTTGAGTGATACTCTGTGATAAAGGAAGTCGAATTTGTCAAAAAAAGTAATTTCAGTTAGGTACTTCGTACTCTTGTATTTGTACTTTAACAAAAGTAGGCTAATCAAAAATAAAATTCTGCTAACTAATTAAAACAGTAAAAACAGTTAAGAATATTTTTTATAAATGTCAGAAAACGAAACCATAAGAAAACCTAACCTAGCATTTGTCACAACACTTCCTGAAATATCAAAATTTGCAATTTTAATGGATACTGTTAGATTGGCACAATGTGCCCCGTAAAAAAGCGGCCCAACCTGCCCCAAGTGTAGCAAATAAATTCAAATGCTTCTAGAATGCAAGTAGTTGTTTCTAGCCCATTCAAAACTATATTCAATTTAAAGGTAAGTGATCAGGCTTTCGTTTTAAAAAGGTGCCGTGATTAAAATATAGTGTTGTATACCCCTAAACGAGATGGTTTTAGAGTAGAAACATTTTACTTTTACCTGTTTTATGGGGTATTCAATACTTCACCCCTGGCCATTTGGATTGCGACCGTTGACGAACGGCGGACTCTTCGGAAAAATAGTCGGGTAGGTGATAGCTTCTTCCACTGTCCGAGTGGTGGCGCTGCGGTCGCTCTAACCTCGCGAAATTCGAAATGGACCAATGTGCCCCATGGACCAATGTGCCCCACTCTCCCCTACTGAAATTGACGGAATCAATTACTGAACGAACTTCACGACATTTGATACTTACGGAAACATTTTCCCGCACCACAACTCACGCTCTTAACGCGCATTGTCGCATACCAGTCTCCTATACTGCGGGCCCGCTACAGGCGTATAGGCATAGACTCCACGTAGCCTAGCCGCCCACAGCGCTGCACCGCGCGCGGATCCTCTCGAGCAGCAATCGCCTGGAAACTAGTAGCGCGCCCGCGGCCCGCGCGCCGCGCAGCAGCGTGAATAACCCATTAATTACTTCCTTCACGGCCCTGCGCAACTGGGCGACGGTGGGGCGTCGGGGTCGGCCGGGCGCTATTGGGTTGTTTGGGTAGAGGCGGCGGGGCGGGGCGGGGCGGGGCGGGGCGGGGCGGGGCGGGGCGGGGCGGGGCGGGGCGGGGCAGAGCAGGGCGAAGCGGGCGCGGCGCGGGGCGCGGATACCAGTATGCCCCTGCTCGGTTCGTGCACACAGCCCCCGCTGATTCCGAAGATCGCTCTCGCGCGCCCCCGTCCTTGTCGCACTCAAGGGCCCCTATGCCATCCTTAACAGAGAGCACCGCGAGGGGGAAACAACCCTGAAATCTTTGTAAACCTTAAAATTCAGAAAAATATCAGGAAAATTGAGAGAGATTTAGAAGAATTCAGAGAAGTTCAGAAAAATTTAGAAAAATTTACATAATGAAGGTGAATAACTTCGAGCAAAAATTTATGAAAATTCACAAAAATTCACGCAAATTTTAAAAAATTCCCGAAAATTCACAAAATTGGTACACCGAAATTCAGAGTTGTTTCCTTCTCGGAGCACGGCCATAGGTGCACCAAGGGCAGAGGTGAGAAAGAGAGAGGGAGAGAGAAAAAGAGAGAGAGAGAGCGATCCTCGGAAGCAGACGGCAGCGCAGCAGTCTGTAACCTCTCATCCCATTGACACCCTCCCCCCCTCTACTATCCCGGCTCATTGACCGCATCTTGGTCCTGGTCCCCGCGCTGCCGCCGCTCTGGTCCGCGATGCGCCGCGCTCATGGCATAATTGCGAGAAAGTGAAACTGTACAGCCGTGCCGCCCCACCCCGCCTGCCACTGCAGCGCCACTATGCAGCTTGAAATGTATGCTGAAGGTATAAGGTAGAGCACCGGCCGGGGCGTGGCGTGGCGGGGCGGGGCGGGGCGCGCGGCTCCAGTCTGCTGGTGCAGGGGACCCGCCGCGCGGCTGAGAGGGGCTCAAGTGCAGCAGTCCCCACCACTCCACCCCTTCACTATAACCGGACGGCAGTGGCGGGGCGGGGCGGGGCGGGGCGGGGCGGGGCGGGGCGGGGCGGGGCGGGGCGGGGCGGGGCGGGTGTGAGAATGTCACGGGGCATCAGCGCCAGGCGCCTCGCCGCCGGGAGCGACGCCGCGGCCGCGCTTCCTCACTGCAGGTGTTATGAAACAGCCTGAGTTATCAGCAACCCACCCACACACAACGGGATGTCTTCTCCTTCCCCTTTTCTCCCCCATTCAGCGCGCCAGGCCAGACACCCAAACCCGAAGGTCGCGTGAGTGTTGGATCACTCGTATCGTATAAGTATGCCAAGTACCTTTCGTACACTCATTGCCCCCTACGGATTTATGAGATTTCTAGGAAAAAGACATTTCAGTTCATTTGTGGAGAGGTATGCGAATACTGGGGAATTCTTATGAACCTGCAATAAGAGCGCAACAAGCACACGCATGCTGGTTTTCACTATCGCGGGACCGAGTAGGGCGGCGGGGCGCACAGAATAGGCGCTGGAAAGCACACGATGACAATTCTATCGGCGGTGCGAAGTGCGTTGCTGCTCGGCGGCCTCGGCCCGGCCCAGCCGCGTGTGGCCATTTGCACAGGTGAAATACGAGCCGTCTGTGCGGAGCGTGGCGCCCGCCGCCCGGCCCGGGCCCCGCCCCGCGCAATGGGTGTAATGAGAGAGCCAATCTGTCCCGCGGAATTGTGAAGGAGAAAGAGCGAGAGGAGAGAAGATCGGCCGCGAGCCTTCCCGCCCGGCAGCGCGAGTGGCCCTGCAGGGCGTGCAGGGCGAGCAGCCCCGCCCCGCCCCGCCCCGCCCCGGGAGCTAGCTCTTCATAAAAGAACGCCCCTGTCATTGCCTTTGATTTGGAAAGGTTTTTCACTTTTTTACTGCCTGCCTGCCGGGCCCGGCCGCGGGGGACCCGCCAGAAGCCAGGGAAGTGGTGGGAAAGGAGGCAATGTTCTTCCGGGCACGGCGGCGACCACTTGTGCCGGGGCGGGGCAGGCGGGGCAGGGCGGGGCAGGGCGGGGCAGGGCGGGCTGCAGCGAGCGTGATCTAGGCATTTCAGGGTGTCAAAGCGGTCGGAAAACAGGCCGGGAGGGGCCGGGACGACGTCTCGCCTGCAGCGTCACTGCGCTTTTCTCTCACCTGCAGGCCTCGCGCCTCAGGACCGGGGGGGGGGGGGGGTGCTACATGTGTTCTCCTTACAAGGAAAGTCTGTCAGGCGGCTGGTCTGGACTGGCCTGCTCTGTACGGGTGCGTAGCACTGATCAATCAGATGTCATCACCGAGACACGGCCGAGCTCTTGGAGTGTCGTAAGACATCGGGTATTATTTGCTTACAGAAACAAGGCAGTCTCGAAATGTTTTACTCCTTTCCAACAAAATAGTTTTTTAAAAAAGGTTGTGATGGCGGAGACACCGAGAAAACGACGAAGCGGTTTATGTGCGTGTTCCTTTGACCTCTGAGTGCGTGAGTATTGTAGCCTAACATTTACGCAAGTCGACACTCACCCTTGGCCTGGCAAAGGAGATTGCCCGCCAGTTTCTTTCCACACGCCGAACTCACCTGCAAAAAAGAGCAAAAAGTCACTATTAATGCACTGACCGATGAATGATAATACTCCTCCGTCCTTAACATTTAGAGAAAGATAAACAGCCCCCACCCCCCACCCCCAAAAAAAAGAAAAAAAAAGAAAGTGCGAGGAACACGAGGTAACAATTTAGCAAATGGTCTCATTCTATGTGAGAGACGTAGTGGACTTGTCCAATTATCGTAACACATTCGTCCAACAGGAAAACAAGGATGGAGAAAAGACCGCGTCGTTTTCACATTTCGACGAGTGATAATCGTCACAGAGGGATAACGGCGACTCGCCTGGGATGTGGTGGAATCACATGTCGTTCTACTCGCTCGCTGCTTTCACGTACTTTTACGTACACTCGACGCACGATGCGTTGTGTCACGACAAGACCCATCAGTGCCCGTGTTGCGTGAGTGTTTATTCAACTTCCCTGGGCGATCAAACTCTCTCTCTCCCTCCCTCTCCCTCCCTCCCTCCCTCTCTCTCTCTCTCTTTCTCTCTCTCTCTTACACACACCCATCTCCGCTATTTCCCCCTTCGGTGCGTCTGAACGCCAGTCCACTACAAGATACCCCAAATCCCGGTGCAGTTATCCCGTTAGGCATTCCCGCCATCCTCCCCCGCACATGCGCCGTTCCGCTCCGGCCTCATGATCAGATGTCGGCAATAACGCACCCATCAGACACATTACAAATGGTTGAGGCTCTAGGCAGCAGCTCACCGCTCCCGCCCGACTCAAACTTTTTACGACTGTCTTTACATTCGCTCATGGTAAAAACCTTCGTCCAGGTTTGCCAACGTCGACAACGCCGATACGACGGACCGGGGGTCAGGCCGGGGGGAGGTGGGGTGGAGGGGAAGCAGAGCACCCGGAAGGATAGGAAACGGGAGGTGAGGGGAAGAAAGAGAAGAAGTAAGAGGAGGAGGAGGGGAGGAGAGGGTGCGGGAGCCTGGGAGCGACTTGAGCAGCAGCAGCGGGTAGCGGACGGGACGGCACGGCACGACGTGATCCTGATCTAACCACCAGCTGGTGCTGGTGCCTGGCCCGCCCAGCGCCACGCCGAGCACACAAATAAATTTACATTGGCGTAAGGTCGCGCGCACTCTGTTAAAAATGGAGCCGCGGGAACTTTCCGCTCAGCTCTATGCTTATAGCTATATTCAACCGAGAAACACAACTAAATTTTTGGGTACAAATTTTCCAAAATTTCTGAAATTTTCCAAAATTTCTCAAAATTTCAAGAATTTGTTGTATTTAACTTGAAAGATTTACAGAAAATTCTGCTTAGAATTTCTATCACTTTTCTATTTTATCAAATGCTTGAATCATTTTTAAGCAAATTTCTAAATGTAGGGTACCATACAAAATTTTAGAGTTTTTTAAGCATATGCTATTTTACTGATTTACAGAGGACTTTAAAGGACAGGTTCAGGGTGTCAAACAGCAGGAAATGAAGCTCTATAGTAAACAAAGCTTAATTTTGACAACATCTAACCCCCACCCCCACCTGCCCTGATTCCGGATTCCGAGACGACTGCTTGAGCGCTATTTTTCGTCGGCAAAAGCTTTTCAATCAAAGACATCGCGGGATTTTTTTTAACGTTGCAGAGGAGGGACGCATGGGCAGATGCTGCTGACAAGGGTGGTGAAGGCGAAGGGGAGCTCGGGCACGACTATCCACATTGGAATCAACTGAACGGCGCGTCGTGTCGACGGGCCGCCGGTGGGCCGGGGCCGGGCCTGGCCACATGTTAAGGTGGTTAAGGTGACCCGACCCGCAAGTTGACGGTCCCCTCCCCTCCCGACCTGGACGCGGGGCGCAGAGCACAGCCCGGCGCAGTAACGTCACGCTCACGCCGCGCCAACTGTCGTCGCCTATCGCCTTGCGGTCGCGCACGTAACGTAACGGCTCGTCGCCAAACGTGACATTCGTTACACATCTCTATTTAATCCTTGCTTGCTCGTCTCTCTAAACAAAGTTCTCTCATTCTACAGGGCAAAACTATACTGGCAAGCAGCAGCTTCCGCGCGGAAGTGGCAGAGCACAGCAGCTTGCTGAGTGAGACGTGAGCGGCGGCGGGCGGCGCGGTGCACCGGACGTTTGCCTCCCCAAGGCTCGCTGGTAAAACGCCGATGCCTTACAAGTGTTTACAAGCCCACTGAGCAGAGCATACCCTACAGCGACTACAGCACAGAGAGAACAAGGTAATTTGAGCGCGCTGCCCCGCTGGCAGACCGGACCGGACGGGCCTTCCCGAGGGGAAACTACTCTAAAGTTTGGTGAACGAATATTGTAAAATATTGTTATTGTTTTTTTTTTATCAAATTAATTAGTGGTGGTTGTTTTGAATTTAATTGAATTTTTTAGCAGGTTTTGCTCAAATTTTACGTACATTGTGAAAAATATCCTCTTAAATTTACGACAAATGTTGTAAATTTTATTAACAAAATGTGTCGTAAATTTACGGCAACTCATTCTTGCTCGTCTGTCAAGTACAAGTCGTTAAGATGTGCTTGTAAATTTACAATTTCAAATTGTAATTTTACGACTTTTATCTTGCAAAATTTTCCCGTAACCCTTACGATTATTTTACAGTGTAAATTTTCCAGAATGTCACTAAATTTTTCTTTATTTTTCTGCATTTGGAGGCGTACAAATATTTCAGAGTTGTTTACCCCTCGGGCCTTCCTTCCTCTCCTGCGGCATTCCCGGCACGCGTCATACCGCTGCGCGCGGCTCCGGGCAAGACTGCAGTGAAAGTGACAACATTTCATTCCCCGATAGGAGCGGATCCCTTACTGCGACCAGCCCTGCCCTGCCCTGCCCGGTACCGTCCAGCGTCCCGCCTGCTGCTGGGCAGGGCAGGGCAGGGCAGGGCAGGGCAGGGCAGGGCAGGGCAGGGCAGGGCAGGGCAGGGCAGGGCAGGGCAGGGCAGGGCAGGGCAGGGCGGGGCTGGGGCTGGGGCTGGTAGCGGCTTTCTTTGCCAAGAGACGGATTGCGAGGGGCCAGGCCGGGCCAGGCGCGCCTAGGCGAGGCGATCCCTTCTGGAATGCTAGTCACTCGACTCGCGCCCAGCGCGCGGCCTACAGGGATCTGCGCGCCGCAGTCCAGAGTCATTCTACCGCCCGCCCTGTTGCTGCTGGTCATCAAGTAGTACAAGTCGAAGGCTTATTGCAGCCATAGCGACGGTAGGGCAGAACGGACTCGCTCTCCGCAGCCCCACGGGGCAGGAGAGCGGTGCGCAAAGCTAATCTGCTCGCAGCGCAACTCGCAAACGCAACTTTCAAACGCGCTGCCCCAAAACGCACCACCTGTTGTTAAACATTGCACGGAGGTGCAGAGCGGCGGCGGCGGGGAGCGGACAATGAGCGCTTTAATTATCAGCCCGACACTTAAACAGAAACCAACAAATAACATTGTCCTCGGCGCTACTCTCGCGATACCTTCGCGCATTCTAGGGTAGACCGGGGCGGCGGGGCCGGAGTAAAACCGAGCGAATAGGGGTCGGCAGGATTTAGAGCAATGCGGGAAAGAAAAGTACATGGCGGCGCTGTGTAATTCTTTCACGACGCTCTCGAACATTTTGGAGAAAATATACCACCAGAGAGTTTACGGGCAAATTTTCCATGGGAAATGTATGCAAGATAGGATATCAAATTGTAAAATTATACAAATTTCTGGAGACATATGGTCTCGACTTGTCATTTTCAAACAACCACGAATTTGCGGACGAAACCAATCGTTAATTAGCACACTGTAAAAAATAGTCGTAGGTTTACGGGAAATTTTCCACTAAGTGTAGTCGTAAAATTACAATTACAAATCGTAAAATTATAATCAAATCCTATATCGACTTCAAATTCAATAACGAACAATAATGGTTTGTCGTAAATTTATAACATTTTTCGTAAGCCGTAGTTTACACAATATATATCGTAGATCTACAAAGATATTTTTCACAATGACAGCACCATTTGTAAAACACAAATTTGACGATGAGCGTTGTGAATTTTCGAAAATATATTTTCCGCGGTGACAGCAGGAGTGCCGGGCCGGACGCTGCCCGTCTGCTCGCCCGCACCGCGGCCAGCGCCACCCAGTCGTGCGGCTGAGGCGCGCGGCGCGGCGGCGCAGCGGGAGCAAAGGGTTGCGGTGCCTCTGCTAATCCCGTGAGATGACGCGCCGCGCCATGCTCTCCAAACCATACAAACTCGAGTCAGACTTAGATTTTCCCTTTTCCCAAATTAAACTTCAAAAAAAATTTAAAAAAAAAATACTTTTGTGTACAGAAATGCACTTTCATGAGTGACACATATCAAAAGCATGACTTTTTCCAGTGCACAGATAGCCGTTTTGGGGGTCGTGAAAACCATACACAGCACCATCCTACCCATGGGAGAAAAAAAAAATCCACGAGTCGTAAATCCAGGCCGCGCGCGGAGTGGGTAATTCGAGGCTTAGTCAAATGAAGCAAAGCGTATAATAAAGAAAAGACGTGCAGTAGTGTTTTTTTAGTTGTTTTTTTCTTGCCTTGGGTCAGGCTGCGGCACGCGGGCGGGTGTAGCGCGGCGGTGGCGGTGTGCAGGGCCGGGCCGGGCGGGGCGGCATGCGTTGGGAATCAGGACGCCTTGCGGTGAAGTGAAGGCTTTTGATGCGCCATTTCGCACCTCGGGCCGGTGTCGCGCCCCGCCCCGCCCCGCCCCGCCCCGCCCCGCCCCGCCCCGCCCCGCCCCGCCAGGCGCCACTCGTGACCAGGGATTATACTCGCGCTGCCAATCAAGTCCGCAGACCGGAGCAGCCGTAACATATTGGAGGGGATTAAGACGCTCTCCTCGTCCAGCCTCCGCGACACACGCGACTGCGACATTGAAGCGCGCGCACTTTTTCTCCCGTAGCCGCTGTCCATTTTTTTTCCCTCGAGTGCAAGCCGAGCCCTCCTCCTGCTCCCTCTTTTCCCCTTGCCCCGTATCCCGCGCTACACGCCGCCTTTATGCCTCCGTGGGCAATGTGGTCCCATCATGGTCACGATCAGCTGCCGTCGCGCCGCTCAGCGGGGCGGGGCGGGGCGGGGCGGGGCGCGATGCCAAGACTGCGGCATGAAAGACTCATGGGAAATGAACCCACAATTTAATCATTGTAATTCATTCCTCCTTTCATTTTATGAGCTCTATTAATGATGACATATAATCACAAAGCAGGAAAAAAAAAAGACGTCAAAATATTTTTCCAGGTATAGGCGGGGGTGCACTCGGCGGACCATCATGGCGCGCGGGTCGATGCGGGCAGGCAGTATATGGCACAGGCGATGCCATGAAATTAATTCACCATACTTTCTCCAGTGTTGCGTGCGGATTTCGCAGAAGTCGCACGAAAAACAGCCCTGCTCCCCCACAGCCCAGACCGCTGCCTCCGCGCGCACGACCGGGAGCCACGCCGTGCCGGGCCGGGCCACGGAGGGACGGTCATAACCGCAGATTGCCATCTCCTACCGGGAAATGAAGTAAAAATCCATCCCAATACTCAGCGAATGAAATTATTATTACCGTCGCGCCTGTCTCGACGGGTCCTTCACTGTAAATTCAAGCGTGCGCCGATTTTTCTGTTTTTTCTGTTTTTTGGTCATTTTTCCTTGATTTTTACAGATTTTTTCTAATTTTTCTTGAGTTTTTC
Source organism: Frankliniella fusca (assembly GCA_029379305.1). Taxonomy (NCBI): domain Eukaryota; kingdom Metazoa; phylum Arthropoda; class Insecta; order Thysanoptera; family Thripidae; genus Frankliniella; species Frankliniella fusca. The sequence goes on along the minus strand of JAHWGI010000516.1, from coordinate 642,299 downwards.
TTTCTGATTTTCTCTAGATTTCATTTTCTTAATTTTAGTCTGATTTTGTTTTAGGGTGTACAGTACACTGATTTATTTGAGTGAAGGACCCCTCAGCCCGTCTTCACCCGCGCCCGGCACGTTATAAAGAGTTACTGCTGTCGAACTAGTCGAACCTTTCTGCTAAAAAGGTCAGATAACCGACCTATTCTGCCGAGGCCAGCCGTGTGTTGTTTAGCCAGTGCATCTCTAGAACTGCCGGCGCAGAGCAGCCATTTGTATTCCACTGCCGAGCCCTTAACTTCTGGACGGCGACGGCAAGCGGGTCAGGCGGCCGGTGGCGTGGGCGGGGCGAGGCGGGGCGAGGCAAGGCGGGGCGAGGCGGGGCGAGGCGGGGCGAAGCGGGGCGAGGCGGGGCGAGGCGCGGGGCCGGGCCGTCCAGGGTAGTGTCACTGCAAGGGGAGCAGGACCACGGCGGCAGCGGGGTCTCGGTGAAATTGAGGAATGACAGCAGCAGAGTAAGTGCCCCGCCTAGGCAAATCTCTCCTAACTAAAGGATTAGGCACTGTAACGACAGTATGCTCCAAAGAGCTGGAAAGGAAAGGAAGGGCACTAAGGGTCTCCGTGTCGACTCATTGAGGCGGCAGGATCTCTCTCCCGCCCCCGCCTCGCCTCGCGGGTCCACGGTATAATGATGCACACGGTGTCGAGTTACTAGCTCTCCCGAATCCGGGTCAGCCCGCCTTCCCCGCTTCTCGCCGGGCAGAACGTCTGAACGTCGTCGTTTCGCACGGAAATATCGTAAAGAAAAAACGGTGAGCGCTGCCACCTCCGCCTCCGCCTCGCCCTGCCCCGCGCCGTTCCAGCAGCGTCTATACGCTAAGGACATGCTGCATTGTTTTCCAAGAAGAACCTCTTGGGACGAACCACACTCAAATAAAAATATAATAATACAAAAAACGAGCAAAATAATTTTGTCAAATCTAAAATAATGCATGAGCGCCACGGTAAAAACAAATGTCTTTGATTTCGGGAGGAGAGAAGGGAAAACTGTGAGGACTCTCTATTGTATAGAAAAACTGCTGAAATTTTGAGGAAGTGCCCCCAATAAGTGATGGCAGTGAATTCCCCGCAAGTTTTGGGGAATTCCATCACTGTTTGAAGGAAACCTCATAAAATAAATACGCGTATGAGGATTGTTACTCAAAATCGGGGAATTTCTCGAGTTTCTCAAATATTTCATCTTTTCCTCAAATACAAATCAGACATTTGTTCTTGCCGCGGTCTCGGCTCGTGTCACCCCACACTCAGACCCGAGCTGAGCCGGGGAGGGGCCACGCGCCGCGCGGCGCTCAGCAGGGCTCAGAGCACAGCCAGCCCCTCGGCCAGCCTCGCGGGGCATTAGGCTTGGGCCCGCTCATCAAGGCCCTGTATTATGCGTGCCCAGTGGCCGGTGAACAGTCGGGGCGGGGCGGGGCCCTCTGCCTCCGCCTCGCTCGGCGCCAGCCCGGCCCGGCCCGGCTGGGCTTGAAGGCCAGGGTCGGGTCGGGGTCGGGGCGGGAGGGGAGGATGCGGTGACCAGTGACCAGCCCCAATAAGACTGGGTCAGCGTGCCGGCGCACTCTGCCCAGCGGACCGCTCGCCGCCGAACAGGGCAGGCAGCGTGCGGATAAAGAGCGGGGACACGACACGGGAACACCTCGTAGGACTGTAACAGCTCAGGCTGGCGCGGCGCGGCGCGGGCAGACCGCCAGGCCGCACCAGACCCTGCTCGACTACATTTAAATGGATTTCCATCCCGCGAGGCCGGGTGGGGCGGGGCGGGGCGGGGCGGGGCGGGGCAGAGGGCGAGGCGCGGCCGGCCGGACGGATCCGTTAGCCGTACGGTGACAGAAATGAACCTCGCGAGCCGAGCAAGCAACCTGGCTCCCGCCGCCGCCGCCGCCGCCGCACCGCGCCGAGTTGGTGATTTGGAACCGAAGGCGGAGCCCATCCGTCAATGTGCAATGCCCCGCCCCGCCCCGGGACCCGCCCAAGCGGCAGGCCAGCAGCAGGGCATGCAGGAGTCCTGCAGGAAGGCTCGCCAGGTGGTCCCAAAGGCGCGGCCGCCCTGTCACGTCCTCCTGCCAGCACCAGCAGGACGCAAAGGATAGGGCTAACTGAGGGGGGGGGGGGGAAACACTCTAGAAAAAGTGGATGATGCCTTTTTTTGGTTTTTGAACTCTTGAGTTTTTAGATTGTAAAGATTTTTTTTGTGTGTGTTTTGAGTTTTCTTTAGATTTTTTAAAGAGAATAATGAAAATTTCTGGAACTTAGTGATAGTTTTTTTCTCCCTATTTCTGACCCTTTTCATCTGTTTTTTATTTCTTCTTCTCGAGTTTTAAAATTTCACTATAACTTTTTTCTTGACATTATTTTGATTTTTTTCAAAATTGTTTTTTTGAGAGCCGTGCAACGATTTTACGAAGTGATCCCCTCCTCGGGATACGGCTGGCTGTAGGTAGGCTGGCTGGCTGGACCCCGCAGCACATGCACCAAACGCACGGCGCTGCTCGACTTCAACGCGCGTGAATCACACTCGCAGCAGCAGAGAGAAGCATTCTGAATAAAAACAACGCACCGAGTGTATATTTCTGTGAGTATGTGTGTGTGGAGAGAATTGTTCGCACTTTGAGTGCGTCACCGCGCGCGGGTCACACCCCGTCGTGCGAGGGGCGCCCGCCTCAAACGCGTGGGAACACACAACGACGCACACACGAACACACACGCACATACACACACATGGGACACACCCGGTCACCTGGGAAAGTGGAGTGAGCTACTGGGCTGTGGTGCAGCGCTGAGCGACCCGTTTTGAGCGCCATACGCCGCCACCGCTGCCATACGACTGAGTGCGTACGCGTACCCATAAATATCGAGTCGCCCCAGATGCCCATAAAGTAAAAAAAGAAATAATCCGAGGTTAACCTTTACCAGCTCGCGGCGGGTGTCCAGCGGCAGCAGCCTGCCAGCATGCTGCCAGCACGTCCACACGCGGCCCGGCCCGGTGTATCAATCACGCCGCATTAGCGAGAAAATGCCAGCGCGGATCACACGCGGTGACCGCGCCGAGAAAAGTGAAAAGCTGTGTGAACTGCTATCTTACTTCAGTGACAGCCATAAGATCATGGTTGAGATATAACAATATTTTGATTCCAACCACTATAATTTCGATAGTTCGAAGCAGGCGCGGTTTAAGGTCCGACTAGAAGGGAGGGCGGACGTGTACGCAGTACATGGTATGTACATGCCAAAGTACACACTATCAGCCGCGAACACCTTGGCAAGCAACACGCAATTCTAAGTGATTTATAGTATTTTATACATGCTAAAGAATTCAAGCGACCAGTGTAAACTTGGGGCATGTCAACACTATTTTCTGAAAAAATGTCCAAGTACACAGCATCTTCTGGATACTTTAAGGTAAGCAATGAATATAATTACAAACATTTTTTATTCCCAGAGTACAGGCGACAGGCGTGTGGCATTTACTCATCTGGGTTTCGAGTGCGGAGGGCCCGGCCGGCGCCCTGCGCGCGTGTGCTGCATGCCCGCGCTACTTATTGGCAGCAAAGAGTTATGAGACGTCAGTGGGGAAGGCGATCGAACTAATGGGCGAAATTAATTCACGACGCGACGCTGCACGGCTGCCTGCGCTGCGCCCAGCCGCCGGGGAGGCCGCTCAGGGAGGTCCGACGCGTCGTCATCGCGTAATTTCCCTACGACGTGCCAAAATTTTTCACGTCGAGTGGAGACGAGGCGTCCAGTTCCCTCGACGATAGGGACGCAGCGTGACTTGAAATATGGTTTAATAAAATCCCTTCCTGTCGAGGCGCCGCATGGCGCGATAGGTGCCTGCAACAGCTTGCAGCAGCAGCACACTTCTTGTCGTGCAGGTGGTTCAGCTCGCGCACGGTAAAAACCATGTCTGATTTTTTTAAACGTTAAAAGGGAAAAAATTTGAGACACTCCCTGATTCTGAGAAAAAAAAACAACTCAGATTTTGAGGAGGTCTACTTATTAATTTTTTTTTAAAAGGGATCTTCCTCAAATTCTGTGAACTCCTCAAAATCAGGGAGTGCCTAAACGTTTTCCCTTTTTCCGTAAAAAGGAAAACAAAATCAGACCTTGCTTTTACCGAGTTACGGATCACGGAGGGCAGGACCGCTATCATGATCATCATATTTCCCTGCTGACTACACCCTCCCTCCCTCCCTCCCTCCGGTAACTGATGGTCGTTTGCATGGCCTGGCCGAGCCCTTCCCTCTCTAATGGCGGAGCGCGGCGCGGAGAGGCCCCGCCCCGCCCGCGAACTACTCGCCTCCACGACGACAAGGTGTGCCCCAGAGCCCTCCGCCCCCCGGGCCCGGCCCTACCCACCCATCCCGCAAGCTACGCGGGAAAAAAGGTACTACACGGATATGCCTTAGTAGGTGAAATTATTGGATGCCTCAGTAAATTTCAGTGAGCGCTCTCATGCATCTTAAGCGACTTGTTTATCAGCTTCCCTAAGAGTGCTGCTATTCTTAACTAAGAACATACTACCTATACACTCGCTATTTTTTTTACCCCGTGAACTTACCTCAACGACGAGAACTCCGCGGGGCCCTCCGCCCCCACCATATTTTTTCCCCCCTATTTTTCATTTCTACCGCTACGACTTAAACGAACTGCATCTTGTCAGAACCCCCTGGTGTCAGTCAGTCGACTGTGGCAGCGCGCGGTGCGGAGGAGCACGACTACGAGCAGCAGGAGGGGGGCGAGGAGGTCGAGGAGGAGGAGGTGGTTCGCCACAATTAAAAACCGCTTTGCGGTCGGGATAAAAAGAGGGGCGTTATGCGACACCCATCCATCAAGCTCTCGCCCCGGCCGCGTCCACGGGGCGCGCGCGCGCACCCGCCGCCCTGCCCTCTTCCCTCCCACAACGTTGTCGAGTCCCAGCTGGTCCCAGCAGCTCAGGCCGCTCCGGTTGCGTCACGCGCCGCCGGGACGCCGCCGTGCCGTGCCGGGCCGGGCCAGGACGGCGCGGCAATCAGTGTCAGAACCGGGGCCCGGCCCGGGCCCGGGCCACCGCCCTGTGCTGCGGTACCGAGCGTGGTGGCTGAGGCCGAGACAGCCAGGGCCGGGGCGGGGCCGGGGCCGCGCTGTGGGACTCTGACCTCGAGGACGCGGACCAAAACGGGGAGCAAAGGGATCATGGGTTTGATACGGCTCTTTATATATAAGCGGCGCTCGCAGAAGTGCGGCGGTAAAGGGCGAGGACACGCGCACCGCCGCGCCGCAAGGCACCCGCGGGCCTCCGGGACAGAGGCGCACGCTGGAGTAGGTACGCATGAGCTGTCCCCGACACAGAGATGAGGGGGGGGGGGAATCACTCATACCAATTGCGTTCAGTGATTTTTGTTACTTTTTATTTTATTTGTTATTTTTTTATTATTTTTTTATGATTTTCCTGAATTTTTCTTCTTGATTTTTTTAAAATTATTTTTTAGGGGGCCGTACAATGATTTTTGGAAGTGATATTCCACCCTCGCCGCACAGGAGTAGACGAGCTCAGGGTGTCGAGCAGCGATCGAATATAAAATTCAGGGTTTTTTCCCGTTTTTCAATTCAGGGGTATTTTGGGGCTTTTTCAACTCAAAATTTTGCTCAAAGGTGTTCTTTCTTTTTTGTTTTACATAAGCCCCAAAAAATTAGCAATTACCGCAGCGCGGAGCTCAGGTGCTCGGGGACGAGGTCCATTTCCCGGGTTTCGGCAAAATTCAAGGATAAATCCCGCGTTTTCCCGGGCAAAGTAAATTTAAGGGTTATTCCCGGGTTTCCCGGGTCGTTGACACCTTGGAGCTGTCCTGAGCACAGCAGTGTACTAGCTATCCTGAGCACAGGAGTACACTAGCCGCGCCGCGAGGCAAATAGGCACGGGCCACGGGCCGAGCCGTTACACCCTCGCGAGGAGGAGGAGAATCGCCAAGAAAACAGCAGAGCTGTAGTTGCAGCGCTTCCGGGCCGCCTCCCTTGCGCCTGAGCTGCCCTCCTGCAGCACTGCCTCGCTCCCTCGAGGCTGAGCCCAGCAGCCTCCAGGCTGGCCATCACGCGGCTCACAATACAAGAGGGGCGGCAGCACCAAAATCGGCGGCGGTCGCGGCGCGGCAGCGGCGGTATGGGCTTCAGCCTTGGCGGTGCAGCTGCATCAGCTATGAAAGGAGTAAAAGTAGTAGCGAGACGTTACGGCGGCACCGAGGTGCCCCGCCCCGCCCCGCCCCGCCCCGCCCCGCCCCGCCCCGCCCCGCCCCGCCCCGCCCCGCCCCGCCCCGCCTTTGGTGCGTTCTAGATCGCCGCCATACCGCCGCGCCTCGCTGCCGCAAAGCACACAGCACAGCAGCAGTCCCGTATTGACAACACCAGAGGCGGCGGCGCTGGGCGGGCTGTACAAACCCGCGACTTCCCTCCGCGCGTCTTTCTCTCGCTCACACTCAGTACTTTGTGCTCGCCTCGCGCCCGCCGCCGCAACGCGTCAATCGTCTGCAAAATCGCGTCGTTCGATTGTAGACGCCTGCATTGCGTCAGTATCGCACCTGAAAAATCCAGCGCGCGGCAACGACGGGGTCCAAAGGGGTGCGCTAGAAGATTTGAAAGTAGCTTTATTGCTACGGCTGCTTCACAGTAAGAAATGTATGTGAGAGTGACGTCCAAAAATGTGATGACGCTTAGCATGGACTTGTCATTTTCTAAAACGAACACAAGTTGGCTTTCGTAAGATTACTAATCGCAAGTTTACAATATCATTTGCAAATCACTAACGACGGAAAATGTAATAAATTCACACAGTTTTAAGTGTGCAAAGGGGTGCATTCACTCAGCTTTAAGTCCTGCCCCAACAATGAGTCAGAATATATAACTCACTCGCAGGTGAGCAACATTTCCATTGCTATATAACAAATAAAAATGTCATCAGCGATGAGAAGCTTGTAAACGGCAAAACCAATAGTACCTCAGCGACCCGGCTCTCTCAAGTCAAGACCAGAGTCACATGGGACTCCGAGGGGCCCACAACTCCGAAAAATTTTGTACACCTGATTTCCGGATTTCAAAGATTTCACATGATTTCAAGTGATTTCAACGAATTTCAAAGATTTCAAGTGAATTCACTGATTTCGCGAGATTTCACATGATTTCAAGTGATTTCCATTGATTTCACATAATTTCCATTGATTTCAGTTAAATGTCTACCGAATTCATATGATTTCCACTGATTTCGTGAGATTTTCAACGAATTCAAGTATATTTTGGACGACCTCAGAAAATACACGCACAGCTGATCTAAATTATTCTCTCAATTACATGATTAAATAGGATGTTTCCTAAATTATTGTGAATTATTTCGATTTATTCGAAATTTTTGGAAATTAACTTGCAACTGCGCAAAATAATCACAATTATTTAAATTATTTTTTTTTTAAAAATCAGAAGCAAATTTTGCTCTGCAATTGAAAGGGTGGCGTGAAAACATTGAAAATTTTTGCGGCAGTAAACCTCCCGAAGGAGGTTGCGGTTCCCGCCAGGCACAGGGCTTTTACCCCCTGTGGCAGCCAACTGCTTCGGTGTTCCATGGGAACCGGCGCTTTGCTGACTGCGATCCTATCGCGCAATTCGACAGATTTGATCCCCGTACCACCATTGGCCTACCCCTAGAGGTACGAGCGGTGTCAAGAGCGTTAGACTTCCTGATCCCAGTTTCAGAGGCCTTACCTCAGAGGGGTACGCGGGATTCGAACCCACAACCCCGAGTGCCGACACGTAGCCAGAACAGGAAGCGACCCAACGCCCAGAGCCACCGAGCCAACGGCGGTGAGACGTGTTTAACTTCTATTTGACCTGCCATCCAGCTGCGGCCAAAGGGAACGTCAAGCGCGAAAAACACTTTCCTGAGTGGGAGTCCAACTTCGGACCACTTGGTTCGGTGTTGCGCGCTCTACCAACTGAGCCACGACGCCACGATGACTGTACAGTGCGACGGGTTCGAGTCGTATTTGCCGCATCCTGCAGCCTCCATCCAGGAGGACAGGGCAAATACAACTCGAACCCGTCGCACTGTACAGTCATCGTGGCGTCGTGGCTCAGTTGGTAGAGCGCGCAACACCGAACCGAGAGGTCCGAAGTTCGACTCCCACTCGGGAAAGTGTTTTTCGCGCTTGACATTCCCTTTGGCCGCAGCTGGATGGCAGGTCAAATAGAAGTTAAACACGTCCCACCGCCGTTGGCTCGGTGGCTCTGGGCGTTGGGTCGCTTCCTGTTCTGGCTACGTGTCGGCACTCGGGGTTGTGGGTTCGAATCCCGCGTACCCCTCTGAGGTAAGGCCTCTGAAACTGGGATCAGGAAGTCTAACGCCCTTGACACCGCTCGTACCTCTATAGGGGTAGGCCAATGGTGGTACGGGGATCAAATCTGTCGAATTGCGCGATAGGATCGCAGTCAGCAAAGCGCCGGTTCCCATGGAACACCGAAGCAGTTGGCTGCCACAGGGGGTAAAAGCCCTGTGCCTGGCGGGAACCGCAACCTCCTTCGGGAGGTTTACTGCCGCAAAAATTTTCAATGTTTTCACGCCACCCTTTCAATTGCAGAGCAAAATTTGCTTCTGATTTTTTAAAAAAAAATAATTTAAATAATTGTGATTATTTTGCGCAGTTGCAAGTTAATTTCCAATAATTTCGAATAAATCGAAATAATTCAGAATAATTTAGGAAAAATCCTATTTAATCATGTAATTGATAGAATAATTTGGATCAGCTGTGCGTGTATTTTCTGGGGAATCCCCGTATTTTTTGCACGATTTTGAGAATTTCACTCCAACTGTGCCGTAACAAGAAGGTATTTTAAAGAATCTTAGTCGTCTAGCACTTTCACTATGTTTTATTGCTCCAGTTAATAAATTAATATTCCCTCACAAACCAGATTTGTGGAAGTGGATTTGCGTAGGACTATTATTTATGCCTCCAATGGCAAAAATTTATACAAAAAGACATTGTTTATACATTGAGTACTTTTATTGAAATGGCACTAAGCTTTAAGAATAAATAGGAATCTCAATATGTTATGAAAGTATCTAAAAATCATAATATCTCGAATTCGCCGAACAGCTGTTAGTGCACATCGCCCCCTCCTCTCCCCACACCGATTTGAGTGAGTTTCCCGAGACGCTTTTTAAATGTGATTTCATGTCAATTCAATGTGATTTCATGTGAATTCAATGTGATTTCACGTGAATTCAAAGTGATTTCAACAGATTTCAAGTGATTTCAACGGAATTCGTGTGAATTCAAGAGAATTCAACTGATTTCAAAGATTTCACTGATTTCAATGAGATTTCAACATGATTTCCAAAGATTTCGGTGGCCTTGTACACCTGATTTCCAGAGTTGTGGGCCCCTCGTGGGACTCTATCCTAGTCGAGCCAAGCCGGGGTGTTCGTGTGCGTTTAAGTCTCTGCCTGGCTGGACCAGCCGGCCTCATGGATGCGTACTGTGAATCCATCATGATACAAAGACGTACACACTGGAAACCCAAGTGTGTGAATGTCACACACTCCTAGGTGTGCGAATGCCCATTCGTGCACTTGGAGGCCTAAGTTTATGAATCTCCATGGAAAATTCATGGACATGCGCACACATCCAAGTGTACGACATTCGCAGACTTTTGTTTCCAGTGTATCAGGGAGTAGTCGGGGCCGCGATTTTTGGGAGTGGACGCCCCCCTTACAACAGTGCAGGGCAGGGCCGGGCCCGTGGGACGCGCGGAGAGCAAGGGGAAGCGAGCCGCTATAAGGTTTCCAGCCGGCTAGACTCGGGCTCATGTCGCCCCCATGGCAGCCGTGACGCAACGGGGCGAGTCGAGCCGGTGCGATGCCGGTACAGCCGGTCACAAGGCCAGCGGGGTGCGGATCGCTACACACTGAGCCGCTACCCTCCACCTACTCTCCCGCCCAAAAGATCACTGATTTGAAAGAAAGCGAATGGATGTCTGATCCTATATGAGCCCATACCGCGTCGCTATCTTGATATTTGGGATAGGCGCGCGCATCCCGCAAGCCGTACCGTATCACAGGGTGATTAACAATATATACGATTTCTGCCAGGAGATACGCTAGAGTCAGTCAGTCGATCCTGTTTGAAGAACAAGTCCGGCGGCGTGGCGGGGCGTGGCGGGGCGTGGCGTGGCGGGGCGGGGCGTGGCGGGGCGGGGCGGGGCGTGGCGTTGCAGCGGCGCTCCGCCCGGAGCCCACCCACGCCAGTCCGCCCGCAACGCACCGCGCCGCTGGCCGCTCACAACCGCAGGCCCCGCAGGCCAGGCTATGGGCCGCTCGGCGCGCGATGCGCTGCCCGCCGCCGCCCCGCCACGCCCCGCCACGCCCCGCCACGCCCCGCCACGCCCTGCTCAGGAGTGTGACGGGCCAGACCAGACAGGCCGGCAGCCTAAGGCTCCAGGCAGGAGGCAGGCACTAGGCACTCCCTCTGCAGGCTATCAGTTGGCCCCCGCCCGCCCCGCCCCGCCCCGCACGCACCTTGCTGCGCCTGCTTGTATTTCAAAGGACCCTGCCCCCCATAACGCGTAACGCATAACGCGATCCTGCGGCCAGCCGCGCGCGCGCGCGCAACCCCAGCCTGCAGCAGCTCTGTGACACCTCAGCACCCACCTGAGGTCCACACCGGCCCCCGCCCGGCCACGCTGCCTTCTTAACGAGACACCTTACCAGCCCTCCTGCTGCCCTACCCTGGGATGACAAAAGCAAATCGGCCTAACTTTATCGGAAATCTAGTATGCGTCCTTCCATTTCGTTGCGAGCAGCGTTACTTTTTCCTTGAGGATGCGTACAGTCTTTCCCCTTCCCTCCCCTCCACCCCCGCGGCGCCCCCACACACCCCCTGCCCGCGGCTGACTCAAGCGTGACACGCCTGACCGACCTGCTTCCGGTGGGGCGGCGGCGGGGAAGAGGTGGGGGGGGGGTAGGAGGAGAAGGGCAGGTGTAATGGCTTCGCTCGGCGTCGACCGGACAGAGCGGCGCAGACGGGAGGGTTGGAGAAGGGAAAAGGAAAAGGGGGGGGGGCGTATTAGTCTAACTAGTCGGCCATCAAGCCGTGGAAGTGAATCTTTTACGCCGGCCGAGCCGAGCCGAGACGAACCGAGTCCATAGCAACGCGTTGTCGCAGACTATAGGCCCAGCTCCGGCCCGGCAACAGCGTGCGCCTCTTGCGAGGGGGAAACAACTGAATTTTTGGAGTACAAATTTTGTTAATGTTTGCGAAGTATTCTGAATTTTTGTAGAATTTTTTTCAAATTTTGTTTGATTTTTTTTTTCAAAATATTTTAATTTTTCTTAAATTTTCCAGAATTTTTCTGAATTTTTCCGAATTTTCTTGCATGTTTTTAAATTTTTCTGAATTACGAGGTGTACAAAAATTTCAGAGTTGCTTCCCCCCTCGGCTTCTTGGGATCGGCGGCGCGCGCAGCCCGCCCGCAGCAGGAGGACCTTGGCCCTGCAGGCGCCCGCAGGAACCTGTCGCGCCCTCCTGGGTGGCACGGTCCCTCCTGCTCGCCAAAGCGTTGACACTGTCGAGTCACCTCCATTGATGAGCCCTAATACAGGCGTACGGCCGGCAGTGGAGGCCGGTGAGCGCCACCGCGTGCTTTGATATGATGATGCGACAGGAAGCGCCACGCCGGGACGCCGGGCAGTCTGCCCTGCGCCCTCCTGCCGTACCTGATCGCACGCCCGTATAAAGGGGAGGCCACCCCACAATCAAACTACCCCCTGCCTCCTACCCCCTCTCTCCACAATACAAACTAGAGCACTGCGCTAAATTATTCACAACGGGTCACCGTTCGTTCCGACGTCTGTAGTTGTCAACCTCCAAGCGCCCCCAAACCCTCACACAATTTTCAGTATTACTCCCCGTATACATGTCCAAAAGACATGAGAATAAGGCACAAGTCCACAAAGTGGAAGCGCGACGCCCGACGTGACACCAGTCTGTCACGTCACGTTCTCCGGTGTGTATGGAAGGAGAGGGAGAGAGAGCGAGAGAGAGAGGGTCGAGACAACCACGCGCTGGTATGGAGAGTCGGAGTGTAGGAATATAGGAAGCCGCGCGCGCAAACGAGCGCGCCGCTCAGATATGGGCAGGACAGCGGGGCACGCCGGGCACGCCACGGGGTGGAGAGGGGGTATAGGAAGAGCGGCACCCCGCGGCCCAGATTACGTTTTAATGCTGTCCCCAGCGCTACCGGGCCGGGGCCGGGCGGGGCCGGGCGCCCCCGCGACAGGTGGCCGCTTTCCTCACGTGCCGAGGCTGGGGTGCCATGAGAGCAGGACGAGCAGAAGGAAGCGCGGCACTCATGACGACGGGATGATTGCACCGCGCCATACGGCGGCATTCTTCGGTGGGAGCCGCACAAAAAGAGAGGGAGAGAGAGAGAGAGAGAGAGAGGGAGAGAGAGAGAGAGAGAGAGAGAGAGAGAGAGAGAGAGAGAGAGAGAGAGAGAGAGAGAGAGAGAGAGAGAGCGCAGGACGAGTGGCAGAGGGAGAAAGAAAGAGACGAGGCGGGCCGTGCGTGTAACAGGGAGAGGAGTGATTTGACCCTTGACTTCGGAGAAGAAGCGAAAATAATTACAGAAAGAGCCTACCGGCCTGGCTGGGCTGGGGCTGGGGTGGGTAGGTGGGCAGGCAGACGCCCAAACTTTTACGTCTTTACCGTTTCATCCAGAACATCAAATGTAAACCGTGTGTATAAACACTATTTTTTTTCTTTTCACGCTGGGCAGTCAGGTCGGGTTTTACAGCTTCCAGGCAGAGGGGCCGGCGGTTCCAGGAGCTGCACAGCAGTCCAGTCCACCGGGGGACCGCGACCCCGCGCACAAAACAAACAATGCATACCGCAAGGTCAGCGCGCACGCTGAAAAAAAAAAAAAATAAAATAGCGGCCCTAGGCCTATGCGTCACTGAATAGTACGTTTACATTGATATTCTCGATTGAGTTATAATAGGATGCGAAAGGACCTGCAAAGGGGATTACTCGAGATATCATTACGATCATGACGCAAGTAACGGGGTTTGGTTGCTACTGATAGCCTTGCCGCAATATCAACGGTGAGCCACCATATTCGCTTACTACAGTACTACTGCTGCTGCTGCTCCTGCTCGCAATAAAGAAAATCGAATCAAGTTTGAGAACGACGTCTAGTCCCGTCCGCGAATACGGTGGCAGGTGGGGCAGCGCCGGGCAGCAGGAGGGGAATGGGGGGGGATGTTGGTCAAATTACCCATTCATGCGAGCGCGCTTGGCGCGCCGCAAGCTTCATAGCGGGCGGCGCGGCGATTGTGTTCGAGACAGAATAAGAGTGCCTGCCAGGGCTGCAGGGGCTGCCGGGGCTGCCGGGCCGGGGGGCTGCAAAGTCATCGCGCTGGGTGTCCCAACGGCTGCAGCCAGTAATGCATAATAAATCAAAACAGACTGGAGAGAACACCATCACCGCGGCCGGGAGGGAGGGCATGGCGCCGTAGGAAAGACAGAGAGTGCGAGAGGGAGAGAGAGAGAGAGAGAGATCTCGAGCTGCGGGTGCGGTGTCGTGGCGCTTATTAAGAAGGCATTGAGACGGTCATTGTTTCGCCGTTCGGCACACTTGTGTCATAAGAAACCGGTGCATGCAAAGGGCGCAGGCAGATCGGCAGACGATAGGCGAGTGTTTAGTGTGAGAACCAGCAAGTCACAGGCATAATGAAAATATATTTCTAGAGAGAGACACTGATTGCCTTATCGGTGTTTCTACCGTTTCAGATATCTTATTTCCCTGCATTGTCATTAAGGGAGCATGCCGTCACATTCTGTCGGATGTGAACAAACCGATTAATGAATTTATGATGAATGAATCGAGGGTGAAAATGTGTGCGCAGCAATATGGCTTAGCAGCCGATTCACGTTAAAACTAATGTCACCCAGTAGTCCAAGGACCGTGGCACAGTTCGCGCATTCTCTCGAACAACAGTAGTGTGTTCCGTGACGTGAAAAATGATATTTGCTTTTAATAGCTGAAATGGTTTTGAACGACTCCGCACGGCCATTCTAGCGCGGATCCTGCCCGGTCCAGCGCCACGTGCCGAGTGGTGTGCGAGGTGATGCGTGCCGCTGATGAGTGGGAGTAGGAAGGCGCACACACACACACACACACACACACACACACACACACACACACACACACACACACACACACACACACACACACACACACACTCATTACTCTCGGACCCGCTTTCTCCTCTCCCACGACACATCACACACCATCGTACAGACATCGTTAGACAACGAGGGGGTGCGGCTGAGACGCGGCATAGTGGGAGAATAGGAGACGATGTGGGGAAGGGGGAGAGAGGCACACGGAATAACAAATATTTTGTTTTATTCGCGCCACATAATGGGAGTGAGAAGTGCGCAAAATAAAAAAAAATCAATTTTTTCATGGGCAGGTGAGGTATTGAGGTGAAACCCCACCGCTTATACACGTCAATTTTGAGCACATTTCGCACAGCACTACCGTAACAGCAGTAATCGTGATCAAACAGTCCCGCTATGAGCTTTAATGAGTCGCTGCACGCAAGTAAAACGGTTCGTGCGTTGTCAGACGTGCTCCTCTGCGCGCCTACACCTAAATAGTGCGAATGTCACACATTTGCGGGTGTGTGCATTATAAGTCTCTATAGGTGTCCTTGTACTTCGCAAACACTCTTAAAATCCTACGAAGAATTTTGTTCGTATTATGAAAGATTAGATCTGTACAGTACGAAGAATTTTGCGCTGTCATAATACGAACAACCCAGTCCATAAGTTACGAAGAGATTTATTCGTAGAGTAACTTTGTCAGTATGGTACGAATAAAGAAGCAAAGCAACAATTTTCTTCGTAGGAAAGTAGCTTGTTCGAACCAAATAATTAAAATCGATATCAAGGATCGTGAAAAATTCATAATGAGTAGTGCTTGTTAAAATAAATTCATGTATGTGCTATCACACTTGATCATATGAATAGAAAAAGCAGGGGACTTTCAAGCAAGCAAATATTAGTAAATCAAAGAAACACAAAAATAAGTATCATGCAAATTGCATGAAATAAATTATTCTGAAGTAAATGTTGGGAAACATACTACCCCCATTGGTATGAAAGTGAAGGAAGATCATTGAGTTGGAAGAGGCAATCTTAATAATACAGACAGTTACACAGCTTGTTTCAAAATAACAACGAAAAAGGATCTCACCACTAACACATTAGAACAACAATATGGATAATCCCAAAACATGCAACAACAAGTAAGAGACTCAACACTTTAGCATGAAGACATGAAAATGACCACAGTGAGACATGGATAAAAACACAATGAGCCCAGGGTTATTAATTCTGACATCTAGCCTTTAGGTTATGTAGTTAACCAAACTAAAGAATCTAGATCACTCACAGGTAGAGGTGTTCCTCTACGTTGCTGCCTCATTTCTGCCGAAATATTGAGGTAGAAATTTACACTTGTCAAACTTCAAGACCAACATCCTCTAGGGAAAACAAACAAATGTAACTCAGAACTAAACGACAATTTCGGGGCAAATACAAACAAGTGATTGTTTTGTTTTGTTCTGAAACGTTAACGTTAAACGCAGAATGGAGAGACGGACACTCGTGAACTGGAAATAAGAGCTTTCCCAGGTTGAATTCAAAGAAGTTAGGCGTGTGGTTTGGGATAGGCGAGGGGTAGTGCTGCGCTCTGTCCGCAAGGGAGCGCAAGCTCCGGCCGCGACGGCGGACGGCAACATGTTCGGTGATTCCGATGGTGCTCTGTCGAAGCCCCCCCGTGCAACACCAAGGGGCAAGGTAGGCAGACCCGCCGAACTCTTTGGACTCTGAAGTGCTAGTCGTGCTCCCCGGCGGCGAGCAGCGCCCGCGGCGGGGCGTCCTGGGGGATGCACTGCTGCGCCCACCCCGCGCGTCCTGGTCATCCATACTCGCGCCCGCGGCGGCGCGTCCTGAGGGATGCACTGCTGCGCACGTCCTGGTCCTCCATACTCGCGCCCGCGGCGGCGCGTCCTGAGGGATGCACTGCTGCGCACGTCCTGGTCCTCCATACTCGCGCCCGCGGCGGGGCGTCCTGGGGGATGCACTGCTGCGCCCGCCCCGCGCGTCCTGGTCCTCCATACTCGCGCCCGCGGCGGCGCGTCCTGAGGGATGCACTGCTGCGCCCGCCCCGCGCGTCCTGGTCCTCCATACTCGCGCTCGCGGCGGGGCGTCCTGGGGGATGCACTGCTGCGCCCGCCCCGCGCGTCCTGGTCCTCCATACTCGCGCCCGCGGCGGCGCGTCCTGAGGGATGCACTGCTGCGCCCGCCCCGCGCGTCCTGGTCCTCCATACTCGCGCTCGCGGCGGGGCGTCCTGGGGGATGCACTGCTGCGCCCGCCCCGCGCGTCCTGGTCCTCCATACTCGCGCCCGCGGCGGCGCGTCCTGAGGGATGCACTGCTGCGCCCGCCCCGCGCGTCCTGGTCCTCCATACTCGCGCTCGCGGCGGGGCGTCCTGGGGGATGCACTGCTGCGCCCGCCCCGCGCGTCCTGGTCCTCCCTCGCGCCCGCGGCGGCGCGTCCTGAGGGATGCACTGCTGCGCCCGCCCCGCGCGTCCTGGTCCTCCATACTCGCGCCCGCGTTTGAAAGTCGTCTCGAGGTGGTGGTGAGGCGCCCCTGCCGCACCTCGCATCCTGGATAGGTGGAGACAACCCGGCCCGCACGCTCCTGTCTCTCCACGCTGCCTGCTTCGAGTGCGCGGTGGTGCTGGAGTGCTTCTTCTACAGGCAATTCCTGAAATTGGGTAGTGCCTGTCAGTAATTATTAATCTTAGAGCTTTCCCACAATGTTAAACTGGTTAAACTGGGCACTATTTTCAGAAGTGTATTTTAATTTTCCTCATTGAGCAAGTTTTTTGCTTGACTTGAGTGCCTATAGGTAACTCACTCAACACTAGACTACCTAAGTATAGTTGCGGAGGTGTTAGCTTGTTTTTAATCATTTTTTAAAAGAAAGTAATTATATAACAAATGTACATTTCATGAGATAAAAAAAACTTCAGTTGATGAGTATCATGGTTTGGTTTGGGTTATTTAACACTAACACATTCTCTTTCTATTTAGTTTGTTCCTTTCCCTCTTCCCTCAAAAATTAGGCTTGATTAAAAAAGAAAATTGGTCAAGAATACAAAAAGGACTGTCTTATGCTCCTTGCATAATAGCATTTTGGGACCTCTGTTTAACTTTACATCTCAAGAGAAAGACATTTCATTTGGTTCTTTCAACACATTTATTACCATAGAAATGAGCAAAAGCGATTGAAGCATTGGAAAACTGTCAGTTCTATCAAACATAAGAAGACGGGCCTCCATCACAAGGGATGCGAGAGAAACTGCTAAGATTTCATACCTATAGCTGTATGCAGAATGGCGAAAGAGCAATTATTTCCCAACCCAATCAGGGCCAAAACCTTGATGTCACCGATTTGTCTGAAAATCATTTGTTTTGATTGTCTACTAGTAGTGACTCTCCAAAAAAAATTTCATGCCCCTACCTACTATGGGAGCTGAGATAATGTCAAGTGACTTTTGGTAAGTTGTGGAATTTGGTGCCAATATCTATCTTGGGCAATTTTTATCACAGCTCTGCGATACAAAGTTTTCCTGAAAGAGCATCAAAAAGTGATCAAAAGAATTCCCCTCCCAAAAGTTTTAGACACTTTCCTTGAGATATTACTAATTTTACAAACTTTTAAAAAATTAAAAACTGAAAAAAAAGGAAATACGTATTCCCTGATTTTCTTCACTCTGCCCTTAAAAGTTGCCTAATAGTAAAGGTAATGAGGTGGAATCATAACATTTTTACAGATCAACCTCCATCAGGGCAGCGCAGCCCCAAAACTATTTGTTTTCACTCAAAATTACCGCTGCTCAGGACAAGACTGTTCGGTGAGTCCATATTCAACCTTTTTAGATGTCCGCCTTCATTTGCCCACTGAAAAAAATACATCACTCTAGGAGAACAACCACTCTGTCATCCAAAGGCAAATGCATGAAGTATTTGTTTGTATACTGAAAGTTTGATTGGCATATACTTAAAGTATTAAAAAAAGTCCCAAAATTGTCTCATGAAATCCATTTTGATGTTTTCATTCTCTCCTTAAACCTTGCTCCCACAATGTTGCATGCTGTTTCACTTAACTCAGATTTATAAGTGTGATATCCATTGAAGTTAATAGATTAAGGGCATAAATAAGGTCTTTTTAAATAACTTAACTGTTTGAATCTTAATCTTAAAATAGTTTCAGAAGCTGTGACCCCGTCCCAGTCTTTTCTACACTTGTCTACAAACTGATGTTTGAAAAGTTAAAAAGTAGGATTACATTAAATGTACTGATACTAAAGCAATTACTCATCGTGCTGGGCATACCCCACACCTTAATCCTTTTTATTGCAATAGACCCTTACGCCTTTCTCCACTCAAGTGTCTCACAACCTTGTACCAATGGTCACAAGGCATTAGTTATGAGAAGTCATCAACAGATAACAGAAATAAAGAAGTAAAGATAGTATTAAAAAAAAAACACGGTGTATTTTGAGCAAAACAAATACTTCATGCTATGGCCTTCGGATGACAGAGTGCTTGTTCTCCTAGAGTGATGTATTTTTTCAGTTGGCAAATGAAGGCGGACATCTAAAAAGGTTGAATATGGACTCACCGAACAGTCTTGTCCTGAGCAGCGGTAATTTTGAGTGAAAACAAATAGTTTTGGGGCTGCGCTGCCCTGATGGAGGTTGATCTGTAAAAATGTTATGATTCCACCTCATTACCTTTACTATTAGGCAACTTTTAAGGGCAGAGTGAAGAAAATCAGGGAATACGTATTTCCTTTTTTTTCAGTTTTTAATTTTTTAAAAGTTTGTAAAATTAGTAATATCTCAAGGAAAGTGTCTAAAACTTTTGGGAGGGGAATTCTTTTGATCACTTTTTGATGCTCTTTCAGGAAAACTTTGTATCGCAGAGCTGTGATAAAAATTGCCCAAGATAGATATTGGCACCAAATTCCACAACTTACCAAAAGTCACTTGACATTATCTCAGCTCCCATAGTAGGTAGGGGCATGAAATTTTTTTTGGAGAGTCACTACTAGTAGACAATCAAAACAAATGATTTTCAGACAAATCGGTGACATCAAGGTTTTGGCCCTGATTGGGTTGGGAAATAATTGCTCGAAAGCCAACACCTTGTCTGATACGGGCATCCAAAGAAATTGTCCACTTCAAAAACTGCTGAAATCATAAAAGCAAACTCTTAAAAAACTAATTGTTGTAACACACTCCTATCAACACCTTAGTAGAATGATGGGTACCTCAGTAGTTGAAGAAAAGTTTGTAATTTTTCTTTTCACATCAAGCACTTTTGAGAAATAACAGCATAGACATGTATAAGAAATGGCCATTCGATTTAGTCCTCCTGAAGCACAAAAGGAAGTTATAAGAATTGGTTATGGGCGAGGAAACCAAGTTTCATAGCAGAAAACATAACCTTGTCAGATGACAAAAACAAACCGCTGAAGACATGATATTAATGATCTGTCTTCAATTTTCATACATTTGCATAACCTCACACATAAACTGTTGACATGTAATCGTCTTCCTAGAGCAGTGTTATTCATTCAGTAGTTTCATATACTTTCTCTGTTTTCCTTGATTTTCTTGATCACATTTTAAACACGCTGTTGCCATTTGCAGTTTACATTTCGAACGCGTCACACCTGGAGGGGGGATGGTCTTGTTTTTTTGGCTGAAGCACATAGGACGATCGGCCAGGGTTGCGTCGGATTAAATTTGTACATGTCACACCATTTCTCTCCTGGAAAGGACTGGAAAGAATCACATCTCGGTAGCCTATACACAGAAATTGAATATGAATCAAATCGTCAGACGCCGTCTGCTAAATTCTTAGTATTCAAACGACATGACTCCTGTAAAAGTGCGAAAGTTACCATCACAATGTGAATTTTTTAACTTTGTTCTGTGTTTGAAATGACCCAACAGCAGTTCTTGATAAACTAAAGGTTAGTGTGTCTTTGGAAATCTATGAAAAAAACTGTTCAATTACTATTTCACTTTTAGAGAGGTTAAAAATGAGAGGCTAAAACAATCAACACAAAATAATTATGTTACTATGTTTCTACTTGGCTTTTATGTGGACCTTTTGATGCATTTATTCAAAAGAAAAATTAGTGTACCCGATAAACCCCTAGAACACAGCTTGGTGATGTGTCTATGGACTTTAATTTAGACTTACTGATGTGCTTTCTTTAAGACTTGTTCATAGATATAACTTCTAGCTAATAGATACCTTTGATTTGAGTAATTATATTATCTTTTGACTAGTTGATTTTGAAGAATGGTGTTGGTATTCATTGCCTTTGAGTAATTCTTCTTTCCTTCGTATGATACAAACATTTTAGTGAGATTCAGACATTCGTACAGTATTAATGTTGCTGGTACGAAGAAATCTGATCGTAAGGCTCTGGCTGGCAGGATTTTCTATACGAACACATGGAATTTGTTCGTATTACAAATCTTTTCATCGTACTGTATGAATAATTCAAATTCATCGTACTGTATGAATCCCAGTTCTTCGTAGGATTTTAAGAGTGAAGATGAAAAGTAAGACGCCTATATATAAATTCAGCTCCCAACTCCCTCTAGTAGGCGCGCACCGGAATTCACACACCTACACGCAAGTGACATCCACGCACTTGGTATTCGAGTATATGATGATGGGGTACTGCCGCACTGGCCCCTTCACTTGGCTCGGGCCGGGGCCCCTGGTGCGCGGTGCTCGGTGCGTGCCGGCCGCCATTGTGGCCCGTGTGAATCCCGGTAGGAATCTTGTGTTTACTCTCCCTGACCCACTCAATGGGATGAGCTGGGCGAACGAGAGCGGCCATGAGGCCCGGCCATGAGGCCCGGCAGTGCCCGAGTAAGTACCACCCTCTGTTTCTCCCCATCAGTCTCGCCGCGGGCGCCTATCTCCCTTTCTCGGCATAGGGGATGAGATTTGTAATGATGTAGTCATCGGCCGCAACCCTTCCCCACAGACACACCAAAAAAATAATTCGCGTAATTCGCGTCCGAGAAAAAATATTAGCAGGTGTACAATTTTTTTTTTCTGTGTAGGAGCAGCGAATGGTTAAGCTACAGTGATAATTCTTAAGCTACGACGCCAATTTTCTAGCTATCCTGCTATATATTTTTCCGCAGGTTTAAGTGTTTAGCCGTAGTGATTTAAATCTAATTTAAGATGAGCGATTTTTTTTTTTTTTTTTTTTTTTTTTTTTTTGCGTGCCCGTCTAGGAATTACGGTAAAAACAATGTTTGATTTTTTTTAAGGAGGACGGGAAAGCTTAGAGAAATTCTTTTAAGTTAAGGGAATTTTCCTCTTTTTGTAATAGTAAGGTAACATTCTTAAAATTTGAAATTTATTCAAAATCACAGTTCCTCATAGTTCTACCAGTTTTCAGAAAACTCTTGCATGTGTGAGACAAGTCGCATTGGTATTTCCAGTGCACTTTCGTCATGGAATTAAAGAATAAAATATATTTTCAAATATTCACGACTTCAACCAATTTGCTGCATATGCATTTGCCTGTTGGGTCAGAGCAAGAGGCGACCTCGCTGAAACGCAGAAGGAAAGGGAGGTGGGGAGGAAAATAATACCGGGGACCAAGCCCGCTAGCACCTGGCGCTGCTTCTAATCCGCTTGGGGTCCGCCAAGCGGCGTCGCGAGGCGTCGCGTCGCGTCGGGGCTTAACCACGCATGGGCGCGCCTAGAGCGGCAGGATTGGGCCGTAAGAGACCGAGGCTTTGCGGGGGAGAAAAAAAATAGGGGGAAGGGGTGGGCGAGGGGTCCTTCACTTTAAAAAAATCAGTGTACACCCTAAAACAAAATCAGTAGAATTCTGAAGAAAATCAATATTTTAAAAAAACGGGGGGAAAATCTAGAAAAATTAGAAAAAAAATCCGTTGAAATCCAGAAAAAAATGGAGTACGCTTGAGAAGGATATACCTCGGGGTTCGGGGGAGAGGAAGAAACATAAAAGTCGACAAAAGTGAGGTGGGGACACACGGTCTACTGGCCAACCTCTACAATTCAAAACACGTCCTATAAGTACTTTGCCATAGACGGCAGTTATTTTGGATGACTTTCGAAAAGTGGAATTTTAAAAAAGTTATTCAAAATTTTTTGTTCAAAGATGATTAAATTACTGGAAAGAGTGCGGGAATGTGGACGACCTCACGCACGCCCTACCTCATTGGAGTCAGACAAATGAAGGGTGGGGGACTTCCCTTCTGCCCCCCCCCCCTCTCCCTGCTCTCACCGCGCGCTACCAGCGCCGCGACGTGTAATGGGCTGAGCATGCGCCCCGGAAACCACACTATACTCACTCATCGCTGCGTGCTGCAGCACGAGGCTGCACACAGGAAACTCTGTCAGAATTTCAACATGATTTAAAATTGGGGTGCACTGTGTTTATTATTATTACAGGCGCGTATTAAGGGGGGGCGGGGGGGGGGCGATCGCCGCCCCCCCCCTGTGGCCTCTAGACAGCCGCCTGAAAGGTAGGCAAATTGTGCTACAAAACCCCTGTATGTAGGCAACCTGAAGGGCACCGCCCCCCCTGTCGGTCGTACCTTAATACGCCCCTGTATTATTATCACATGAAACACCACGACCACGACGAAAGCTAAATATAATAGCATTTTTCCCTTAGTAAGGAAAGCCTGTGTTAAAGTACAGGGCAAAGTTTTGTGTGAAGTGAAACCTTTTGTGTTCGCATACGCAGCTTTTTTTTTTTTTTTAATGAGAAAAAATTCGGACGCAGACAGAACTCCTAAGGCCTGCTGGATGCGCGCTTAGCAAACACGCGAGGAGGAGAAGACGAGACGCGACGAGACGCGACGAGACGCGACGAGACGCGGGATGCGATTGCCCCAGAGCTCTAGCAGCTCTAGGCACCCATAGGTCAGGTCAGACCGCCCTTTGGGACCCCGCGCCACGCCGCGCCACGCCTCGCCTCGGCCCACACAATGTACAGGGCAGGCCAGGCCAGGCTGGCACCCCGACCAGACCCGCGAGAGAGGCGACGGCAGCGGCGGGGCGGCGCGGGGCAGCGCGCGAGAACTATGAGTTTTCGCTGCCTTTCAGTCTCATCTCTGACCTTTTACACACCTCTATCGCGCGCGCGGTCAAGCACTGTATTTAAACAGCATTAAAGAGGGAGGGAAAGAGAGAGGGAGAGAGGGAGAGAGGGAGAGAGGGAGAGAGAGAGAGAGAGAGAGAGAGAGAGAGAGAGAGAGAGAGAGAGAGTGAGAAAGAAAGAGAATACTCGGCATCGAAAGTGGGCGGATTCCCTCCCATATGATGAGCGGCGTCAACGTGACGGCCACCGTTGCGACGCGGACGCCGCGCCAGACGCGGAGCGGTAAGGCGCCGCGGCGCCCGCCACGCCACGCCACGCCACGCCACGCCACGCGACAACATGCCGTGCCCATGTCTGGATATGAAAGCAGTCTCATACCGGCAGGTCGCCCCGCCCCGCCTTCCCTTTCCGCCTGATGTGAGCAGAGCACACATCGTTATACATCTCTCTCTCACTCTATCCCTTTCTTACAGCCCCTTCTCCTCCTCCTCCTCCTCCTCCTGCTCCATGCTCCGTCTCGTTCCTTGTAACTTGCAGCAATTGTCTCGAACACTTTCATAAGGACAATGCGGCCAACCCTTAAAGGAGAGGCCTGGCCCGTGCGAGATGGGCGGCGCGGGGGGAGAGTAGAGAGACGACAGGGGTATAGTCTCTCTAGTACAGAGAGGCAAGAGACACATCAGGCACAGGCATGCAGCGCTCAGCTCTGGGGACACAGTGTCTGTGCCCAGCCTCTCAGCATCGAACCCCGGGCCCTGGGCCGCGGTGTTCAATTAAATGTTGAGATGTCGGACGAATGGCATCGATCAGACGTCGCAGTGCACTAACGAGCGGTTGTACCGCCTCTGCGCCCCGCCCCGCCCCGCCCCGCCCCGCGATATCGGTTCGACACGGAGCGCCGCGGCGCCGCCGCCGTACGGTGGTGGTAAACTTAGACTGGCAGGTGGCAAGTCATTTTGTTAAACCTCACGGGACCCCCCCCTCCCCCCTTACACTCCTCCCGCTCACTAGAAAACAGCGTGAGCCTAGACAAGTGAACCCGAGGGGTCCTTCACTCAAAACAACCACTGTAACACCATATGAAAAAAATCAGAGGAATCGGAAATAATTAAGGAAAAATAAGATAAACGTCAAGAAAAAATCAGAAGAAAAAATAACAGAAAACAATCGGTAAAAATCAAGAAAAATCACAAAACACCAGAAAAATCAGAAAAATCGGTGTACGCCTGACTTAGTAGTGAAGGACCCCTCGGGTGAGCCGCCTCCGTGTAAAAGCGGTAAAACCAACAGGGCGAAGCGCTCGACTGCAAAGAGGTGCATCGGGGGGAGTCAGCGAGGGAGGTAGGGAGGAACCTCCCACACACACCCGTCCGGCCGCGCTCCTATCTCCTCAGAACGCGCATGCATGTAGTTCCGGGAAATCGACGTCATAAAAATATTTTCGATAAATGAGCAGCGCGCAGTTCGAAGATACGAAGTTAGGCAAAGAAAGGAGAGGAAAAAAATCAGATGGAGAGCATCCAACGACCACGCCATTCATGAAATGGAACACATAGAAACCACAAGCAGAGCTTCCACAGTTGCCAGAAAAGTTCAGCAAAAAACCGCGCAATACACCTAGGTGCAGGTGGCAGTATCTTCGCCAGCCTACTAGGCAACTCCCCTGCACTCGAGCCCAGACGTTGCCTAGAAGGCAGGCGGAGATACAGTCCCGTAACGCACAGGTGTATTGCGCGTTTTTTTTTTTGTGCCGAACTTTCTGGCAAAACTGCTTAAGACACTGGTAGAAAAATATCGGTCTGTGAAAACGACAGGCACTTTTCACTAGAAGAAGAAAAACAGCTCGACGCACCAAATATTGTAGCGGTCCAACCACCTCCCTGTACAGAGCGGGAGGACGACGGTGGTGTGATCTGATCAACAAGCCCTGCCGACAGATCCCGAATAGATCGCTCTCGTGCCCCCGTCCTTGTCGCCCCCATAGTGGCGCCTTGTATTGCGCATGGCAGTGCCCCATAAGTGCGACAAGGGCGACAATAAGGCCAGTAACGCAAGGGCGAACCTCAGAATCAGTCGGCTCTGCCCTCTACATCCACAGCCCCATGCTGGCGGTGACTCGACTCACCTGTGACACGCTGCAGCAGACACGGGCCGCGGGCGGCGCTCCGTTCGCTGTTCCAGTCCAAGCAGGGGGGCTTGGCTTATCCGACCTCCGGCGGGTAATCCTGGTGCGGCGGCGGGGTCAGGTCCCGGGGCCGGGCAGGCCGGGCGAGGACGCGGCCACCTCCACCACCCCCGTCCTGTTCAGCGCTGCCGCTGTCTTGTCCTGTCGCACTTCCGGTTGCGGCCCGGGAGCAGGCCGAGTCGAACCGAGTCGGCAGCTGCGAACACTGAACACCACGGGAGCAACGTCCTGGTTGACTTGTTCTCTGCTGCGGGCTTATACGTCTAAACGTCCAGGCACACACACACGCACGCACACACACACTCACGCGCGCGCGAACTCACACCAATGCGGCGACACACACACACACACACTGCCACACAACGGCGCGCAGAGGGGTGGAATAAGCGTAACGTTCGCGTATCACAACACGACCTGATCCGCCGCGAAACACAGCGCGAGTTAACGTGCACGTCCTGCCCGCACCGCTGCCGGCAAGCGACTAACTAAACTACACTGAACAACGGCAACGGCTCCAGCTCCGCTGCCACTGCTCGCTCGCGCCGCTCCGCCCCGCCCCGCCGCGCCGCGGCACCGGCCGGCCGGCCGCATCGCGAGCGGAGAAAGGAAAGGGGTGAGGGGGGGGGGGGTACTCCCCTTCCCCAGTCACACCCATGGATGGGAGGCGCAAATTAGCCTTCAAATTGGGTAGCAATAACAAGGGATTTGCTGACACTGTCCGGCAGCGCGTGAGTAGTGCGCCCTCCATCTAGATGAGTAAGAAGGTATAGACAACCTGTCCCGTGCAAATTAGAAGAACAAGAACTCCGGAAGTGGCATTAGAATCTTTGCTTATGCGGCGAATTTTGAAGCAAACTTGTGATTTCTAGCTATATTCCATAAATGAACCAAAACCCACTGACCGCGAAAAGAAATATGCCCCTTTCGTCGAAAATACAAGGGTACTTCCGGAGGTCTTGTTCTCCTATGCAGGTTCCCTATTTCAATGGAGAACGAATCGGAGGGAAGAAGAACAAAAACCTTGGATAAGGGCAAAAATACATGGATCGGCTTCTCCGTTGTGCATTGGTACTTTCGTTACCAAACCACGCCCATAATATTGGGTCTACAGAGTTGGCGAGACACTCATTACACTCGGAAAGGATTGGCATTTACAGGTATGAAGTTGGTTTTGAGCTCAGGTAACCGCGAGCGTTAAAAAGAGCCAAAATATTGAATAGGCACGGGTCCCGGACGAATTGTAGAGGCGGAGCGTAGCGCAGCGGCAGCGGCGCCCGAGAGAGCCCGGCCTCACTTTGTTACCAAACTACTCCCGTAGTATTGGTCCTACAGAGTGGGCTAAACAGTCATTACGCTCGGAAAGGATAGGGCTTGTGAGGTATGACATTCAATTTGTAGTTAATATCACGAAATAAGCACCAGAGGGTGTTAAAGACGAACATATCTGCGGTGGCGCGCCGCTGGAGCCGGGCCCGCCCGGCGGCCGAGCGGCGGGGTGGGGGAGCCCCGCCGCTCTCTTCTTACGGGAAGCGCTCGAAGCTGCGCTACGCTACGCCTCCTCAAAACGTCCGAGACCCGTGCCTGCGCGCTCCGGAGAAGCCGATCCATGTACTTTGCCCTTATCCAAGCAAAAACAAAGGGCAGAAATCCCTAGGAATTCGGTTAAGCACAAGCACCAAATCTGACCTGTCAGTTACTCTCTGGTTTCTTGGACACAAATTTTGAAACATAATTCTTTTAAAGGAACGCAATACTTTTTAACGTTCTTTACCTCTCTCCTCTTAATATGTGATGAGTGAGGTAAAAAGAACGAGTATTGTGTTTGGTCACACCTAATTTAGAAACATGGATTCATTTCTATAAATATAGTGCACACATACATGATTCTACACTTATTTTAAAAGGCGTACCGAAACGAATATTTCTTAATAGAAGTTATTTTGTTATGGGGAACCGAAAAACTCCATCCAGAAAAATTCTAAGTGCTCACAAGCCTTTTAATAACCTCAGTTTCTACGTGGTATCTACTCTTCTGTGTGTACTGAATACTGGCATAAAAGACTTTGTATTTTAAAGTAGCATTTTATTTGAAATGTTGTTTGCTGTTGTGGAAAAAAAGAAAAGGAATTTAAGAAAGAAATCCAATGTGTGTTGATTTGAATGACGAAACAATCGGAATCGAGAGTAGACTAGAAATCAGATGCAGTCGAAGCGCCCTTCAAATTAAGAGTGACCAGACAAAATACTCATGATTTTCACCTCCTACTTCTGGTAAAGAAAGAGTTCAATTTTTACTAAAACACTTTGTATATTACTTGGCTTCTTGTTTTTTCCAGCAGCGGAAACGAATGTACGAACGACACAGCGAACTGTGCCTGCGCGGTCGCAGCAGAGCTGCCGCACATTCCAAATCAGTTCAACTAAATTTCAAATTCTCTCAGGCGGGAGGGGGGGGAGCAAAAAATATATGAAAGCGAAGTACTAATACAAGGGTCGGGTGCTGCCCAACAACCCACTCACCTCGAGACCACCATGTCAAAAGATGGGACGAAGAGACGAAGAACACGTAAGAATCAAGCCGCTCCCGCGCATTTCACTCGCTTTCCTCGCGCTCGCGCGCTCTCTGTGGCCTCGAAGATAACTACTTTGCTTCTGCTAGTCTCTACAAGGCGTTGCCCAGTCCTGCCAAATGAAAGAGCAAATTTAACCGCCAAGTGTTTCGATTCTTGGATAATTTAGAAGTCAAAACAGTGTTTAAGCTGCGACTGAGAAACCTTTTCGATTGGCATCTCCGCGCCAGTATGCTTTGAACGGCCACCAGAGAGGGAAAAGATTGTTTAAAAAATCAGAACTAAACTGTGAGAGTGGTAGCTGTGTGGAGCGTTCTCTTGTCAGAGAGAGAAAAGATGAACACGTAAACGGAAATTTGTTGGGGTTTCGTGGGTGTCTGCTGTGTTGTCACAACTTAAAATTCAGTATTAAACCCATTTGAAATTTTGAGTTATCATAATCGTTAGATTTTCTAGTGATATTTCAAAATGCATTCCGTTTTCGGCCGGGGAAACGCCATGGCGGCGTATACATTGAGTGTCTTAGCCGGTCTAACGTTTTGCTGTTTTCTGTCAACTGTATTTCTGGATTATAGAACTCCTGCAACTATAAATACAAGACAAGTTGTAGTGTAAGTAATTCTTATTCTTTACCCCTTTTTATGACGTACAGTTTGTCTCTCCGTTAACTTTATGAGTATGAGTTTTCAGGTTATGTTCCTAATCCACTTCAATATGTCATTTTCTGAATGATTTCCTTATTGAATATTCCACATTTGGTTGTTCCAGGAAGAGTATTCCAGATTACAGTGCATCAAGAGA
This sequence comes from Frankliniella fusca, assembly GCA_029379305.1. Classification (NCBI taxonomy): domain Eukaryota; kingdom Metazoa; phylum Arthropoda; class Insecta; order Thysanoptera; family Thripidae; genus Frankliniella; species Frankliniella fusca. The sequence continues at coordinate 613,427 of JAHWGI010000516.1, read as the reverse complement.
GAAAAATGATTTGGGTTACGTGACTTTTGACCTCAAGACTGATATCCTTTACAATTTCTTTACATAATTAATTAAATTCCTACAGTATTTTTTTTTAAGATATTAATTCAAGCAATCTGTATTATTATTATTTTCATTGATATTTGTTGCAATCCTTAACTGCTGCACACATCTCACACATCTCTTTAATTGGAATGTAAAACAATTATTCCTCTACGTCACAGCTGAGTACCAAACTCCAAGTAATGAATTTAATCAGGTTAGTAAACTCTTGCTTTGAGTTACACATGAATAAATTCTTATAAGTCCATTTGGATCTTGACTCCAATGTTTACTATTCTGTATGGAAGACAGCTTCTTACAGTTTGATTAGAAATGTTAACATTTTACTATTTTCCTTATCCAGGTGGTTCTTTGGGATAAGATTATTTTAAGGGGAGAGAATGCTGTGATCGATCTCAAGAACATTCATGCTAAATACTATTTCTGGGATGATGGTAATGGTTTAAAGTAAGTCTCATGTCTAATTTGTCTCCATTCATTAGTTTTGGGGAAATGAAATCTGTCACATCTGGTTGCCTTATACCTTTGTTGCTTGCAGGGGCCACAAAAATGTTACTCTCACACTATCTTGGAACATTATTCCAAATGCTGGCCTGCTTCCAAATGTGGGCGCTATTGGTTCTCATTCATTTTCATTCCCACCTGAATACACTACCTCAAGAGTTTAGCAGAACTGTTTCCAACTATTTGTGAGTTGGCTTGCATTTGCAAGTATGAATGTGATACTGTGAATTTTGTGTGTACAGTTTGTGTGCAATTCTAATGCTCTGATGTGTGTGGATTTTGTTATTTAAAGTGAGATGATAGAAACAGAAATGTTGTACATTTGCAAACCTGTCTCTTTACCAAATCATTGGCTCACATAATATGACATCAAAATATTTTAATTTTTTACAACCTGGGTCAAGTTTTTTCTGTTCCATAGATCTTCCTTGCAACTTTCAGTGCCACCCATTCACCAAGAATGCTATGACACAAGAAATTAAAGCAAGACCTCTTACCTTTGGTATTGTTGAGCTATTTGGACCTGGTATTTTTACTCTACAGGGAGGATCACAAACACAAACTACATTTCTGTAAGTCCCTTTGGAAACAGCAATACAGCCTTTTACGAAGGGATCAGAATTTTCCATTGTCACCCGAGTGCAATAAGCTGTGAGGTTTACCACTGTAACATGAATGCAAAATAATAATTTTTTCTGGTACATTTAAATTTATTCAGTCCTATAATCAATCTGACTTACCATTGTCATTGAAAAGAAATGCAGTAACTGCACAAATATCGCCTATGCCAGGGTCACACAGAACTGATTCATGAAATATTTCATCCACAATAAGTTCTTTGTAATCCTCTCCTCCTAATGGAAGGTCAACTCCTGTGGAGAGAAGGCTAATCTTATTCTGAAAGTTTGTCAAAGCCAAGATGGATCAGAGAAAAAGGATTATGCACCCTTTATATACCTAGATCGTTCACCAAGAACGGCTCAATGCAGGGTATGGGATGTGGTTTGGGAAATGTTGCACAAGTGCGGTTGCTTAACTGCAAGCCATTTATTGGTTTTCCCACCAGTTCCTTGTCAGTAAACATTTTTTTGGAGTTTGGCCCCAACCATGAAAACTGAAGACATGTTTTTTTTTGCTCTGTGAACAAAATTGTGCCATAATGTCAGGGAGTCAATTAAGGCGAAAAATCCAACGTTCTTCAATACTTTTACCTGTCAAGCTGACACACAGCAACATAAGCAAACATATTACCCGTAACATGGCCTTCCACCTCGGTGAAAGGCATGGGTATCACATTACAGGTGACGGCGGGCTACTGATAGATACTACCATCTGAAAAAGCGCACGAACAAGATAAGCAAATCGATAGCTGCACCGGATTAGCGCCGTGTGATGCGTCAGAAAGGAAAAGAGTAGTTTGAAGAGTCGAGTAATCGCACTGTCCGTCCGACGTTACACCTGTCACGTCTTTTCAACATAATCTTGTCCGCGTTTTGTGTTTCGCGCGGAGGAATGCAAAACGCAGGACGATATAAGGTAGGAAGGACGTTGTGGGAGCAGCTTCAGTTCTTTGACGCTCCGTTCCGTTTTCAAATTAGAGGTGTTTCCCACTTTTGCTCGTGGTGGCTTGTTACCAAACCACCGTCGTTATGAAGTCAAAAACAATAGATCCATTCTCTTAAATGGAGTTTATCGTGGTAGTACCGAGACCCATTTGTGTCTAGCCTTGAGAAAAAACTACAATCTATGTTTAGTTATTATTTCTTTTAGTCTAATTCACATCCTCTTAACAAATGACTGTTGGCTAAACTGATCCTACCCCCTCCAGCAAACGCCCGGCATCCATTTGTAAACAGACAACCCAGAAATTCCAGACCACAATCAGAAGTTTACCTGAAAAGTCGGCAGCTTTCTGCTTTACACATTGTCAGCAAATCATGATGGAGGAAGACATTTCTAATGTTCGATACTGTTTTAAAGGAGAATGGAAAGAGGTGGAAAATTGTAAAGTTACGGAATTTCTAATAACCTATTTCCCCAGTGATAACAGTATTGAGCTGTTTGACATCAAAAAGCACAGATTGTTTTTAAAGCGTAACAAATGCCACCATATAGCATTGAAAGACCTGTTTGTGGGGAATTCAGTCAGTATTTTCAGTCGTCAAATAACTCTCACCGACTATGGCGACAGCATGACCAGACAACGGCTTTCTATTAAAATGCAGAAGACTTTTGGGTTAGTGCAATCAAACCAGATAAAAAATTTAGGACCAATTCTGGAATCAATCCAAGGAGGAGAGTTCACTATTAGTCGAATGAGGATGATTAGTCTCACAAGGGAGCAAGCACTTGAATTGTTCAAAAATGTAAAAGATGCTGTTCAACAGAGTGATCTTGTGATGCAAACTATATCTGGCCCAGTTGTGATCATGGAATTGCTTGGGAACAATGCTATTAGAAATTGGGCTGAGTTTGTTGGTCCTATGGATCCAGAAGAGGCAAAGTACGACAATGCTTTTCAAGTAATTTAATACAAAGTACCAATATCCTCTCAGCTGCTAAACTTACTTGTATTGATTTCCCAAACTGCAGAAAAAGTGCCCCCACCAGCTTGGCTGCTAAGTATGGACAGGATTGCTCAAGGATTGGTTTTTATGCCTCCAACATCCCTGAAGAAGTGGAACACTTGCTTTCCCTCTTCTTCCCTGAAAGAAACAATCCACAATACCAAGTCTCTTCATTGGTTGCTAAAATAAAAAATTCCACATGTTGCATTGTTAAGCCGCATGCATTCCAAGCAGGTGGGTTTCATTGGATTTTATTACAAATTTTTGAACTGTTTGTTCCCTCTCTTTACTCATCCATTTTATGATCAGGTTTACTAGGACCAATAGTGAGTGCAATCCAAAAGGCTGGGTTTGAAATAACAGGTCTTCGTTTAGTTTTGCTTGATCATTCAGCAGCAGAAGAGTTTCTGGAAATCTACTGCACAATTTTGCCAGAGTTTCCAGCAATGGTCACTCAGCTCTGCAGTGGATCATGCGTGGCCTTGGAGATATCCGGGAAGGGTGAAAACACACCCACACTATTTAGGTGAGAAGTAAAAACTTGTAATTAATTGATTAGGCAAATTTTTTAGTACTTCGCTTTGCAAACACAAAGATTGTCCATTTCTTCCAGGGAGCTGGTTGGACCCTCTGACCCTGAAATTGCTCAAAAGCTGCGCCCAAATAGCTTACGAGCTCGCTTTGGTGTGAATAAGATATTGAACGCTGTTCATTGCACTGATTTGCCAGATGATGCAGAACTGGAACTTGAGTACTTCTTCAGACTTTTGTAAGAGGGCCAACTGATTGTAAAATTAATCATCATCAAAAATAAATTGATTTAATTTATTGTATGTACAATATTTAATAAAATAAGTTACATTTACATGATAGCATAAAAAAAGAGCTGAAAAAATTATTCTCTAAATACCTTTTGAAAGATGTGGGCCATAAGTTTTAAATAATCACTATCTGAGCAGCTATATATGACATTGTGTGCAGATGAAGCTGAACGCTTTCTGGATTCATTTGATGGGGTTGATGTGTGTTTTGGATCTTCACTAAGCTGAAGACTACGCACAACAGCCGGACGAGCAGGTTCATCTTTTTCGTCTATGGTAGGAAGATAGCGCTCAGGAGGAGCATCAGTTACAGGATCAAATTTGTCTCCATAAGTCCGCCTCATCAGCTCAACATATTGGCTCTGAAAATGGAGAGGCAACAAATGATAATGAGATTGAAAACTTTCTTACAAGAAAATCTAATACATTGATACAAAGTTCTTCAAATCCATAAAGCTAAAAATAATTGAAACAGGAGCCCCAGGTTTCTTTACCATTTCAGTAGATAGCTCTCTCCGCAGTAAAGCTTGATCTCGTGGATCTCTGGCCCTCAGCAGAAGTAAACTCTGAGAGGCTAGTAGTGCTAGAGACTTTTGCAGTCCCAGCTGAGCCCTGTCGAAATCTAATGATTTTGTCCAAGCAGTGATGCCTGCCACCTCTCTAGCATCTTGGTCTGAGGAGGAACCAGGGGTTGTGCCAGCAAAACGAACAGGTGAGGAAGCTGCCCGTAACGCACGAGTAAGTGGCGACCTACCATGCCGACCCGCAACATTACCAGTTTTCTACAAGTACAGAGGTGATAATTTAGTCAGATAAGGTGAATCTTATGATAACAGGGTTGATAATAAAATAAAGTTGAAGGACATACATGCTGTGTAGCCGTAAATGAAAAAACATTGACAGCGGCCAACAAAGTTCCTAGTGTTAGGCAATGTGAATTTTGCCTTTGCCCAGGTTGAGCCGGTGCAGACCAACTCAACTCAACAAGAGGTGTCCATGCCTCAATATCCAGCTCTCTGTCACAAAGCAAGGCACCCACAGGCGGAGAGAGGCCAAGTAAGAAAGAACTGCTAAGAATTACCATATTCATCAATCTGTAATTGATTAAAAAAAAAAAAAGAGAGAGAGAAAAGATGAAATAAGCAAAAGAAGACATACATGTATGAGACCATAATACAGTATTTGTCATACTACACCCTTTAACAAATGAAACCTGTGCTTTATTATATTTTTGTGTAGAGGCAATAAAAGTTTCATTGACCCAAACTGCTACAAAAGGAAAGAGATCTTACTTGTTTGATGCAGATGAAACTTTTGGAGTTATTTGTACTGATAATTCACTGCTGTCACCATGAAGTGCACTGGACAAGTGCTTAGCTCCTTCAGTGGTGGATGATATGAGGTGAGGCCTTGTTAATAGACCAACACTAATATCTAAACACATACTAACACCTCGCTGAAAAGTAAGAATCATGATAATAATCAATCAGTATATGAATTCTTTCAAATCTTATTGATAATTGATTATAATTGATTTGATGATCAGACTTACAACAAGGTTACTAAAAGTTCTAAATGCCTGAAGTCGCCATTGATTTGAGTGTTGAACTAAAAGTAACAATAGATTAAGCGCTGCTTCCGACAGAGATAGAGCACTCGGTTCCAGTGTATGCCGTGCTAAAAGAAGACAGTCTAACAATGCATTTTCTTGTACTGCACAGAAGTTAACTGCTGCCTCCAAAGACTTCACTCCGTGATGATTTAGAACTGCACAAACAAATTCCAACCCCACACAGAAGACAGAGGACCATGGGGAATTCACCCAGGATTCTGGAGACTGTAAACCAAAGACAGAACACAGTAATGAATGGATTAAAATTTAAGTTCTTGAGTCGAATATGCCGAATAAACCAAAGAGAATATTAACTTGGAATGGTTGGTTTGGCAATTGCAGTTTTTCCTTAGGTGTCAACTGTAGCCAAAGTTGGTCTTGGACAAAATTTAAGTTCAACAATGATGCATTGCGCTCAGATCCAGCTAATGAAAGCAACAGGTACAGGGCACTTTGTGCAAACTGTAAGTTAGATTGATTGCATAGAACCTCACTCAGGCTGACTATAACTCTGCAGGCTATTTTGCTTTGGCTTAAATGTTCTGTCCAAGGGCCCACGGCCGCATCAGAAATAGCTTCACAAAGTACCTAGAGGGAAATTAATTTTAATAAAATTAATAGTGTAAAATATTTTCAGGAAAAAAAAAGAAAAGGAGAAAAGTAAAGTACCTGGAGCAAAGTTACACTAAGTTTGCTTGGGCCTTCATTTTCACTATTTTTAGAAATACTTATTGCCTGTAGCTCTTGTGAAACCATTGTGATGGTAGCTTTCACAAGTATTTCCATAGCCACTTCATTTCTACATAAACTTGTCTGTAACAGTTTGATTGAATGGATGGCACTGCTCAAGAGAGCTGTTCGAGTGCGTGGTGGCAAACCATGGTAATCATATGAAAATCTCAGCAGTATAGTCTGCAGCTGACATACTGCTGTGTCACAGTCAGCAAAACAAGCACTGCACAAGGAAATGAAATCCAATTAATTTTTTTAAAAGAACAATTGTACATGATTATTTTCAATGAAATTGATTGATTGATCAGAAAATATTAACCTCTTCCATTTTGCTTGTAAGATAAGCAAAAGCTCAGCCAGCATAGTAACTGCAGCTGGTCTCAATGAAAGCTTATTGGTGGTAGATGCATCACGTAATGCCTCCTGTTCAAGGGCTGTTAGCACATGGCTTGCAAGAGCACTTTGCTGTTTTTCAGAAAGAGACAGCTCCTGTACATTACTGAGCTCACCCAAAGCTACTAACAGCATATCCTTCCAAGCAGTCATTAAAGCTAGGCGTTCTTTCACTTCATCTTCATACAGTGGTTTGACAACATCTACAGAAGCAGGGGCAGAATCTGATGTCTTCTTTGCATTTAAACTACCTTCTACACACAAGGAGTGCGTTATAAATTTGGACCAAGAAACAAGGTAGTTGTTTTTATCAGAGAACAACTTCTGCATCTGTTCCATCAACTGTTTGTGGACTCCTGAACCAAACAGATACATTTCTGTTGATACTATGTTAAGAACTTGGGCGTAGCCTCGAACCTTGTGACTTGGTGGAAGAAACAATGGTGCGCATAGATCAGCCCAGAAATCTTTTTTCTCTCGCAAGAAACTTAGCAAGATCTTCTGGTGGTGCATCCAAAGTGCATGCATAAGTTCCACAACAGCTCCATATAACATGGATCGCACTAACATTGGCTCATCTTTAGCTTTGGCGAGCAGCTTGCATGCATATGTCAGACAGCCACTCGGATCTTCATTGGGAGTCTTGTCTTTACTAAACAAACGTTTGCTTTCTTCAGGATGGTGAATGTTAAAAAATGCTTCAGTTGCCCCAGGCTGAGTATGGATACAAGCAGTAATCAACTCCAATATAGCAACTTTTAGCTGCATAGATTGGTGCGGGGAGTCAAGTTTAGCAACGAACGCCTCTCTAATCACATCACCATCCATTGCTAGACATGCTCGAAGTGTCATGGGAACTTCTAGAGCAATGCGCTTTAAAACTTTGACGGCAAGTATGGGAACATTGGGGTTGAAGCAATGATAGACATAATAGGCTATATTGGGAACCACTTGAAGAGAGTTTTTGGCATTTGGAGATGCATAAATCAACTGCTCAGTAGGAGCCAAATCCTTTCCAGTTTTAACAGAGTCCTTTAGCAGTAGAACTCTGATGAGAATGGATAGAGCAAGACGCACAAGGTCCACTAACTCTACTCCTCCTCCTTTAAGCCAACTTGTTTGTTTCAACATTTGTCCTTTTAGCTCAGCCTCACCCATGGCACAGATTCTAAGCAATGTATGTCCATTGTCCGTGTACAATAGAGCATACAAACATATATGAGCTAATAATTTCTCAAATTCTGAGGCACTAGCAGCACTTTCACTAGAGAGAGCTGCTGGGCTGATCAGGTGATGGAATAACTCCAAGCAGAGGCGACTTAACTGGGTTCTCTCTGACATTGCAGCATAGCCCCATTCATAGCAGCGAGGAAATACCTCCAGTATTACATACACTAAACCTGATAACGCAACTGACTGCTGTTCTTTTTCTTTGCATCCTGAGGTAATGAGCCTTTGTAGAAAAGAAAGATACGCCTTAATGAGAGGAAATGAGCCTACTGGGCGTTCTTCATTAACAACTATTCTTCCAAAGACTCCTGCATTGAAAAAGTGCCCTTGAGCAAAGCTAATGTATGTCATAACAGTTCCTTCATCTGGCTGTGTTGTAGGCAAAAAGTCCAATGCCCGCAATTTATTTGTTACATCACTTGGGAATTCTGTGACAAGACTGGCAGCCACCTCAAGACATGCAGCCATCATGGCAGATTTGGGATTTGAGACAAGAAGAAATCTGTAAGTCAAGAAAAATTCAACTTATAAATTATAACCATGAACTATGAAGGGGAACCAAAGAAAGTTGAATATATGCACAAGAAAGAAATGGAATTCATACCTTTCCAATATGGTAAAAACTAATTCAATAGGTAAAACCATTGCAGGTTCTGCAGGCTGAATCTCGCATCCTGATTCTAAGACAGCTGCAATGCACCGAACAGAAGCAAGTGCACGGGAAACAACTGAGGGTTCAACTCCACCTCCAGAACTTAAACTTATCTAACAAAATAATTAGAAGAAAAATTTTGTTTTAAGAAGAATATATTATTTAGTTCTATAATGAGAAAAAGCACTGGACTGACCTGGGTCAGGAAAGAGGCCTCAGCACTGTGAACAGCCAACCAAAAGCTGTACTTTACTTTCCAGCACACAGAATGAGGATTTTGATCAACAAAAGTTCCAACTGTTCCAGGGTGTAAAACTAAAGCATCGACATGAGGAAGGGGTCTGTGCGTACTAGTTAGGCAAACACTGTTGACAGTACCAGAAGAATGACTCAACAGTTGAAGCAAAGCTGGTGCAAGGGGTTCCAAAAGGAAATTCAATTCTGACACCATCTTTAAAACCTGTAAAGCAGAAAAAATTAATAAAAATAGTTTGTTGTACTTTACCTGCTTCATGGCTGCACCTAATCTTACCTCTTCACAACTTTTTGCACTGGCTGATGCTAATGATGTAACAATGTGTACTAAAGATTCGAATTCAAGGGGAAAACGTCTCAGAGCTACATCAACTGTAAGACGTATACCAGAATCATTATCAGAATTCCAAAACATCTCAGCAGTAGATGGTTGATGAAGCAATGTTGCACATAGAGACAGTAAATTTTCCCTTGGTTGAAGCATTTCTGGCTCAAACGATGAAGTGAGGCAGTCAACTAACTTATAAACAGTTGAATATGTTATCTCTGATATTTTTGTGGCCTCCAACTGAAAAATTAAGATAAATCATGATTTGCTAGATAAACAAAGACCCAGAGAGAAATAAGGGGAAAAAAAATCTATATCCAAACAGTATGATATATCAGAAATGTGTCCATTTAAAGACCACTTCAGGATTGATTCTACACACAATATAATGTCTTATTTTAAAAATAAATTTTTGGTCAGATATTGTTATGACATCAGCATTTCTCCCTGGGTATGATGATAAGCAGAAATGACAAGTAATGTAAGATGCAGCAGCCCTGACCTTGAACATGGGTTCATTAAGAAGCTTTTCTAAATACAGAAAGACATTGAGTTTTGTTGCCATGACACCATATTTCCGATACTTTGGGAAGTCTTCCTCAGAAGTTCCAAGAAAATTGAACAGCATCCATGCTAACAGTAGGGGAGAATGTTCTTCTTTTTTAAACAATTCCTGCATTTCAGTATCTAAACTGGAATGTAATTTTAATCCGTCTTCCAGCCAAAGAGTCTTGGCAAAACCTCTGCCATAGCAAAATGAAAGAAAATACAGGATAAAAGTTAGGAGCAATGTCTTTCTTTCCAGTGAAAGGCGAAAAAGGTCAGTACTTACAAATCAGATACATCAATCATCCTCAACAGTAAAACAACTTGACTAAATGTAATACTTTGAAGGAGGGGAAGATGCTGCCTCTTAAGTTTATGCCTATACAGAAGAGGATGCTGGATAAGGAGGGGGAAAAAAAAAAAAAAAAAAAAAAAAAAAAGGTTTGATTACAAAATTTCAATGGCATACAATTTACTGACAGGTTAAATCATATATAATTACAACCTTGCATAACTTCAGTGTTTCCAAAATATTTTCCCATTGACATTGGTATCCATCAACAAAGAGGATTAAATTATGGAGCACAGAAAGTTGCTCTTGCAAGTAAATTGAGATCCATTCATCTGACATTGTGCTGTAAATACTTGTTTTGGTGCTTGAATTTAAATTGGTAGGCGTTGGTGCATTCTGCTCAGTGAGCAGTTTGAGCTGTTTCATTAAAGACTCAAATATTGCATTTGGATTTAGCTCAGAAAGCAGCTCAGTAAAAACTTCCTAGAAACAAGAAAAAAGAATGGAATTTTAATTCAATTCTAAATTACTTCCTAGTCTACATGGCAAAGTATGACTAATTACTTACCGAGAAGGGATGTTCTTTGTCTTGCCAATATGCTAAATATATCCCAATACATTTCAGTAGAAACGCACGCTCACTCCAATAAAACATACATATGTCTTTGACTAACTGTTCTTTTCGGACTTCACTTTCCAGAAACGATTCCAAGTTGTCTTCACTACCACGGAATTCATGTTCAAGGTAAAAGACCATCAGGTCCCATGCTTGTAATGCATCTAAATTCTGAAAAAGTAAGCAAAAGTGATTTAAAATCAATAGATTCCTTTTCTTACACACCTTAACTAGTGATGGTACCAAAGAAATATGTACCAATTGTTTAGCAATATTGACAACAAAAGAAAGTGTTTTGCCATCAAGACAGGTTTTGAGTTTTTTCTCCGAATCTTCATTGAAAGGCCGATAATGGCTGATTCCGGATAGTATTTGGGATCGGGCCTTTTTAAGCTGCTTTCCGGCGGCTTCAACACTTGTACCGAGTAAAGTGCCACCGGTAACGGCCCACAGTTGTTTGTTGTAGCTGAACAAAACAATATTCATCGATAACGCAATTAGGAGTAAGATAATGAACATCAAGAAGATAGAACCAACTACGGTTTATGACAATTACACAACGAGAAATAGAGGATATTAAGTTGTAAACATGTAACATAACCTAATACAAAACTTACATTAATCCTCCTTTTAATTCTGTCATCGTTGAGCTCATTTCTTGACCTTTTCCGACAGTCAATCAATTACAAATAAACATGTAGGCGGTTCAATTAAAATTATCACAGATGAATAAGCTTCATAGCGCCAATTTTCTTCGTTTTCTTTCTATCCCTTCTGACCAGAGTTCAATTTCGGTTGTCTGCGCTCGGCCAATGAGCCATGCATGCAGTCTCCTCTTGTTCCCGCGTGACAAGCAAACTCATTGCCAACACTTCATTTCCTAAAACCAAATTACATTACCTCATTTTATTGAGGTTTTACATGATTAATTTAAGGAGTTATCATAATTAAAATTTTTAAAATTAATCAGTCAGATATCTTTCTAAAAAATATTCATTGCTTTCGTTGATGTTGCTCCAACACATGTTTTAACATTGGTACTACTCATAACCAAAAGAAGGGAGCACTTGGAGTGGGAGAAGATTGGGCGTTGTTTACGTTTCGATATTCGGTAGAATTCTCCAAACATATTGCCAGGGAGTCAATTTTTGCAAACTTTCACTGACTCTTTTTTATTTTCCGTCCTTGGAACTTCAAAAGATGATTGCCCTTCAACGAGAAAGTCATGTTTTTGTTCTCATGATCGTTTTAGTAGCCTTTTTAAACCCAGGTAAGACATTCCGTCGACAAGTTGTCGATTTGGGGATTTAAAAAAAATGTTCCCCGTATTCTCACTATTTTTCAACTACATTTTTATATTATTAAACCTCTTTTTTATTGTTCTTTTTCCTCCATTAATCATTTTACATCTCCCCAGCATTGTAACATATTATTTTTCTTACCTCGTATCGAGGTTATGGGCAGTTTGTTGGGGTGTGGTCCCACAGGGGCCTTTAAGTACTGAGTTGCTGTATTCTACAACCCTGTGTTCTTTTGAAATAAATTTCAGCAAATGCCATTGAGTGCTACCAGTGTGAGAGTACGGACCACAATAATCCATTCCAATGTTCAGAGTTCATGCCCGAAGATTCAGAATTGAAACCGACGTCATGTGATAATGTGCACAATGCACAATATTGTGTGAAATTAGTGGGGCGTAACAGAGGTACTCTTAAATAAATGAATGAATGTGTCATGGATTGGGCAGGTGCACTGGCTTCGTACGTGCTGCATTGTTTGCTGTGGTGGAGCAGAGCTATTTCAATTTCATGCTTGGTCACTCGCTTGCCTTTTGATGAACACCATCACATTTTTTTTGTGTTTTGTTATTTTTTTTACAAAGGAAGAGCAGTCAACACTCTTAGGTACCACAGCATACCCCTTCCCACTCACATTGTAAATAATCATTTGATGTGAAATAATTATTTGCAGCAGCCGGATATATTGGAACTAGTGGTCTTTTTTATTTAATTTAAAGGATAACTCTCATTGGCAGCTCATCTTGTCAATCAAGCATAAAATTTACTTGGGGTTCTAAAGTTGAAGTGAATAATCTATTGTTTGTATGTTGGTTCTGGTGTGGAGTCTGTTGTGGTTTTCTACTCTTGAATATCCCATCGCATTTCATTCCAGCTGAAGGTGTGGCAATTTATGCTTTTTACTAACAAGTGTAATTTGTAAATATGCACTGTCCTCCCTGTCTTGGTGTTTGGCACCCATAGCTAACTCTCTCAATGGCTTCTCTGTTTCTGTGTGGGTAGTGTCAGGCTGGTTTTGGTCCGGTGATGTGATCAAGTGCTATCAGTGCTCCTCTCATGACAACTTGGACTGTGCGGACAATAACATACACGATGGATCCCTTGAAGCTCTTGACTGCAGTCACATACATAAAGCTAAGTACTGCGTGAAAAAGATTGGACGGACTGAAGGTAAATTTCTCTTTTGTACTTTTAGAATCAGAGGGTTAGACATAGGTGATATAAGTGTTATATGTGTAACAGCTAACACCCGGTCTCCGTTCATCTAGCAAATGAAATAGCTAAAACGCAAAATAACCGGGGCGGGGAGGAATAGCCAGAATAATTTATGTTGTAAAATAATTTTGGTTTCAACCTGATGAAATCGCATGACTCCACAATTTGCCGAGTTGGAGGCATTTCGGGAATTAATCGATTTTCTATATATATATTCCAGTCTAAAAGAGATGTACTTGCTGAAGCAAAAGGCTTTGACCAGGCCGCGCGACATTTTTACTTGCTTGTTGCCTTGCACCCATA